>QNUK01000009.1:2497500-2812500 GCA_013621035.1 Clarias magur | reverse complement strand
GAACCTCTGTAGTCCTTTTACATCCCAGACCTGCTACAGAGCTACTGTTTAGAAAGATTATCAAATCTACACTTAAAAAAAAAAAATTTAAATACATTTTCATAGGAAATTAATCTTCTTGGTGGACAGTTTTCCAAGAGTTGTTTATTTATTGGTATATTTTCTTTATTGCTGCTTTTCAGATGGTTCTTCAAAGATATTACAAGAAAAGATGCAGAGCGACAGCTGCTAGCACCTGCTAACAAACCCGGGTCGTACCTCATCCGAGAGAGCGAGACGTCCAAAGGTTTCTGGAGCTTTACTGAACTCTCTGAATAAGTTGTCAAAACCTTTCAATTTAGAGATTGAGATGTTTATATGTAACATGTATTAATTTACTTATTTTTCTCTTTATAATGTGGCCACAAAATGTGTAAAGCATTTTTAAAGATGGCTGCCGAGCGTGAGCTAGCTACTGCCTGAGCCTGGTGCTTTAGCTAGCTAGAAACTAGCACTTTAATGTGTAGAGATATAAAAGTGCAATGATAAAGAGAAAAGGGATAAAACTATTAGGAATATTAACTCTCAGATATACTATGTCAGCAAAGTAATAATAAGAAGTCTCTCAGATTAAGCCTTGCGTTTTAGCTAGCTGAAGACAAACTATGTAGCTAAAGGTTTTATGATAAAGAAAAAACTATCAAATGAACATGAATAGCAATGTTTCTCTCAGACATGTCGGGAAATTAATGCTAAAAGTCTTCAAGCGGCTAAAATTACACTGTACAATTTATTATGCGTTTGTAACAGTCAGGTTAAATATTCCAACTATTAGCAATACTGATGTGTTTACTGTGGTTGTTGAAATTTTGAATTAGATTTAAAGTACTTAATAAAGAAAATGTAATAAATTTAGCAACAATATTACATCATCACTATTTTCAACACAATAATCTAACATTACTACACAAAAATAGTCATATACTTGAAGCTGCTGCCTTTTTTTCCTGTAAGTTCTCGGTGAAGCTAAAATGCGACAAACTGAATAATATGTTTATATGTTGTTGCTACACAGATGCAAATAGTAAGCAAATTCCGCAAATGTTTTTCAAACATCATAGAACAAGATTGACGTATCTGTGGGGGTAAATCCACATGTCCAAAATTACCCTCTTTATGAAAAACATCCACATTTAATATAAAAATAATAATATAAACATGAATGATTAACGGAAGCCTTGGTAACATCTGTGTAAGTTACGTGTATAGTATAATAGTATACTATAGTATAGGTATTTATCTAAGATCACGTCTCCAGGAGCAGTTGACATGTTGGTTAATAAAAATCTTGATTTACATGAAAATCACATTTTTTATAGTTTATGACTGATGTAATGATCAGATGACCATCAGAATCTAAACTTACACACAATTCAACATCATTCACAAGAAGGCATTACTGCAGTAAATGAGTAAAAAAAATCTTGAATACCATGAAATTGATCTACACTAAAATAAGATTCCAACAAACCAAATATAATATTATTTCTAGTCAAATTCTACTAAAATTGCAAGCAATTTTTTTTTCTGTTGACATAATTTTGGAAATATTTAAAAGAAAGAAAATTTATCTGCCTGTAGAACAAGACATTTTCACTTGCAATTTTAGTAATATTTGACTAGAAATAAGCTTAATCACCTTTTAATCATATTTGGTTTGTGATCTTAATATTAAGAAAGTGTAGATAAATTTATTTATTTATCTACTATTTAATTTATACACTATATGACTATATTCTATATTAGAAATAGAGCTTAATAAGCTTATATTTGGTTTGTTGTAAATGTATTTTAAGAAATTCTATATATTTTGGCTAGTGTGAAAGAATATTTCACTTGCTAAGATGTCATATTTATTTGCACTGAAACGAGTAAATGACTATAAATAGGCTAGTAGGTTTCAGGTTCTGCTGTCCGAAATTACCCAGACTTCCTCTACACTTTGCATTGACACCGCTTCTTATGGTCATTTTCTCATGAACACTATTACATCACATCTTGTAGACAATGCAGACCCCATGCTTTCTGCTTCCAACATTTTCTCTGTTTCCTTTTTTACAGGAAGCTACTCGCTGTCCATCCGAGACGTGGGTCCCCAGGGTTCAGACGTTGTAAAACATTACAAAATCCGGAGTCTGGACAACGGCGGCTACTACATCTCCCCTAAAATCACATTCACAGATATTACGAAAATGATCCATCATTACCACAGTAGGTAGCATTTCAATACGCCAGCTTTGGATTCTAATAAAAAGCACACATTGCTACATGGTTCTGTAGTAGCAGAAGTAGTAGAAGAAGTCATATTAGTAGTAGTAGTAGTAGTAGTTCTTTTTTGTTTTTTAAGTGTTTACGTGTATTTTATTACAGAGCAATCAGATGGGTTGTGTCGTAAACTGGAGAGGGCATGTGAAAAGCCCAAAGCGCAGAAACCGTGGGATAAAGATGCATGGGAGATCTCGAAAGAGTCCATCAAGATGGTGAAGAAGCTCGGGGCGGGGCAGTTCGGAGAGGTGTGGATGGGTGAGTTGAGGATGTTAACCTCAGTGTGACAAAATACAGGAACTGCTCCATGTTTTAGTGAAGTTTCATAACCTAACAAATGAGTTAAGTAACTCCATCTTTGATTGAGTGACAGATCTGTGTGCTTTCATTTGCATTATTTTACACTAAAGCACGCTCACGATACACCAAATCAGTCCAACAATCCAAATGTTTAAAGTCCTTCATGGGAGCGTAGCTTTTGAACATCATCATCTTTAGACCGTCATCAGATTTAGTTTAAATGTTTCTCGTTTTGAGTCAAAGCCTGTGAGCCGAGCACCTGCCCCACACTGGCACTTATCAGGAAGATCGAAGAGGGAAGCTGCGGTTCGGTCGGGCGGTGGATTTGCATTCGCATTTATTTTTCCATTATTATTCTCACCGCTTCTTCCCTCTTGGCAGGCGCAATGAATTGCAGGAAGCGGTCGAGTTTGCAAATATACCTCAAGATGTTTCCTCATGACGTGCCGCCGGTGCAGTGCCAAATCTAAAAGCTGCAGGTGGCTGAATCGATAAATCTGCTTCCTGCACTCATCTGCTTCTGGTGCCTGGGCCCCTAATCACTGCCGTTACATTAGCTGACATTAGCAGCATTAAAGTGTGTGTAGCGTTACTGTAGTGTCTGATATTCTCTAGGCTGAGACGTATTGCACTTTTTTCACTGGGGGATCATTTAAAAATTATTTTATTTCATTATTTAAATAATTTCAAACCTTTCTGGCTATTATTATTGTTTTATTTATATACCCATAGTAATGTTGCTCGATATTTCTTTAATTTTAACTGTGCACTTGCTTCCCAACAGAGTAGCACTTGAGATTACATCCTGAGAAAACACTCAGTTTGTATGTTTTGCTCTTTAGTAGGACAAAAAACAAAAAGTATTGGCACTGCCTGATCTGTTTAGGTTGCTTGCTGTGACTCGTGCTTAATAGTTTACAGTATGAGAAATTACATGAGAAACAGAGGCATGCCAGTTTTGACCCAGAATAATTTTACTACTAATAATAACATCAAAGGAAGCATGAGTTTTATTTTTTCATGGTATTTTTATTAGGAGGTTCATGAAGCACATAGTATCAAGTAGATAAACAGTAATAACCTGCAGGATTTACAGAATTTTAGACAAAAAAAAGTTGAAAAATAACAAAATACAAGAAGTTAACTTTAAATGGAAAAAAAACACCTAGCCAAAAAAAAAAAGAATGAATGAGAAAAAAGTAAATAAGTAAAGATAAATAATTTAGAAGATATAATATTTTCTTTTTTACAAGGATAGAAACAACTTATCAACTGGCTTTGTTCAAATGAGCGCCATAAAATCGCTTATCATGATACAGCAGTTTGTGTTTGCATACTTTCCTGGTAGTGTGCGTTAAAGCATATATCCATCTCCAAAGCTGTTTAAAAATAGAAAAGAATCTTTTGCTATTGAATATTGTATAGAATCTGAATCAGGAATCAGGAAACTGAGGCTGCAGTTTCCCAAAATAGGACAATAGAAAATTGAAATTGGAAAAAATGCCCCCTGTGTCTGATTTCTGCTGCGACATTCAGCTGGTCGGGTCAGAATTTGGCGTAAACAGCATGAAAGCATGGATCCATGCTAACATCTTAAAAAATCTTTCTTGGCAAACTTTGGACCCCCTTAGTACCAATTGAGCATGGTTTAAACGCCACAGCCGACCTGAGTATTGTTGCTGAGCGTCTCCATCCCTTTATGACGACACGCCCATGTCACGAAGCTCAAACTGGTTTCTTGAAGATGACCGTGAGGTCACCCTACTCGCACGTCCTCCACAGTCACCAGATCTCACTCCTGTATAGCGACTTTAGAGCGTGGTGTCACGGAAGATCCGCGTCATAGACGTGCAGCCGACAAATCGGCAGCGCCTGTGCGATCCTCTCAGGAATCCACGCCATGAAGAATTAAAGCTGTGAAGTCCAACAAAGTGCTAGCAAGATAATAAGGATGCGGGTGAGAGAATATACAAGAGCTCACCACTTCAGTTTAGATCTAGCTGTGTAAGTGAAAAAAAAATCAGAGATAGTGTCAAGACGCTGCAAGTGTTCTCTAGAAGCATTCTGCTATCTATGTGGTCAGTTTATCAACAGAAGGAGAGCCGCAAAGAATTGTCTGAAGCGTGCACTGCTATTTCAGCATACGGGACTGTGAACGCTGCTAGAACATGATGGGAGACGGCGAATGATACGCTAAAGTGATTTACATTGCAAATCTACTGGCGTTTAAAGCTTTTTGTTTATTCAAAAAAAAATTTAAAAAGAAATCAGTGTAAATCTTGATTCAAATCTTGATGTTGTTTTTTTTCGGAAATAAATAGATAAATGAATGAAAATGTGTCTGTTTTCGCATAGAAAATAGATTAATTTCGAAATTTCCTTATTAAAGTCATTGTAAAGCAAAGTTTGAAGGCAATAAAGGCCGCCTAAGCAGTTAAAAAGATCACACACACACACACACACACACACACAGACTGTCCTGGACTGAATTATATGTTACGCGATATTTGTTACTCCAAAACGGCTAAAGCGTCTGAAATGGTTTTAAAAGCAAATGTCACGTGAGCCAGGTCTTCTGCGGAAACCGTGAATTTGAGTAGTAATTTATGAATCATACCTGGCCCTGATCATCGCTTCCAGTTAGTCATGAGTTTCATAAGACAGAAGAATTAGCCACGTCGTCCTGCGGAAAGATGTTGCAAGTCCCTAGCTAGCTAATTACTCAGCACTAGCATAATGTTCATTCATGTTACGTCTCATAATTTAGTTAAATAACATTTTTATTTCATTCGAACACAATCCTGCTTTGGAAAGAACTCCTTTGGCATATTTATTTTTATTTTTTTATGTCACTAATTTTGCTACGAGGCTAGCAATGCCTAGGGATACCTTCCCATAGAAACCTTTTTTTGTTCTTATTGTTGTTTTAAAGTTATTTCTTGTGACATGGCAATGCATCCTGGATTTCTTGTGTCATAGTCATGCAGTATGGATGTAAAAAAAATAAATAAAGATATAAAGCTACAAAAAATATCCGATGTATGAAAAACATGTCCTGGGAAATGTGTTGGATGGACATATTGTTAAACAAAAAAGAGTTTGGACAGTCTGGGGAGAAAAATGGACAGGTGGAGACACTCCGAGTCTGGTGAGCTGTTAATTTGACTAAACTAACTAAATAATGTGCTTTTAATTTATTGTTAATGTAACACGTTATGCTAGGTGACTAGCTAGCTGCAGGACCGGCGGAGGTTCCTGTCAACCGAGAAACGTATGAGCACGTACGGGGAAAAGACGCGGAGGCGGCGATGTTAAACGCAACATTCCGAGATGTGACGACTCTCATAACATTATTCAGTTAAAGCATATTTTACAGTATATCTCTCTATCTTGACTCACCAGTATTGAGAAATAAGGGAGTGTGTGTGTGTGTGGGCCTGCTTACATGGCAGCCAAAAATTTATAGTAACCCGAAAGAGAAAGAGAAAAGAAACACAAAGGAAAAGGTGAAGTGCTATATCTTTGCGCAACAGGCTGCTGTTGACCCAAGCGAGATTCATACCGACTCCTGACATCCTTATCTTCCTTATAAACGTGACCCTGAGACGAGAAGGTGACCTTATGAGAAACCCTGATGTTTTCACAGCCTATTACAACAACAGCACCAAGGTGGCGGTGAAGACGCTGAAGCAGGGCACCATGTCGGTCGAAGCTTTCCTGGAGGAAGCGAACCTGATGAAGACGCTCCAGCACGAACGGCTCGTCCGCCTCTACGCCGTCGTCACCAAATGCGAACCCATCTACATCATCACGGAGTTCATGGCTAACGGTATACATGACACACACGCACACACTTCTGTTTAAATAAGATATATTTTGTATAGCGGATAAATTCAGAAACAAGGTTTATTTTTAAGCCATTGATTAGGTGAAGGCAGCACTGTGGCTTAGTGGTTAGCAATGTCGCCTCACACATCCGGGGTCTGGGTTTGATTCAGGCCTCAGGGGCTGTGTGCATGGAGTTCGCATGTTCGCCCCGTGCTTGGTGAGCTTCCTCCCAAACACATGCAGTTTATTTTAATTTGAGTTCCCAAATTTCCTGTAGTGTGTGTGTGTGTGCTCTGTGATGGATTGGCACCCCGTCCAGGTTGTACCACGGCAAGATAAAGCGGTATAGACGACAATGAGTGAATGAATGATATGGTGGAGTTTTTTTTTTTTTTTTTTAGGAGATGTTTATTTAACTCTTATGGATGGAGTCTCCAGTATCAAGTCTCTGTAAAAGTAACACTCTAACTCTTATCAGCGCTCTCAAGACTGATGCGGTCACTCTTATTTGCGGTTTCTTTGCAACATGACAAGCATGTTTGATTACATATTTAGATCGAGAGAGAGAGAGAGAGAGAAATAAATGAGTCTGGTTAAAGAAATGAGCATTCTGTAGCACAAATGAAAACATAAACTTGTTTCTTTGATGTTCTACAACAATTATAACCAGATAAAAAGTAGGAAATTGTAATTTAGCGGAAACTCTGCTTCATCACACCATCCAGTTGTTGATTGTTTTCCTGAGTTTTTTATTCCTCGTGTATTGAATAATACAGTATATTATTATAAAGCTATTATGATGATGGTGTAAAATGTTTGTCTCATGGATGGATTGATGATTGTTGATGTTTTTCTTTTCCTTCTCTTTCCAGGAAGCTTGCTGGATTTCTTGAAAAGCAGCGGCGGCTCCAATTTACAGCTTCCCAAACTCATCGATTTCTCCGCCCAGGTAAGTAAAAAGAAATAATAAATAAATAAACGGAACGCTAAGTGTGCTTACTGAAAGGATTTGTCTTTGTTTTGTCTTCTTCCTCTTTTGTCATGTCGTAAGATCGGGCATCTGGGGCGTGCTTGCATGCAGGGTTTGGAAACGCTGATGTCACTATTTCCATTAAAAAAAGAGGAAGCAGTACTTTGGTGTGAAGTCTGTCGTTATAAATGGACCAAAGAAAGTGTTTCATTTGCAACAGGAAGCGGCTGTCAAGCACAGAACTCGCTAATCGGTTCTAAGATCTTCTGATCGACCTAGGGTTATTATTTTTATTTATTTATTTATTTTAATTATTTTCTTTGATGAAGCTCAGAGCTGACCATGGTGTCAGTGTCCGTCTCTGTTCAAGGACCGGATTTAAAGGTAGACGTATAAAAGAAAGAGAAAACACAAAACGAAAGCAGAGCAGGGATGATTCTTGGAATTAAATTTCGCTTTTGGATTTCTCTAAAATTGCTCAGAGTTGTTGTTTTTTTTTCTCTTCCTGAGAGCCAGCTTTCAACATCCTGTTTCTGAGAGGGAACGTGGACACTGAAGGAGAAGAGAAACTTTCAGCGCGTCTCAGTTCAGACCAGAGTGCGTTAGTCCGGCTCGAATAAAGCAAGGTGGTTAGATTAGATCGCGGTCTGTTTGCAGAGTCGTGTCTAGGCTTTGGTTTTTGTACTTGGCTTTTTTTTGTCAGTTCTGGGCTTTGAACTCACAACCTCCTGACATGCAGTACAGCGCTAACGGCTGTTGCAGTATTTGAGCAAACATAAGCGACATTCATTTACCAACGCAAGCAGTTATCATTTACACGTAAAAACAAGAACATATAAATGATAAAAGGTACAAAAAGCATATGGGATGTGAACCAAACAGCTTCTCTCACTACCCTGTAGGTGATTATTTTTCTATAAGACGGCTTTTTTAGACATTTATAGCTACATATAATAGACTTTCCATGAAGTTCTCATTCATTTAAAAAATAAAAAATGTTAAAACAGTTGTTGAAAAACCATAAAGACGTTAAAAAGATTGTTTTTAGCAAGTGACTGAAACTAGAGACTCCTTCCATTCAAATCACCATTTATTGATGGGAATCACCAGGGAGCCCTCGATACCATGTTATCACGATACCTAGGAGCCGATACAATTCCTATCACATTTTTATAAATTAGTATTTTAAACTTTATACCTGTAACTTCAAATTCATCCATCCAGAAATCTCTGTAGTGTGTCCTTTTCCCTAATTGGCCTTGACCTTCACTCCTACCCTCGGCATGCTGTGTGAATAGTTCATAGTGTCCCACCTGTCGGATTATACGGGAGTGATGATGATTCTCCACCTCAAATACTAACATTCACTCACTTTAGAATTTACATTTTGATTATATGACGGTGTGTGCAGATAGCAGAAGGCATGGCCTACATCGAGAAGAAGAATTACATCCACAGAGACCTGAGAGCTGCCAACGTGCTGGTGTCTGAGAGCCTGCTGTGTAAGATCGCAGACTTCGGCTTGGCCAGAATCATCGAGGACGATCAGTACACGGCTAGAGAAGGTGTGCGTGTGCGTGTGTGTGTGTGTGCGTGTGTGTGTGTGCGTGTGTGTGTGTGCGTGTGTGTGTGTGCGTGTGTGTGTGTGTGTGTGTGTGTGCGTGTGTGTGTGTGTGCGTGTGTGTGTGTGCGTGCGTGTGTGCTGTTGTATGAAGGAGACCTACAGCGATCTCAGATCTCTTCCTACAGCGATCTCAGTGCTCAAGTTTTGCTAAATGTATCTTACAGGAGCGAAGTTCCCTATCAAGTGGACTGCACCGGAGGCGATCAATTACGGCTCCTTCACCATCAAGTCTGACATGTGGTCCTTCGGGATTCTCATCTATGAAATCATCACATACGGGAAAATCCCTTATCCAGGTATTTAATGTATTTTTGTAGTTGTTTTTGTTCCTCCAGTTCTATCTTTGTGCTATTAAAATGTAAAGGTTTTTATGCTGCATCGCCCCCTGCTGGACACTGATGAAAGGCACTGATGAACCTTATTGCCTCTTAACTTTATTGAAATCTCATGAAATTAAAAACAATCCATCCATTCATTTATTTATCTCTGTTTAATAGTCTGACTAATGGGTCCATAAAACACACCATTGTATTAAATCCCATTTTTACAACAATAACATTCACAAGCACATTCATACAAACGTTCACACACTATAGGCAATTTGGGAACACCAATTAGTCTAAACTGCATGTCTTTGGATTGCGGGAGGAAACCGGAGTACGCTGAGGAAACCCACCAAGCACGGGGAGAACATACAAACCCCGTGCACACAGACCCCGAGGCGGGAATCGAACCCGGAGCTTACCATTGTTATTAAAGCATGAATCTAAACTCTTGAATCTTAAAACTGATCTTCGATTTAAATCCATAAAATCATTTCAATGTCAATCATCGTGTCAATGTTAGAACCTGGATTTAATTGGGATTATATTAGGTACATTAGTTACAGCGTCAAATAGATAGTGAAATTAACAATAATATCAATAATTAACAATAATGTCTATAATGTTTGTCGCCCCCTAGTGGAAAGACCGAGAGTAGCTAAACTTTTTATTTTTTTATTTTTTGAAGAGGCATGGATTCAAGGTTCAAGATTCAACGTTTAATGTTCACTTTATTGTCATTGTACTAGTACAACAGAATTGAATTACAATCCCGTAATAGTGTGATACTCATGTTAGTTGACACAAAGTAAGACCGCACCTAACAAGAGCAACACAAAAATACTAATAACACATGAAAAAAACAAACGGAGTTAACTAGTTTACTAGTTAACTGGTCAGATAAAATAAATGAACAAACAAACAAACAAACAAACAACAAATTAATTGATAAAAAAATAAATATGTGTATTTTAAAAAAGGTGATATTACCCAATATAAAAGCCACATAAAGTAGTCATATAACCATTAACAACTACTCACATAAAAACAAAGACTTAAGTGCTAATCACTGATTATTGCACAGTAATATTGCACTTTAAAATTCCCCAGAGCCTCTGTTAGATCTTTTATGAGTGTGTCGTATGTTTGACATCTCGATCTTAGAGTATTATAAACATTCATTAACACTATATTGTACCAGATTTTCACCCGCGCACTTGATGATGGAAGCCATGCGCTTTAGTGTTCTGAGATTGTATAAGCCTGAAATAGACTGTATAAATATAATAATAAGCAGCGTATATATACACAGGGGATCTACACGGGAATAATACAGGTTATAAATACACACCACTCATTCTGCTTCTTTATATTAGTCATGGGAAAAAAGGGGGCTTTCTCCTGGCTGCACTTCAGTAATATCCAGGCTGATGAAGGTCATGTATTGCTGTTTATGGACTGATCTGGAAACTTTCTAAAGCTTTTGAATCTCGTTGTGAACTGATCTTGGAACAGAATGAACGTGCAAACCTCAGAGCAGACTGTGGTTCTGCTCATGTTTTAGCCTTTTCTATAAATTGAGCTATGAGTTATGTTTTGTGAAATAAGTGTTAACGGTTGAAAGGTTTAAGTGTTAACTTGTTGAAAGGGTTATTTCGAGGTCAGTTGCCGATCAGCTGGGAGTTTCCTCCGAAATGGACCACACAGATTCCAAACCAGTGGGAGTGAAACTGCTAAGTGTAAATGAAACTGAAAACAGCGTAGGGAACAAGTGAACTACAGTTCATCACTTCGCCAGAAGTGGCCAAATGAAATTAACCATCAGGCATTGCACCTGGGTGGAGTGCAAAAAGAAGTTCAAAGTACGATTTCGTTATTATTATCAAGGTCGACATAATATTAATATTACATAATAATTTGTAATGAATTAACTTATAACACTTAGTTATTGCCACATCCTCTGTACAGTCCTGATCTCGCTCCAAAACATTTCCGAGAACATTAAATGAGTGATGTCTACGCCGGTGAGAAAGTTCCCTTAAAAATAAGCAGGGAGGACAGTTTAAGTAGTTTTATGATTAAATAATTGATTTCCTTCTTTTCAGATTGGAACAGATCTGTCATTAAGTCTGCTGGAAAGGACAAATGTTAAACATATCTAGATCTACTTTACTCAAAACAGAGCTGAAATCAGAAATGGGTTTGGAAAAGGTGTTTTGAATACGTTTCTCTCTCTCTCTCTCTCTCTCTTCAGGAATGAGCAACAGCGAGGTCATGTCCTCTGTGCAGCGCGGCTACCGCATGCCGCGGCCTGAAAACTGTCCGCCCGAACTGTACGACATCATGAACACCTGCTGGAAAAATAAACCCGAAGACCGACCCACCTTCGACTACATGCAGAGCGTCCTGGACGACTTCTACACGGCCACCGAGGGGCAGTACCAGCAGCAGCCCTGAGCCACGGCCCACCCGCGCCCCTCGTGCCGCAGCGCTCCTGTTATTATTTATACTCGCCGAAAGAACAGCCATGCTTTGGGGACAAAATCGTGTATAGATGTAAATAAGGATAGTATTTTATGCAGCTTGCTTACGTTTGTTTAAGCAAGATCAAAGACGGCTTCTTCAAATTGAAGTTTTATCTGCTTGCTTGTAAAAATTATACGAAATAATAATGGTGATTTTTTTTTTTTTTTTATGTTTTGATTTGTTTTATTTTTATTATCATAATCGCACTGATGGAGAAGACTAAATGACATGGAGATCCTGTATTGAGTTTATAATCCGGCACTTCTGATAGACTCACTGAGCTGGAAACGTTTTCATTAGTACTACAACTACTATAGGATGTTTTATACAATGGGTCCCTATTCATTTTCCATCCATAATCATTCTCTTCTCAAAAAAATTGTGCTCCTGACTGATTAATGTGTTCATCATCAAACTTTAGCTGATAGTCATATGTCATTTTGAATCTTCTTTTCTTCGCATATAGGAGGCCATTACTTCTTCTTCATTTCGGCCATGTCTCCGGCACTGCGATTGAATCAGACTTATTTGCTGGAAAACTCTTTCTTTTCTACTTTTCTTTTATATTTGACAAGTCTGCATTTCGTTAATTAAATTATGTAATCATGTATGTTTTTGACTTACATCCCTTTTATCACCATTTATTCATTTGAACAAACTAAAAAAGAGCAAAAACAAATACAAATGCAAGAAAAATGAGTCAAATCTTCTTGGGTAGAGGAGTCAAATGAAATGACTCACTGGAAAAAAAAATCAGATTTCCCAACACTACCTTGTACAAAATCACCCGTTCCACTGCAGGTACCCGCTCCTGAAAACTTCCCCTGGGTGTTTCCCAACACAGGATGATCCAGTGACATTAATTTATTGTTTAATTAGTCTTTCGTCAGTTAGCCACCCGATCCGAACACAATTTGGCACAAGTTTTACTCTGGAGGGCCTTTTATCCAGGCTCTGGTCCGGCACTGGGGTTTGGGCGTTGGATTGGAATCGAACCTGGGCCTTGTGGGGAGACCTCCCACCAGGCCACATTCATTTAATGTTAAATAATATTTTATAAATGAACGCAGAGAGATCGAGTCAAATAAGTGTCTCCTACAAAGTGAAATTGAGATTTGATGAACATTTGTTTTGTTTATAAATGTGTTATAACACATAAGTCATCATTATAATCATCCCAAACTTGCAATGAAATGATTTCTTAGAGCTCTCTTCAGTGTGACTAGTCACATGGTTAAAGCGTCTGTGTCTGCATCTGTCTGATCACTTCAGTGTTGCGTCAATCCAGAACACCATTGAAAAGTAAAAAGGTGCATCATGGAGGAAAAAAATGATGGATAATGTTAAAACTGAAATAATTTATATTAATGCAGATGCTATGGTGTTGTAATTCAGTTGTAATTAAATCTTCTTGTGTGTCAAACCTTAAAATATTGTGTATGAGATGTTGTACATAAGTTCACTGTGTAGAAATGTTATACCTAATGTTTGATATGAATGTGCTGTACATTTTTATATTTTTTAAAAATAAACTTAATATACAATGAACAATAATCTTTATAGCATATTTTTATTTGTGAATGCAAATAAAAAGGATTAATGGTGAGCACTTTAATTAAACGATTTACTCTCACCCCAGTATGTACAGTATGAATCCCAGCTGTGATCTCACTAGATCTTCCTTCTGATTCAAATTATTTATTAAGTTTGATCACTAATCTAGCAAAGAAGTGTATCCTTATCTCATGGTCATCATCTTGTGTAATAAGTCTGAAGATGTGTTTGTCACGAGTGGCTAATCGTCTCCCTTTGGATAAACTTATACATGACTTTTAGATGAACTATCCTGGTGGATACAGTATGAGCCCCTTTGTGGGATTTACTTAAACAATCAAGATCCTAGACCTTTTTTCCTTTCTTCTTTCTCATATTTTTCTTTCACTGATCTGTCTTGCCCATTATTCTTTACATAGTCACTTACAATATATTGTTTAATGTGTTTAAAAGTCTGCTGTGAGTGTTTATTGTATATTGTATCTGGCTCAGTTTTTTGGTGTTAGTAAAAATCAACAGAAAAAAATATGTATATATATAAAAATAAATTATATATATATATATATATATATATATATATATATATATATATATATATATATATATTGCAATGTAAAGCACTTTCAATGACACTAGTTTATGAAAGATAGATTTTCCTCGTCTTACTAATTTTGTATCCACAGTCACACAGACAGCTAGGTCTGTGATGTACCCCATCTAGTGTGGCTCCAGACCTCCATGACCCTGTACAGGATACGTGGTATAATGTGATAGGGAATGATTGAAATGATGCATGATGTAAATTTCACTCACTCACGTCTACTGTATAATAATCTTGTATACAGGGTCGTGGGGGACCTGGAGGCTCTGTCCCAGGAGACTTAGGGCACAAGGCAGGGTACACCTTGGACAGGGTGCCAATCCATCGCAGGGCATACACACATACACACTCACACCCTCATTCACACAATACAGCCAATTTGGAAACGCCAATTAACCTAACCTAACCTAATGTCTTTGGACTGTGGGAGGAAACCAGAGGACCAGGAGGAAACCCACCAAGCACGGAAAGAACATGCAAACTCGATGCACACAGAGATGTGAATCGAACCCTGACCCTGGGGGTACACCACCTAGCTAACCACTACACCACCATGCCGCCTGCTACATACATACAAGATAAATTAACAAAACTAACTAGCTAACTAGGACACCTAATTAGCTGACTAGCTGAGACGAAACAAATTAACAGCATTAATCAACAAAAATAGCAAAGTACTAAACAAAAGACAGCAAAAGACAACAAAGTGTATGAGCAGATGTGCAAACAAGTAGCAGTGAAAATAGAAGAGTTCTTGTGCAAATAACAGGCAATAAATATTGTGCAAAAACAACTGCAGGTTGTTGTGTGAAATACGAAAATTGCTGAATGATTGTAAATCAGTGTGTTCGCATTATTGTCATTGGTGTTAATGTCATTGGAGTTACCGCAATTGTTGTTAAAGTCATTGGTTTTACCATCATTGGTGTTAATGTCATGAGTGTTAATATCATTGGTGAACACAGTCATGTGTGTTAAAATGTAAGTTATTGCTATTAAAAACGTTCTAGGAGATTCTTATGACACAAATTCCACTTATTCTGTAGAATGACCCACTACTACAAATAATAGGCCAGAGTTAACCAGGACTTTCTATGTCTGATATTTTACATAAAATAAAGTAAACATATAAATTATTGTTTGTCGTAATGATTTTATTGTTGTTATAACATTTAATAATTAACATGTAAAAAGTTAAAATAATTAAATAAATCCTAATCATGAATACAGGAAGCCCGCGCTATCCCGCGCATAGCCACGCCCACATTTGGTCATGTGACCGGTTCAAGATGGCCGCGCCCATGCGCTCGTAGGCGTCCGTTCAATTCCAAACACGCTCGTGACCGGAGGTGTAGTGCACTGTGTAGGGGGGTTTAAGCCTTTATTCCACCCCCTGCGTAGTGCACATGTAGGGATTAGGCCTGTATTTAAACCACAGCCGGGTTTTAGGAGCGACTGTCTGTAGTTAAAGACGCTGGTAGGGAGAGATTTGGGTCAGTTTTACACCATGACTAACGACAATTACATCCTGTAAGTGTATTCCTCATCCTGTGTGTGTGTGTGTGTGTGTGTGTGTGTGTGTGTGTGTGTGTTTGTGTGTGTAGTGGAATGTAATTTAGTGTAATGCATGTCTCATGATGATTTTGAGAGATCAAGACTCAACCAGTGTGATCAGTCACGTGACATTATTATTATCATCATTATATAAAGGATTTCAAAAATATTTCCTTCATTTCAGATTATTAGATTTGGACAGGAAGCTAGCCAGGCCTTAAAAACAGGAGGATCATTTTATTGATATAAAATATTTCCATGCATTGTGTCATGTTTTTATCTAAAACTTACAAGATCAGTATATATTTAACACATTATTATTATTATTATTATTATTATTATTATTATTATAATACTTCCTATGACTTTATTCCTTATATCAGATCATGCCTGTCAGAGTTAAGAATTGTGTTTAAATCCATGTCGGATGTGTATAAGTTTTAGTTTTTAATCTATTAATAATGCCTAACAGATGTATGTGCAGGATGTCACACCTGATGGTGTTTGCATGGTGACTTGTTGAGGACCGTTATAACCGGGTTGTGAGCAGGTCTTATCTCCTCTCTCCACCTGTTAAGGGTGTTGATGAGGAGAAGAGGGCGAGGCAGCTGATAACACTCCTACTGCATTGTGACGGTCGAGGGTTCGAGTCACGCACGTTTCTAACAGCACCGCTTCCCTTGACAGGCCGAAAGACTTCCCCGAGCTGAAAAATGACACGTTTCTGCGAGCGGCCCGGGGCGAGGAGGTCGAACATGTCCCGGTGTGGTGCATGCGGCAAGCGGGACGTTACCTGCCAGGTAAACAACTGTGTCTGAGCACATCCGTGTTGATGTCGGTCCTGTCTTCACTGAGGTCCAGGAGTTAACTGAAATCAGGCTGGGAAAGCTGCTCATTGTATTTCTGAGTTCATGCATCCAAGCTAAAGTAAAAAGTGGTGTGTGTGTGTGTGTCTAGACTTTTTAATAATCTCACCGTTCTGTGACGATACATTCTCAGATTTAGTAAATGTCTGTACACAGTTTTACACTCCTCTTTGAGTAGCTCTTTGTAGTAGCACTTTTTTCTTATCTTATGAATACTTGTGTGATTATTATAATTCTGTTTTTGTTGTTGTATGTATAATACACATGTTCTTTGTTTGGTGTGCATTCATTTAAATTAAATGTGCTGGATTGTAACTAAGGTGTAGATCAGTGATGCGCAAGTAATGAATAGTCACTTATTTTACATCGCTTATTTTTATTAACTAGCTGAATGACTAAGTAACAAACTAACATTAAATGACTTATTTATTTATTAACAAACTTGATTATTAACTAACTTGTCTGTTTAACCTACTAACATACAGTACCTACTAACACATTTGCTAATATCAAAATTCTTTACTTGCTACTTGTAAGTACTTGCTAACGTACAAACTTGCTTACTAACTAACGTTCTGTCTAACACTACTTACTAACTTATTATGTGACTCTCTACCTTACTATTATGCCTGATTACTAACTTCTGTTGCAAACCAATACTACAAAAGTTTCCATACTAACTCTCTAACATACTGTATAAACCTACTAAATAATATGTTTACATTACCATTTAGGCATTTGGCAGACGAGTTTATCCAGAGCGACTTACAAAAAGTGTTTTAAAGTTTACATCACTGGATAGATACTTACACTGGGTTAACTAGGTTAATAACTAAGTGCCATTAGTTAAACACAACAGGGAAGAGATTTTAAAAATTTATCTTTGCTGAATATCTAACTTGGTTACTTACAAGCTGAAGTACCTACTAATCTACAAACTTGCTTACTAACTTACTGTCTTGCTGTCTAATCCTACATACTTAACTAACACACTACTCCTAACGCTGCTTACTAACATCTTTGTTAAATAACTAACAATGTAACTTGAACAATTTAAAATGTTATGATAATTTCCTCCTTAAATTAGGACTTATTTACCTGCTTGTTTGCTTTATAAATAACTGGTGTGCTTACTTTCTAACGTATTTATGTATGAACTAACTAGTATACATACATAGTATATAACTAGTATATATATACTATACTTACTAAAATATAAGTTGATTAACTGAACTTTATTAATTGAATAAATAACGTTTAATTACATAATTGCTACATATTTACTAACTTTAATAACTAACTGATCAGATTTTGTTTTTTTCTGGACAAACACTGACTGTAGCACTGATCTGTTAGACTGCACAATGTATTGGCACCCGTGTAGCCCATCTTAAATGAGTAAATGGAGAAGCTGTTAGTTGGATGGTGGTGTGCTTATTCTCAGCACAGCACTAACGTGTATGTACAGTGTAAATACACTCACATTAGGCCATTGCATTAGGTACACCTGTTCAATTGTTTTTCTTAACGCAAATATCTAATCAGCCAATCACATGGCGGCTAGTCGATGCGTTCGGGCAAGTCGACCTGGTCAAGGCCATCTGCTGAAATTCAAACCGAGCATCAGAATGAGGCTCACCAGGTGGCGCTCCCATCACCTGAGAACAGGAAACAGGAAACCTACAGCTCACACAGGCTCAGCAAAATTGTACAATAGAAGATTGGAAAAACGAAGCTTGGTCTAATAAGTCTCGATTTCTGCTGTGACATTAAGATGGACGGGTCAGAATTTGACGTAAAACAAAATGAAAGCATAGATCCATCCTGCCTCGTACTTGTATCAGCGGTTCAGGCTGGTGGCGGTGGTGCGAGGGTATCAAGGAGATTTTCTTAGCACACTTTGGGCCCCTTGGTACCAATTGAGCATGGTTTGAACGCCACAGCCTACAGTACCTGAGTATTGTTCCTGACTGCGTCCATCCCTTTATGATGACACAAAGCTAAAATCGTCTCAGACTGGTTTCTTGAACATGACAGTGAGGTCACTGCACTCGCACATGGAAATATTGAAATATGGACCAAAGTCTCTACGAACATATGAAACCTCTGCCAGAGAGTCCCGAAAGCAAAAATGGTTCCAACTCATTACTAACAAGGTGCACATAATGTAGTGGCCAGTGACTGTTTATGTACACAATGAGTTTCAGTATCACCATGACTTTCCTTGGCAGAGTTCAGGGAATTCCGAGCGCTGAAGGACTTTTTTGAGACGTGCCGCTCCCCGGAAGACTGCTGCGAGCTCACACTGCAGGTCAGCACCTTAAACACACCCAGACCCCTAAAACCCCCTCAGTGACGTCTCTGAGGTGTCTCAGTAACCGTCTCGTTTCCATCTCAGCCGCTGAGACGATTCCCATTCGACGCCGCGATCATCTTCTCAGACATCCTGGTGGTGCCGCAGGTAAGGGGGTAAAATAAAATTGCTTTAAATTAAAGAATCTGCAAATTAAATATTGTTGCAGGAGCATAAGTTTCAGTTTAGCTTTCAAGAGGTGTGTGTGTGTGTGTGTGTGTGTGTGTGTGTGTGTGTGTGTAGGCACTGGGTATGGATGTCCAGATGGTAGCTGGAAAAGGTCCGACATTCCCAGAGCCTCTGAAGGAGCCGGATGACCTGCAGAGGCTCCGGTCCAAAGTGGACGTGGCGTCCGAGCTGGGCTACGTCTTCAAGGCCATCACGCTGACACGGCACAAGCTGGAGGGGAAAGTTCCTCTCATCGGCTTCAGCGGCGCACCGGTGAGTGGACGAGGATTTTATCAGGGGGTTCTTCTTTTCTTTAATGACAACACAAAGTATGATGATGATGATGATGATGATTTGGATATGTATATGGATGATGATATGTATGTATATATGAAGATAAAGCGACTTGCCTTATGAAGACTTTATTTGTCTCCCGCGTGCAGTGGACTCTGATGTCATACATGATCGAAGGCGGGGGCTCTGTCACCCAGTCGAAGGCAAAGCGCTGGTTGTACAGACACCCTGCGGCCAGTCACGAGCTCCTCAAGCGCCTCACCGACGTCATCGTGGAGTATCTGCTGGGCCAGGTCAAAGCCGGCGCTCAGGTCAGAGGAAAACTTGGGGAAAAAAACAAACTTTACTCTACATGTGTTTAGCAATTGGACAAAACACAATACTGGTGCTGATTTTTTTTCTACCATATTCTACATATAATACAGAAAACGTTTGTGCCAAAGAAGTGCCATGGAAGTGACCGATCTCGCTTCCCTAAAAGTTTCCAACTTATTTTATATGTGTAATTTTACAGTGTTCTACTGTTCCGCTTCAAACAATAATAATTTAAAATGCTAATTATTCATATTACTTTATTACTTGAGTATTGATAAAAATTTGGTGTAAGCGTCTAGAAACATATGACCTGTATAAACCTGTAGTGTCCTTAACCGAATTCATGTCGCAAATATCTTAATTTAGCATTTTAGATTAATACACTTTTTCATGTTTGTCTTTTCATGTGAAATCTAAATTGGCCGAGTTTCATCTGAATGACCGTTAAGACCGTTGGAAGATTTAAATTAAAAGTTCCGAACGCTAAAACATGAAAGGGCATCAAACTGTATTTACCAAATGTGTTTCTTTTTATCTGATAAAAATATAAATGTGTAGCATATTTACAAAAACAAAGCATGGATCGGGAACGCTTTAAGCGTTATGAAAAATGGTGTTAAATGATAATTCACTGTTTCACCTGGGTGACACTTTAGCACTGACACCATGTCTTGGCTGATACATTAAAGTAGAACTTTATCATTTGCACTAATTACATTTTACGTTTATAGCAGTTGGCAGATGTATTTATCGAGAGCGACTTGCATTAAGATCGCTAAAAGATTGAACTCGATTGAAGATTGAAGTTACGGACACTACACACATATAAAAGGGGACGAAACTGTATTCAGTATTGTGTTTTTATCTGATAAAAATCTAAATGTGTTTGTATATTTAACAAAAATTACATGTGGATCAGGAGATGAAAAGCATGAAAATTGATGTCCTACAGTATGATCCTGTCTGAAAGTTCACTTTTTAGCACAGGCACCATGTTTTTGTCTGATTAGCATCTTGTTTTTGGGTTCAGTAGCTCAATTACAGAAACATCCAGGAATAGATGTGTCTTTAAGCGTGGAGTATTCATGCTTTTAATTGTACTTTTTATTATTTCACTGAATATGGGTCGCAGCTAAAAACTATGATTTTGGCATCATAAACTAGACGTCACTGTTTTCCTCTTTCGCAATGAAAAAGGGAAACATGCAGGACGTTAAACACGGTCAGTTCTTGATAATTGTGTCTCCTTAAGACTTGTGGATGTCCACACAGACACGGAGACGCTGCTAACTCCTCACTACACTTCACACTCCACTAGTGCTGCTGTCTAAATGTTTCCTTTACCCGCGTCTCATTAGCCACGCTGGTACCTGGGCAGAAGTCATGATGCTCATATTGTGTGTGTGTGTGTGTGTGTGTGTTTGTTGTGTATTCTTCAGGCCCTGCAGGTGTTTGAATCCCACGCTGGCTGTCTGGGCCCGGTGGAGTTTAAAGCGTTCGCTCTGCCGTACCTCAGGGACATCGCACGCCGGGTAAAGGACAGGCTGAAGGACTCCGGGCTGGATGACGTCCCCATGGTGGGTGAAGTGTCTCCAGTCTTCACAGATCTGATTTAACACTAAATGTAAAAAAAACCTGATTAGATCAGACACGATCAGAGTTCGTTTATGTCTGCTTTCTTGTTATAAAACCTTTTTATTTATGAAGTTTGTAACCCTCCTTTGTCTCACTCAATGATTAAATGATCAAGAGACAGCTGACTTAAATCCAAAAACAAAAAAATCTGTATCCTGTTCACTACATAGTGCACTAGTTTGGCGGTGAATATTCAGCAGGGTTAGTGTCTAAGTGACGCAGAAGAAAGAATATAATTCCCATAATGCACTTAGTAGGGCACCATGGGGCATTTCAGTTTTAGGAGTCCTCTCACCTGGAGAGCTGCCTCACTGCCTCATATATTGCACTTAGCTCGTGGTTAAGGTGTCGGACTGATGGTGAGGAGCTTCCCGGTTCGAGCCCTGACTCCGCCAAGCTGCCACAGCGGGGTATCCTTCACCCACATGTGCTCAGATACAATCAGGCGTGGAGCCTGTAGATTGTACATTTTCTGCAATTCTCTACTGAAACTCTTGCGCTTCGAATCCTTGTCACTAGATGTCAGTGTTGTGCAAATGTTGTATTTCATTCCACTCACACTGGACTTTTTGTTTTCTGTTTTTTTTATTGGAGCAGATTGTATTTGCGAAGGACGGCCATTACGCGCTGGAGGACCTCTCCCAGTCCCACTATGAGGTGGTGGGCTTGGACTGGACCATTAACCCCCGTGCGGCACGGTGGGGCACCACTGCATCATGGCACATCCTGGTTCTTGTTTTTTATTCTTGTTGGTTCTTTTACCTAAATACTGACCAGGTGTTTACGTGTGTGTGTGTGTGTTTCACAGACAGAGGACTGGAGGGAAAGTCAGTCTGCAAGGGAACATGGACCCCTGTGCGCTATATGCTACTAAGGTAACACTAGGCTTTGGATAGGATAGAGCTGTTTTCTGAGGATCAGCAATTTATTCCCGTCTCGCTGAGCGTTAATAAAAGTCCAGATGTAATAAATAAATGTTTAATAATGTATGCAAACAATATCTGAAAATGTGATGATCCTCAGCCAGACGTTTTATGTGGGGTGCCAAAACTTTTATTTATCCGACATCGACTTATGGTTGTCGTGTCTGTTCACGTTAGAGTTGAAGGTCATGGTTGAGCAAATGGAATTGTGTCATTGTGACGTAATGATTTCATACACACACGTCGCACGGTGATAAACTGGAGTCTAAAATCTTCTACTATACAGATATAATAAACCCGTGTGTGTGTTTAGGAGAACATTTCCGAGATCGTAAAGACGATGGTGGAGGCGTTCGGCACCAGGGGCTACATCGCCAACCTCGGCCACGGGTTGTACCCCGACATGGACCCCGAGAACGTGGGCGCGTTCGTGGAGGCCGTGCACTCGCACTCCCGCCGGCTCCTCGACCACAAATGAGATCTCATGAGTGACAGCACAAATCGCTATCAGAGCCACCGAGACACACTATTCAACCACAGAGCACTATTCAACGCCTTTAACAAAAAAAAAATATAGGCTGTTAATTTAGTAGTGATGTCACGTGAGATGACCAGCGTGGGTTCGGCGTGGAGTGTGGAATTTATTATTTTTTTTTTTTTTGCGTGACTCGCAATCAGAAATGAATTAATTAAAATAATTAAAGAAGTGTGTTTGTATTCATGTGTATGGATTGCTTTTTTAAATTCTTTTTTATTCTAATAAATAAAGAGAGGGAGATTTTCATGGAAAGGTTTTTACATACATTTATTCATATATTAATTAATTTATTTGATGGAAACGAGACAGAAGCAAATCCGAGCACACAAAAAAAAAAAACACGTGATGGAAAGAAAAAAACATGACTTACACATCGTCTCGTGTTACCACGAGTGTGATCGATCAAATCAGGCCAGTGTGGTGTCTGATCTACGCTAGTAATAGATGTCTGACTCATCCAAAAATCACTACTGATTCACTGATGTGGTTTTGGTTACAGAGGGATTTATTAATCGACTCCGTGGCCCAAAAGTCTGGATTCACATGCAAAAACTCGAACGGACCGCGTCCGAAAGAGGCCAGCCCAAAGAGGAACGTCATCTGGTTTTGTTCCTACTTACACACGTGGACAAAATTGTTGGTACCCTTCGGTCAATGAAAGAAAAACTCACAATGGTCACAGAAATAACTTTAATCTGACAAAAGTAATAATAAATAAGAATTCTATGAATGTTAACCAATGAAAGTCAGACATTGCTTTTCAACTATGCTTCAACAGAATTATTTTTAAAAATGAACTCATGGAACAGGCCTGGACAAAAATGATGGTACCCCTAACTTAATAGTTTGTTGCACAACCTTTTGAGGCAATCACTGCAATCAAACGATTCCTGTAACTGTCGATGAGACTTCTGCACCTCTCTGCAGGTATTCATGAGCACTCATGAGCAAGCTGATCCAGTTGTTTCCGGTTTGAAAGGTGCCTTTTCCAGACAGCATGTTTCAGCTCCTTCCAAAGATGCTCAATAGGATTGAGGTCAGGGCTCATAGAAGGCCACTTTAGAATAGTCCAATGTTTTCCTCTTCGCCATTCTTGGGTGTTTTTAGCTGTGTGTTTTGGGTCATTGTCCTGTTGCAAGACCCATGACCTGCGACCGAGACCCAGCTTTCTGACACTGGCCAGCACATTTCTCTCTAGAATCCCTTGATAGTCTTGAGATTTCATTGTACCCTGCACAGATTCAAGACACCCTGTGCCAGATGCAGCAAAGCAGCCCCAGAAC
The DNA here is from genome assembly GCA_013621035.1 of Clarias magur. Classification (NCBI taxonomy): domain Eukaryota; kingdom Metazoa; phylum Chordata; class Actinopteri; order Siluriformes; family Clariidae; genus Clarias; species Clarias magur. The sequence goes on along the minus strand of QNUK01000009.1, from coordinate 2,788,541 downwards.
ATAACAGAGCCTCCTCCATGTTTCACAGTAGGGACAGTGTTCTTTTCTTGATATGCTTAATTTTTCCGTCTGTGAACATAGAGCTGATGTGCCTTGGCAAAAAGTTCCATTTTTGTCTCATCTGTCCATAGGACATTCTCCCAGAAGCTTTCTGGCTTGTCAACATGTAGTTTGGCATATTCCAGTCTGGCTTTTTTATGATTTGTTTTCAACAATGGTGTCCTCCTTGGTCGTCTCCCATGTAGTCCACTTTGGCTCAAACAACGACGGATGGTGCGATCTGACACTGATGTTCCTTGAGCATGAAGTTCACCTTGGATCTCTTTAGAAGTCTTTCTGGGCTCTTTTGTTACCATTGGGATTATCCGTCTCTTTGATTTGCCATCAATTTTCCTCATGCCGCCACGTCCAGGGAGGTTGGCTACAGTCCCATGGATCTTAAATTTCTGAATAATATGTGCAAGTGTAGTCACAGGAACATCTAGCTGCTTGGAGATGGTCTTATAGCCTTTACCTTTAACATGCTTGTCTATACTTTTCTTTCGACTCTCCTGAGACAACTCTTTCCTTCGATTCCTCTTCCTCTTATTACTTTTGTCAGATTAAAGTTATTTAGGTGACCATTGTGAGATTTTCTTTCATTTACCGAAGGGTACCAACAATTTTGTCCACGTGTGTATATTGTTAGTTTCGGGTCCGGCTCAGGTCTGAGATAAACCAGAAGAGTAACTTATGAAGTGTAACTTTATCTACTTTTAAAGAGTGAATTATGAACAAAAAGACACTACGTAATAGAACACTGTAATATTAGAAGAACAAATTAATTTTTTTTTTGTTTAGTGCTGCACTCCTACTCCCCAATTCCCAAAATTGGAGCTGGTCTCGCACCTCCAGTGTCGAGGGTTCAATTCCCACCTCGGGTCTGTGTGTGTGGAGTTTGCACCTGGTGGGATTGGCATCGTGTCCAGTGTGTAACCCATGTCATGCCCTGAGTCTCCTGGGTTGGTACAGGATAAGTGGTATAGAAAACAGGGTTAGTGGGAAGCTCAGTGGTTAAGGTACTCGACTACTGCAGCACCACCAAGTTGCAGCTGCTGGGCCCGTGTGCAAGACTGTCAAAACTCAGCTGCTTAGACATATAATTTTTAATAAAATGTTCTGGATAAATACATCTGATAAATGCTGTGTACGTAAAATGAACCAAAGAAAATTTTGATTGGTGCAAATTAAAGTTCTACTTTATGTGAGTGTGTATCAGCCAAGACATGCTATCAGTGCTAAAAAGTGTCACCCAGGTGAAAAAGTGAAATATGATCCTATATGATAAAACACTATTTTTCATAATACTTAATGCTTTTTATCTATTGGTAAGATATTTGACATGGTTACAGACACTACAGATTTTTAAAACTTTTTAAGCAACAAGTTTTACAGGTCATACGCTTCTAGAACCTTACACCAATTCAAGAAATATGAATAAGTTGGATTTTAAATTATTATTGTTTGAAGCGAGACAGTGAAATGCATCTATCCAAAAAACGGCTGAAGTTAGCAACTTGAAATGATTAGCGAAGCAAAGTTTGTCACTTCCATGTTGCATAAACTACAGATGTAGCTTCTTTGGCCCTTACACATTTTCTGTATTATATGTGCTGTATAACATTAAAAAAAAATTACATCAGTACCAATACTGTGTTTTGGCCGAATATTAAAATACCCAGAGGTGTTCATATCTTGCTAGCTGAACTAGCTAATATTCTAGCTTGAGTGCACAGAACTGAAGAAGCCTCAGCCTAGATAAGAGACGTCCTCGATAAAGGATGACACACCAATCCCTCGCAACAGTTAAGGCGAGTACTGGCTTGTTTTTGGGAGGGCGGAGGAAACCCGAGAACCTGGATGAAACACTTGCCGGGATATCATGTGAAATTTCACAGCGGAAGAAACCTGAGTTCAGGATCGGGGCGAGGATGAGCCTCCCACCGTGCAGAATCGAGAGAGAGAAAGATACTGAACATAATATAGATGTTTATGGGTTTGTGTTTGTGTAAATATTCTGCGGTTTATCCGCGTATGATCAGGATTTACAGAAGGAAAATCAAATGGTCCCAGTGGACGCGCTTCCCTAAGACACGTTAACACCCGTGGAAGGTCTAATCCCCCGAATCCAGTTGTTTTCCCCCTCTGAGTTCCGCGGCACGTCACCTGACCTCGTCTAGACAGTGTCAATCCTGAACTGATCTGAATAAATGGAATCTGCAATCCCTAACAGGTTTCAATCATGCTCAGGATTTGTGTGTTGACTCTCTCGTCAGGAATCTGCTTGTTTTGTGTCCGTCCTGTGAATCGTATTTGTTTTTCATATCCCTGATCGCCACCGGTGCACAAAGCCAACGCGAACAGGCGGCATCTCATTCTCTAGGTGTCTATTGTCTCTGAACAAACATCTCAACTGTACACAATGGGGGTGGAAAACACACACACACACACCCCAACACGGCCATTGTGTATAAAATGGTAGGCAGCTGCAGCTTGTCCATACGCCATGCTGTTGTCCTTGATTGTAAAAAAAAAAAGCTGCAGTCAATTTACTGATTAGCGGCGTAGCATTTCTAGTCCCTGTCACTCCAAAGGGCGCAGCTGGGATTTGGGAGGCTGGGATGCACCTCGTTCCTTCTAAACACACACACACACACCTCGTACGAGTTACCTCAAGGGGCTCCGGACATTATTTTTAATTGCAACAATGAATCCACACTCAGAAAACCTCCATTCCCCAAGGTCTCCTTAAAGGACCCATGAGGAGGATAAGCAAGACGGAGAGACAGAGGGGGGTTACTGGGGTTCAGGCGCAATCTCTCAGCGAATCAGCAGGCCTGAAAATCCAATCTGCTGCAGCAGACACCATGCTGTACATCACTTGTCAGGCCCTGGCACTATCAGCGCTTTATCAGACACACAGGGCTCGGCCTGGGATCGATTCGAAATATTAGTGAGCGCAGGGAGAGCGAGGTGAAGTTTGGACATGTCCTCGCGGCTCCACTGCAAAATAGAGCTCGGAGAAGGGACTGACAGGTCCTTAAAGTCATGAGCGATGGTGAGAAACAGAGTGGTTTGGCGTCCGCTCCTCTGTGGATAAACAATAATCCATAACTCTTTCAGCTCTGAGGTTTAGGTGTCACCACTCCATGCGGTTCCCGGGTTCATGCGGACGCTACACTGATGCCATTTTTCTCGAGCACACGATTCCTCCAGCTGAGCATTTCCTTTCCTAAAAAACAACCCAAACAACATCCCAATTAAAATAAAAAAAGCACAGTAGGGAAAATCAGAGAGGCAGAACAAAGCTGAGCAAATCAGCTCCCCTAAGAGCCGAGAGAGAACCCAGACCTTATAGCAGATCGAGACGCTTAAGGAAACTACTGGAAAAGTATTTAATGCACGGCAGCACGGTGCTGTAGGACCAACACCACCCTGGGATGCCATCCTGCCTCATAATAATAATAATAATAATCATAATCATAATAGTAATGATAATAATGCAGTGAACTGTATAATGTTTTAGTCCTTCTTGCTTTAAGATAAACACACAAAAGTAAAAATTTATTGGTGGACCAAAAGCTGCCATTAAAAGTCTTGCTCTTAATCTCCATTTCTACATCTTTCTCCTGCTACACTTTCGTCTGCTCCCATCAAGGGCTCGCCCCAACGGACCATCCGAACCACATGCAGGCTTTACACCGGATGCCCTTCCTGACGCAACCGTCCCATTTCATCCGTGCTTGGTATTGGCACTGCATGGGGTTTGGGGCACTGGGGTGAGAAACCTACCACAGATACCCGCATTTGTCCATCTTTCTTCACTGAATGATTAATCCAGAGCCCTAAAGTAATCATTTACTTAAACATGGGAATAAATTCTATACATTCTATGAATTCTTACAGTGGACCCCCGACATTTCCTAGCTAATTTTGCTAGCAGATTTTCAATTTAAAATTGAGATTTTTCTGGATTTTTTGCTTCAACATTTAAAGCAGTTTTGCCATACAAGCGATCAAGCCGGTCGAGGTGGAGAAAAGTGTTTTTGTGCAAGATGTAGTGAGGATGTAGCACGAATAAAGTTAACAAGTATTTCAATGGAAATCAACAGAAAAAAGAGAGAATTAGAATAATCTGTGTTCTGATTGTCTGAAACCTGTCATATTTTTAATGGTACTGTTTCCATATAGCAAGAAAATAATTCACAATCATAGTTAAAGGTAAAGTTAAATGAGGTTTAATGTCTTTATTTAGTATTTTACTTAATTAATATGTCTTTTATAAATGTTCTGATTGTTTTCGTGTGCAAAAACTGATTAAGGTGTTGGAAATTTAAAATCTTTGGTATATATTTGGGTGACTGTAGAGGATTATCCGCATGTACTTTGCTATACAAACTCACCTCCAGAATGGATTAAATTTGTTTAGCGAGTTTCCACTGTAATTCTGAAAGAGTGGACACATTTTTCCACCTTAGAAATATTGCCAAGCTTAGGAACATTTTATCTGTATCTGATGCAGAAAAGCTGGTTCATGCATTCATGACCTCCAGACTGGACTACTGTAATGCATTACTGGGTGGCTGTCCTGCATCCTCAATTAACAAGCTACAGTTAGTCCAAAATGCAGCCGCTAGGGTTCTCACTAGATCCAGAAAATATGATCATATAACCCCAATATTATCATCCCTGCACTGGCTCCCTGTTCAGTTTAGAATTAATTACAAAATAGCATTACTTACGTACAAGGCTCTAAACGGTCTAGCTCCCACATACCTAACCAGTCTTCTGATACCTTACAATCCACCACGCTCCTTAAGATCAGAAAACTCCGGACTACTGGTAGTTCCCAGAGTATCAAAATCTACAAAAGGAGGTAGGGCTTTTTCATATTTAGCTCCAAAACTTTGGAATAGCCTTCCTGACAGTGTTCGCAGTTTCCCAATTTAAAAGTAGACTCAAGACGCATCTCTGGAGATTGTTCCAGCTTCAGTAGACCGAGGCCAACCCTGCTTTGTTCCTGAGGCACCCAGAGAAGGACCTGCTCCAGCTGGATTCTTCTTCATGTTGGTTTGGAACTACCCATGCTGCTCCCAGTGATCCAGACCCCCATCTGCCCTCTGCACCTGCTGACTCATCGCTGAGCTGAACTGGACTTTGTGTTAATTTAAATAACTTCTTTTATATCGAACTTTCAAGTGCATAACACACATGATGTTATACAATTTCTGTTATCTGTTATCACCCAGATGAGGATGGGTTCCCTGTTGAGTCTGGTTCCTCTCAAGGTTTCTTCCTATTGCCATCTCAGGGAGTTTTTCCTTGCCACTGTCGCTGTCACCCTTGGCTTGCTCATCAGGGACAATCTCATTATCTAGACACATTTTTCTTACACATATATACATTTCCATAAGTCTTCTTTTCATGTTTCAACAAAACATGTAAACTAAATGTATCTTGTGCACAAGCAATAGCATTTCAAGCACTCAGTGTAATAAAACATTTTCACTCCAGGGCTCTGTACATTAATTTTTGGGGCAGTTGAAGCTGTTAAAGTGTTAAACAAGTGAAGTGTTAAAGCACTGAAACATTGATCTAAAGGTTGGTGGTTCAAGTCCCAGCCTGACCAGATTACCATTGTCGGGCCCTTGTCGGGCTACAGGGGCGCTGTATCATGGATGACCCTGAGCTCTGACCCCAGCTACAGTGGGACATGAGAATATAGAATTTCACTATATAGTAAGGTTTAAGTCAACTAAAATACAAAATCAATAAATATCTTGTGTTGTTAGTGAGAAAACTCTACATAACTCTAAGTGTTAAAGCTAAAGTTACAGCTTTACTTGTGACTGTTGGAAATTATTGGCACTGGAGACTCCATCCATACATGTGAAACCAAATTAACACACACATTCGCAATGCGTTTATGTGAACATCCACAACACCGGCCCCTGTGATCTGCCTTTCAATCACAATCACAGCACCAGTCAAAAGTGTGGACACACCTACAGTAGCTTTTTAATTCACTATTAGAGTCACCAGCCTCAGAAATCACCAACTAACAACCAGCACCTTAGATTAGAGCCGTTATGAAGCTTTACAGAGCAGAAGTAGCATCTCAAACTGCAATATCTTCAATAACTGTTCAAATGAGATTATTGCATATTTCAGTGCAAGTTATTTTACATTGCAGAAAGAAATAAAAATCAGGAAAGAACATGGGGGACGAAGGGATGTACAAACTTTTGACTTGTTCGCTGGAATAGGCCATTAAGAAAGAGCTTCTGATAGAATTAAAGCTCAACCTGCAGTTTTTCAGGAACAAGTTTAGTTAAATAAAGATCCAATAAGGTAGGACTCTTCAGGAGCTCGCACTATTCCAACAATGAAAATATTAATATTATGTTGACATTCAGAAATTATTATTGATTAGGTATGTTAATTAAGAACATCTGTGTGCTTGTAGATAGTTGAGAAACCATCAAGTTCTGCACAGCCGTGACCTCAAACTCATCCTGGTGCTGTTGGAAGGTTTAGTCCAGGCAGCTCTAAACTCACAACCAGTTGAGAAACGCATTATTTTTCTTACCTCGTCTCCCAACATGTTCTGCAATCTCAGCAGGCTGAGGAAGCACACAGTACACCCATCTATATTCCAGCTTGTGATTCTCCCTCGTTCAGTCCGCGGCCCTTGCAGGACCCAAAAACACGCGGCTTCAAGACTCAGTGATGAATGAAGGAGTTTGTACGAGCAGGTCCGGAGTGTATTGCTCCTGTCGACTGGATCTCGGGCATTCCTGTGTGTGTGTGTGTGTGTGTGAGCTCACTCCTGCTTCAAAACAACACCGTACAAGCAAGGTACACATGTTAACATTCTGCAATGTCATCTCCATGCAGGGTTTGTATCATGAGTGTTTAATTTTTAAAAAGATTTTGTGAATTATTTAAATGAAGATACACATGATGGCAACTAGAGGAGGATGAGAAAAAAAGATGTGAATGTTGGATAGATTTGCTTTATATAGAAATATAAATCAGCATCATTAAAGGAAGAATGTAAAGATGTATTTAGCCATGTTATACAAATTATCTCAAGTAAATTTATATACTAATAATTGTTTAAATATTCATCCATTAAAATGATTATTGTTATTCTTTAATGTATAATATAAACTGTTGGCATCTTTAATTCTGTTTACATACAATTCTGTTTAAAACAAGCTCATCTCAATTTCGATATTAATTCACATATGACTTTATACATTTCCATAAATATGACTAGTGATTGTCAAAAAACGTGCTATATACCGTAAATCCCACTTTTAAAAGACTTTTGAACGCTTACTACAAAAGCATGTAGTTTGAGTCACGATCATGCTGCTGTTAAGCAACACTAGCTAACGATGAATGATTCAGCAAATACCTAGCATATCTTTTATACGAGCAATGAGACGCAAGAATCATACCGTATATGAAACGGTCCAGAATATCGATATTTTCCTTGGATGTGTTGGTAAATCCGTGTTGGTAAATTAGTGTAAAAATGTCCGTATTAATTATTAACAGATTAATTAGACTTAGCATCGATTGCTAACCCTAAATTCATATACATACACTGCCATTTAGACCTCAGGACGTCCTGACAAACTCTGACCTTTTGCTGCTTTTACAAAATGCAGACTTGTGAAAAGGTTAATCTTATTTAATTCAATAAACAAAATTTAAACAATGTGTTTTACATTACAGATGCCCTGAGAATATCCCACCTGGAGAAGAGGCAGGAAAATAAAAATTCCCTGGATGAAGCACTGGAATCCATATATCAGGTATTCTTGAAGTTAGCAGTAAGGCTATAGTAATACTGAAATTATTACACTTTAAGAGAATTATATATATATAGTCTAACTCAGAAGTGAGGATGCTCAAAGATGTGCTAGTATAAATAATATAGTAACAGTGTAAAAATTATGAGCATTAGAGAATTGTTGCGATATGAATGTTGTGTTGTCTCAGTCGATCAAACTTGGAAAGGAAAATAAAAGAAACTGGCAAATAAAAGGATAAAGAAAATAAGAAAATAATTAATGACATGACAATGGCATGAAGGTGATCAGCCTGTGGCGCTGCTGAGGCGTTACTGGAGACCAGCTTGCTTTGATAGCAGCCTTCAGCTTTTCCGTATTGTTTGGTCTGGTGTTTCTCATCCTCCTCTTTACAAACACCTCCAGATTCTCTATGAGGTTCAGGTCAGCCGAGTTCCTGACGAATATTACCATCAGCAAATCATTCAGGGGTCGTTTTGGCACTGTGGGCAAGTCCTGCTGGTAAAGAACATTTGGCATCTCTGGAAAGCTTGTCAGCAGACGGAGACATGGAGTGCTTCAACATTTCCTGGTAGAGAATTGGACCTGATTAAACACTGTGGAAGTGGACCAGCACCAGCAAATGATCACGGATTGTGCACAATTCACACTTCGAACACCGTGGAGTCTGTGCCTCTTCACTCTTCCTCCAAAATCTCCAAGCTCGATTTCCAGCTGAAATGCAAAATTTACCGGGCAAGACGCTTCTGACATTGTCTCTGGCTTGATACTAGGAATGCAACTCTTGTAGCTGATTTCCTAAAGATGTCTGTGCATGGTGGCTGTTGATGCACCGACTCCAGCCTCATGCCACTGCTTGTGAATCTCTTCGAAGCTTCACCTTAAAGCTGTTGCCATCCGTGCTGCTCGTGCACCTTTTCTTACCAACATTTTCCCCTTCGAATTAACTTGATACAGCACCCTCTGTGCGGAGGCTGTCGATGATGATCTTCTGGATAACAAACAAATCAGACGTCTTGCCTATGGTTGGGACTGAAAGGTGTATGGTATTTATACTGTATGAATAGTCATTTACTGATTTTTTTTTTAAGATAATGGATTGTTGACTTCCATAAGCTGTAAACCGTAATCAGAGAAATTAAAACAAACCAACAAAAAATAGACTTGAAATATATCACGTTACATGGAATAAATCTAGATTTAGAGTTTCACTCTGCTATAAATTACAAAAGAAAATTAACTTTCTCACAATATTCAGATTTTTAAAGATGCACTCTATAAATCATCGGACATGAAGCAGAGTTACAGTTATCATGAAGCTGCTTATTTTCCTAGAACACCGCATCATGAAGTGATTTATTCCTTTTATACCACAGCAACAACAATTCTGAAAAAGTCTATTTCCCTTTCAAGTACTACATGCTGTACTATTACATGTTTAAAGTTGCAACTAAGACGTGCAATATTAAATGTATTTTTAAACATGTAAAAGTATAGCGTGTTGTACAATAATGTCATTTCTTTTTTGCATTTTGCAGCGAATGAAACAATTAAACAGCTTTTGCATCCGGAGAACCTTAAAATGTTGGCCATCTTTAAAAACTTCTGAGTGCCAACACTGGAGACTCCTTCCATAAGAGGTAAGTAAATACACATGACCCTGCAGAATGCATTACATCATCTATTAGAAAATTATTTTTAGAAAAGTTTTTTCTTTTTCCTAATAATTATTAGGTTTAGATTACGAAGTATATCCTCAATTGAATTAGCCATTAGTATTAAAAACGATAGCTTACTAGAAAAAGTGAATTAATATAAACTGAAACCCGAGCTACAGAATCGGACCAATCGGATTCAAGAACGCCGTCGCTCGAAGAAGAGACGATGCCGTGTTTCACACTTTATTCATAGAAAAAGCACTGAAATTCAACACAAATCATATAAAATGGTAGTAGCATTACATAAATAGTAATAAATTTTTGTTTATAGACATTAGCTCAAGAGGTTGCACAAAGGAAAAAACAAACAAACAAAAAAAAACGTCGTCGAACTATACTTTTGTGGCAACAAATACTGGATACCTTTTTCATAATTCAGTAGCACGGAGAGGTGACAAACACTTTTTCCCTTAAATTAAAAAAGAAAGAAGAGAAAAAAATAAAAATAAAAACAGAACTCAAAACAGTAGATGAACTAGTGAACAATCTCTACCAGCGATTATTATTATTATTATTATTATTAATAATTTTTTTTTCCTTCTAAACTCTAGGGACAGATCAGAACACTGGTACAGTCAACACATATAGACACTTAAAGGAGTAATGGGAAAGAGAAAGAGAGGAAAAAGAAAATAACTCTGAGCCACAGGAATTCTGATATTATTTTTTGTTGTCGTTGCCATGCCGCTGGATCAGCTCGGCCAGCTACTACGGATGCTTGGATGCGTGGAGTTCGTATAAGCAGGCAGCTATGAGCGTTCTGCATTCGTCACGTGAGGCAGGTTTAATCCCTAAAGCTGTAGAACATCTGCGCGCATCTCTTCCGCCGATTACGGCTCAATCTGGTCGAGGTCGTGTGAGACCACTTGAGGAAGAAAGGACGGTTTGTGGAAGGTTTCTTGCTTTTTCCTACTAAGGTGGATAATCGTATGAAGGACGTTACGGAACGGAACGTGGAAATAAAAAAAAGTGAATGAACCTTCTAAAAAAGCAAATAAAATCGGAGCTTTTCTTTAAATTCCCGCCGTAATTCTACAGCTAGCCGGTCTCGACTGTTTACACTGTATGCATATGCTTTGTTTTTTGTTTTTGTTTTTTTAATTAAAGAAGCATCTCTTAATTTCCTTCCACGAACATTTAGACAAAACCAAATAATCCTCAAGCCGTAATCCAAAATGCTTAGGTTCATTTTTAAGACGATTTAAGCAGAACTTGTGCACAGACCCGGTTTATACACCCCGCCGCATCCTTCACCGATCAGACTCCCTAAATCACTTTGAGAAGATGATGAGGCTTCAAAAGTTAAAGGAAAAATAAATTTCTTAAAAACAGAAGACGTATGCAAGTCACTCGAAAGGCAAAATCCCAAAACTGTCCGTTCCCAAAAACAGGGTTCAAGAAAAACATAAAATCAGGAAGTGGTTCTGCATAGTCAGTTCAACGGCTGTTCTTCCTTTCCTTTCTTTCTTCCCTTCAGTTTATTTATTTATTATTTTTACACGCCATGCTTCTCTTGCAAAATAAAAGAAGTGTACAAAAAAACAAAAAAAAAGGAAATAAGAAGGAAAAAAAAGAAAAAACGAACTGTTCACAGGAGCACCTGAGAAATGTTTTTTTTTTGTTTTCTTTTTTTTTTTTTTTTAAAGTCTTTCTGCCGTCACATTCCCAGCCCGCGACAAATTCAAGTATCCGAAAAGAAAACGACAAAAACAAAACCAAAACCAAAAAAAGAAACCTTACAGTTATTATAAATAATTATAACTTTACAATTTTTTGAATTGACACTTTCATATTTACAATATCTTAAATGCTTATGCTACTATTCTTTTTTTTTTTTTTTTGTTTCGTTTCTTAAAGTGATTCCCTGAGAACTGAGTTGAGCATCTTGTCCTTTCTCTCCAGGTTTCCTTCCGTTCGTAGCCGCCGAGTGCATTCTAAGTGTTGGGAGGCGAGCGGGTACTTGTAAGGGGAGACCGAGGTGGTTATGTGGAAGTTTGTTTTGTTTTTTTGGTCCTCTTGCATTTCTCATTTTTATCTCTACACGCAGCCGAATTCTGATTAATGCTTGGCTAGACGAGGTGAAAGGGGCGGGGAGTAAATCAAGTGCTTGTATAACGACACGTCTACGGTTACTACTATTATTTTTGTTTCTGTTTCATCTCTTAGCACGACGCGGCCGTCAGATCCGCGCGGCAACGAACTTCCGAGAGGTTGTCTAACTCGACGAAGAAGCCTTGCGTGCGCGGTAATGCTAAGCTGTGACGGTGCAAGAATCTCTGTCTGCGTAACTTCCTCCATGAAAGTGAAGCCATTGTTTTTTGTTCTGATTCAGGCGGAGAAGGAAACCCTTTGCTCTTCTCAGGTGTGGAGGCGTGGCTCTTATGTTCGGAACGTTCCCTTAAATCTCTTTCTTCCCAACACGAGGGGGAAAAAAAAAGAAAGGAAAAAAAAAAAAGGGCAAAGATAAACCGAGAGGAGCAGACAGAGAGGAGGGCGGCGCTCACGGCTCGGCTGATTCCTGGGATACCTAGAATCGGGTTAGGATGAGGAACACCTCGAGATTTCAGCTAGCTCTTTTGCTCTCCGAGCGGGAACGAGCGCTAGTTCGAATGCTAGCCTCGTCCTGTTTAAAGCTGTTCCTAGGAATACGATCGAGGTATGACTGTAACACTGTGTGCGAGTGGTTTATTCGGAATGACTGCGTTCGAGCGTTTGAGCTCTTTACCGGAGAGAAGAAAAAAAAAAAGCATCATAATAACAATAATAAAAAGAAGAAGAAGAACCACCGATCACCATGACGGGAAAGGCTCAAAATACTCCGCCTATCATTTGGTTTCTCTTTATGTGCCACTTCTGCAGCAGTTTTAAACTAAAGCGAGCATAAGCCGAAATCAAAAGGTTGTTCTGGCCTCCACAGGTTCGGATAAATCCGTGAACGTCGGCTGTTCACTTCAACGCAAACTGTTTCAAACTAAAAACAAAAATTAAAATTAAGGACAGTCCGATTATACAGGAAGAAAACAATGCCTTAAATAAAGAAGGAGTGAGCGGAGGGGAGTCCTTCGAGTGTCTCCTCAGCCGAAGCGCTCGCGCACGAGCATCATCAGCTTCTTCTTGCCCTTGTAGATCTGCTTGAGGTTGTCGATGAACTGGGCGAACTGCACATGGCCGTCGTGCGCCATCAGGAAGGTGTCGCGGGCTTTGCCCAGGAACTCGATGAACTCGCCGTAGTGCCGCGGGCTGATGTGCGTGAGGCGCGAGTGTGTGGTGCTGATGTAGGCACCAATGGCGGCATCCAGCAGTTGGCGCAGCGGCGCCTTGTCCGTGCTCATTAGCTTGCCTGAGCTGCGGCGGCCGGGGATACCGGCGAGGCCAGGCGCCGTGACCGTGCAGCGGCGCAGGATGTCCGAGAGCACGGTGGCACAGCGCACGCCCTTTACCACTAACGGCACCATGGCACCCAGCTCGTTCTTGCCCAGCGAGTGGCTGAGAGCGCACGCCCACAGGACGTCATTGATGGCCGGATGCGTGTCCTGGTTGTACGCCAGGCTCACGTGCGCCATGGCCAACGAGGCCAGCTTGAAGGCACGCAGCGGGTAGCCGCGGTGCTCCATGTAGCGTGCGATGGTAAACAGCTGCGCGTGCGTCATAGCCGTCGCCGCCGCGTCCACCGCGATCTGGTACGCCGTTTCGAAGGCCACGTGCTCCTTCTCGCAGAGCGTCAGCGCCGACAACGCGCAGTTGGCCGGGTCCTTCATGGCGCACTGCAGCGCAAGCGTCCGGGCACAGCTCGCCAGCTCTTCGCGCTGCCCGTAGTCCAGGCTGAGACGTAGCGCTGTGCCATGTGACATGACCGCCGCAGCGACGATACTCGTGGCCTCGGTGGGTGTGAACAGTGTGTACCAACTCTGCAGGATGCTTACCAGCGCCCGCAGCCCTGGAGGAAAAGAGGAAAAAAAGAAAAAACGAAAGTCAGAACATATGGACACAGTATTGATTTTACAGTAAGACAGGATATAGGCGGAGTCTGATACGGACCGACTTCAGTAGCGCAGGTGACGAGCCAGCGCACCATCTCTCTGCGTCTCCAGTTCAGAGTGGACAGAGTCATCCTCATCACCTAGAGAGAGAGAGACAATGTGCAGGGATGAATCAGACGTCATACAGACCGACGGACTGAACAAGACAAACCGCGCAGACAGACACGCACCTGAAGGCCGAGCTCCAGCGCCACGTTGAGCAGGGTGATGTCAGGCGGGCTGTCTGCGGGCGTGGCGATCTTGAACGCGTCTTGAGCCAGTTTAAAGATGAGGGATGAGGAATGGATGTTTTTCTGGATGGCCTCGAGGACGGTGCGCAGTCTCAGCATGTCTCCTGCTCAAAACCCAACAACACACAACGTCGGTTAGAACGAAGTTCCAGCGCCGGTACAGGATCAGACCGTCCGTCTGCCCGAAAGGCATCATGGGTGATTTTCATTTCATTAAGAGAGGGAATTTAACTTTATTGTCCTAAACTTTATTTAGATTTAACTTTAATGTAGAAGAGAGGAAAAAGACAAAGGCATGAGGCTCAGTGTGTGTGTGTGTGTGTGTGTGTGTGTGCGCGTGTGTGCGCGTGTGTGCGCGTGTGTGCGCGTGTGTGCGCGTGTGTGTGTGTGATACTCACCCTTGGCTGCAGTGAGCATGGTTGATGCCAGCTCACACTGCTGGGACTCCAGGTGCCCGAGGGTGAACCAGCGTGGGTATCTGCTCGGCACAATGGAGATGCCGTGGTGTGGGTGACCCACATCACCTGATGGAGCTGTGGATTCCAGCACGGGCAACCTGCAACACACACACACACACCACAACAGATTACCATCTTATCTTATCAATCTTATCTTATCTCATGCACAAGGAATAAAACAAGGAACCAAAATGCCACTCCATCAAATGCTACACCAATATGCAAGTAACAGCATGACCTACATTTGGTACGTGATTGGCTCTTACATTCTGTGATACAATACCAGGCTTGCGCTCATGTATACATTTCCCAGAATACATTGTATAAATCCACTACACCGCATGTCTTTGGACTTCCAGGAAGCAGCGATGCACAGGCTTCAATTAGCTCAGCCTTTGCGGGCGAAGCTGCAGCTCTGTGCTCTACTGCTCGAGTCTGAGAGTGCAGCGGGAGCAACATGATCGATCGATCGATCGGCAAGAACCGAAAGGACCCGTGCCTCGATCAGTGACGCACAGAAATAAAACACACAAACTTACCGCTACACAAGAGACGCGTGGTTACGATCTGGAAGGTCACATGACCACACCAGATAGAGCAACACATAGTTATTGCTGCTGTATTAAAGCTCATTCCAGAATGATCTTATATATTTTACCCAGAATATATAAATGCACAGCGATACCTTGGTATACGAAATTAATCCACTCTGGAGACGAGTTCTTAACGAGAAATGTCGTATTGTGAAACGCTTTCTTCAATAGGAAACAATGTAAATGCAGATAATCCGTTCCAGCCGCCCAAAAATATTACCAATATTACCAATTTCAACACTATAATCATATTTGTGCATATAGAAACTATTAAAAAAATTCAGAAATCATGTACATGAAGTAAAATATGAAATAAACAGACATCAAACCCCACTTAACCTTAATTTATGATTCCTCTCGACACCGGCTGCTTTAAATACCAAACTGAAAGCGGCTCCCTTTTCATCTTGCTGACATTCTTAGGACCCGTGGTCCTGAGTCTTCACTAAATCTTGCACAAAATGCAAACAAACGCTCAAAAAAATATGCAAAACTTGCTTCGCTTGGCTTTCCACTGACGCCAACAAGTTTTGAACGGCTCCTAACGTACGAGCGACTTTCGGTTTGGTTTGGTCGTTCGCACGTGTGCTGAAAATGCTTTGCAAGCCGAGACAAATTTCTTGCTAAATTTCAGTTCTCAGGGTGAAAAAGAGGCGATCGTATGCTGAGGTACCGCTATATAATCTACACACACAGCCACACACACATAGGTGTCTATACGACTCGGTTCTCACCTCATGGCCCTGAGTCCGATCTTGTAGGCCAGGTCTGTGTCGTGTGGAAGGAGTGCTGTGAACAGGTACTTGGCAAACGTGTGCATGGGCACGCTCTCTCTGTGGATCACCTCTCCCAGGCCGCTGAAAGGACCACCTACGGAAGAAGATGCCGTCAGGACTCAACATCGCCTCGAGCGGTTTAACATCGCACGAGTCGTGTCCGGGGTTAAACTCGTACCTTCCAGCAGGAGCATGGCCTGCTTGCGGAGTGTGTGCACCAGCAGCTCGTCCAGCTCCAGCTCCTGCAGTTTGGAGACGATCTGCTCCTCGTTGCGACACACCTTGTCCTGGGCGTACAGGCCTTCGGGCATCAATCTCTGCTGCCCCATACCCATTAGAGCGACCTCCAGCGCCAGGGCCAGGTACGACTCGCCGGCGTCTGGGCAGCCCCACACGGGCACGTGCTGATACACCGGGGGCTTGGGGTCACCGGAATCTGCAGGAGAGCGAGGGGAAGGAAAGAATGGGTTTGTCATATTACACACAAAATGTGTTACAAATATGAAGACACGTGTGTGTGTGTGTGTGTGTGTGTGTGTGTGTGTGTGTGTGTGTGTGTGTGTGTGTGAAAAAGTGTGTATATAAAAATAAAAAAATAAAAAACACCATCTGTTTGATAAGTGTGTCAGCGCCAGCTATTAAATCCTGGCCATGATTCCGGTGTTTGCATTAGACGTCATGAGAGAACAACGCACACACAAATACGTGCAAATATATTTTTACGCGCACACACGCACAAAGTGAGGGCCTGTAGGATGCCTACTGAGTGATAAACGAATTGGAGTTGCTAATTCACACGTCTGTTAGGAAGGACAGGCGACAGGGGACGCTCCTGAAGGTGTGAACGAGTGTCTGGAGATCATAAAGTTTTTCTCGAGACGAAACAAAGACGGGGAACGAGAGTGAGCGAGCGAGCAAGCGAGAGAGAGAGAGAGAAAGACAGAGAGAGAGACCAGGAACGAGAAGAGTAGAAGGGGGAAAAACAAAAACCAAAGAAGGGAAGACGTTGAAGTATGGAATACACACTCCAGCTGTTGTAAACGCTCCGGAGCTGCTGATTGGATGAGCTTTTAGGCCACGCCCACTGTGTTACAAAGTGCCAGATGTTTCCAAATAATGTGTGATGGGAGCTGAACAAAGGGCTGTGCTACGTACACCCCTTACACACTCCAGGACACACACACACACACACACACACACACACACACACACACACACACACACAGTACCACTTGGCTGCATTATTCCAAATCACAATAGCTCCCTGTTGGTTTGGCACAATAGCAACACAAAAGGCAACACTCTGCAGCTCGGAGCGATGTATAGAATGCAAATGCTGATTGATTTTATACATTTTACTCCGCCGTGTCGTCAGGGTGACCCCACGGCTACAATACGACCATACACACACACACACACACACACACACACACACACACACACACACACACACAATAATACAATTCTGTGGCGTTTTGAAAAGTATGAAAGGCTACAGAGGCCTAATCTAATTCCTTCCAACAAACAAAACACACATTCTTCTCCCCCCATCTGCCAGCCCATAATAGTCTACCTCCGGTATCCATGGCGTTGTCGTCCTCCACTCGACACGTCTCTGTGAGAGTGGCGAAAAGGCAGCCGATGGGGTCGAGCGGGTGGCCCACCCAGCCCTCCAGATTGGTAGTGCTGGTCATTCCTCTCTGCAGCAGCTCTGCACACACACACACACACACACACACACACACACACACACACACACACACACACACACACACACACACTTAGATTAATTGTGCTCAACCTTTTATCACCCATAATTCACTTAACAGCTGTTTCTTTTTAAACCGCTCCAAAAGTAAGTGCACCCCAACAAGCCATTTATGTATCTTTTTTATTTATTAATTATTATGTTTTTTATTTTAACATCATATCAGAGCAACAAATTTGCTGATCCTCATACACAAATCTAGCAAGCTACCATATCGAGCTAGTGATTTGTAAAAAGAAAAAAAGAAAAAAAGAAGAATTATTTTAAAAAAAAGAAAAAAAAACTTCTTAATAACAATAATAATAATAATAATAATAAATAGGTAATTTCAAGAGATTAGCACTAAGCAATAAAAATGTGTGCGCGAAGAGGGAATCTATTCAGTTATGTAAAATTTATTTTATTACATAAAAATTTATTTTAAAAAAATACTTTTTTTCCTATTTATATACACACTTTTGCATTTGAGGTGGCGTTTGATGTTGCTGTTCCTTTTCAATCCTGCAGGTGGCGAACTCTAAACTATTCACATCGTGTCTGGTAGGAGCAAATTATTTGCTAGGATCTTTTAGGTTTGGAACAAAATGTGAATAATAATGAATATCGAATCGGCATATTTATAAAACGGCGTTACAAATCGGATCGGCGCTGCGATATCCTGAGATCCCTGGTGATTTCTGTCCATGATAAATGACACAAGTCAAAATACTAAACTTGTAGTCAACCTCATAAGCATTTAATGCACAGCTTTACTCCGTAACGCGATACTGGCAAATGTGGTACGAATGCTCCCAGTACTCCCAGTTTCACCGCCACACAACTGATCTGGACTTGGCACCCGTTCGATTCCAGACACTTAAACACAAAAACGAGCTGTGTGATGCTCTCAGGCCTTGTAGCTCTACACGAGGAGATAAGCTGCCCGGTTTAGAGCACAATGCAGCTTTTGTAGGGTTTTTGGCTTATACACACGCGCTATGATGCCAGGCAGATAAAGATTGCTGTAAGGTCATGTTCCAGTCTGTGTGTGTGTGTGTGTGTGTGTGTGTGTGTGTGTGTGTGTGTTACCTTTCTTCTGGTGTTTGTAAATGTCCAGCTGCCTCTGCTGCTGAAGCCGGAGTGTGTTAATGATAGCCACGGCCAATCGCAGGGCCTCTCTCGGGTAACCGTGGGAACGCAGGGCATCCACCCTGGCACATGCAGTGGGCACGTGATCTGAAAGAACGAAAGGTCACTGTTAGAGGTGGGAGAGTTGTTGTGCTTGTGCTGTGAGTGTCTGTGTGTGTGTGTGGCTTACCGAGCCAGAGTGGCAGGCCTTGCGGGTTGAAGAGCAGATTCTCTCCCTCTCTCTGGTAAGCGGGCGACACATAGAAGTCGCTGCTGATGATCCGCTGCAGGTGGCTGTCCTGCCAGTGCAGGTCGCACGCCTCCATAGCGCGAGTGAACACCGTGCGCCTCGGCCTGGCCAATGAGTCTAAAGACACACAGGAGGAGTTGAGGTCACGGACATCGATGGAGAAGCGCTACGTAAACATCTGAAGGAAAAGATCAAACCTGGATGCCCACCGTGTGCCAGGTTGCTCTGCGGCAGCGCGTTGGTGATGTTCGGGAGCTCGCTGCCGTAGTTGCCGTCCTCCAGCGGGCAGATATCCATGTCGCTCCACTTCTTCAGCTGTTTGAGCCATGCGCTCTTCTCCTCGCTCTTACAGTGAGGGTTCAGCACAATGCACACCCACAATGCACCTATGCAATAATCAGACGCGAACAGAGCACGGTTAGCACACACCGAGGAACGCCACGGAAAAAAAACGGAGCACAAGAGGAACGGAGATAAAGAGGGGAGAAAGGAAAAGATGAGAGCGAGGACAGAGTGAACAGAAAGACAGCCCGAGGCAGGAGGAGGAAAGGCGAGGGGGGTGTGGGGGGGTGCACTCTGCCTCTCTGCCTCGCCGCCTGCAGCGTTTAAAAGGCCTTTAGAAGTGAAATGGAAAAACGAGAAGCCCGAGTGTAATGGAGTAGGTGCTCAGGTGTGACTGTCAAACAGTGGAAGTGTGCGGAGTGGAAAAGGATTTTATTACGAGCTCTGGAGACACACAGCTGGAACAGCGGTCCACCATCGCGAGCGAGAGCACTCGGACCCGCGCATCGATCCTAGCGCGAGCCAGAACACAGTGCACATGCAGATCTCGCGTTCTGTCGGTTAACAAGATTAACACCGGCGCATCCGATCCGGAACTCGAGTCATGACGGTTGTCACATGTGTGGGGAAATAAAGGGGGCGGAGCTTTACAATGCAGCCATTTTCAGGAATCTGGCCTCTAAATGTCCTGATCGATAGTGAGCTGCTGAGAGAAAGGCCATTGATTTTTTGTATTTGATGGTAGGCGTTGCGCTGCCTTTCATGTCAGGGGTGTATATATACACATATATACACACACACGGCTTTCTGATGTACTGTACATTAAGACTTTGAAGTTAGAAAGGATGCGGATGCAGTTAAACGCTGCGATGAGACCAGTAACAGTGGGACCTTGGCATACGGATGCCACGGATTGAAAATTTCCGCCTTAAGAGCTGAGATTTTGCAAGAAATTAGCCTCGGCATGCTAAGCATTTTCGGTATACACGAGCATGTACGTCCAGTCGCGCGTACGTCCGGTAGTCGCTTAAAACTGCGTTTGCGTCAGTGGAAAGCCAAGAGGAGTGAGTTTACATATTTTTTGTGTGTTGTTTTGCATTTTTCGTAAGATTTAGTGAAGACGTAGCACTGCGGGTCACAAGAGTGTTAGCAAGAAGAAAAGGGAGCCGCTTTCAGTTTGGGTTTTAAAGTTTAATGTCTATTTATTTAATATTTTACTTCATCAATGTGTCTTTTCTGAATTTTTTGATTGTTTTTATATGCAGAAATATGATTATAGTGCTGGAAATCGGTAATATCGATGATATTTGTGGGTGGCTGGAACAGATTATTTGCGTTTACATTATTTCCTATGGGACGACGCGCTTCACAATATGAAATGTCACATTAAGGACTCGCCTCCGAGCGGGTTAAATACACATGCCGACATACTCTGTGACATAACTGATGCGACATATGGAATGACGTTACTGTGCTAGAACCATTTCAGCTTCATCGCACGTCACGGCGCGGCGACTCACCGAGCTCATCCCACAGCTGCCGACACTTGTCCGTCATGCCCGTGCCCTGCTGTCGCCATAGCGACAGACGTGGGTCAGCCATAAACTGCTCTGTGATGAGAGTGAGCATGCGCGCTCCGTTCGAGTCCCTCATGCGCAGCATCTCCCGCACCTGCACACACACACACACACACACACACACACACACACACACATTGACATTTCTTTAAAGCACAGGTGTATCATACTGTATAATTCTTTATTAAAACAAGATTTGAAATATACACAGCAGGCACAGAGCCTAACTCGAACGTCAGCCGAACCACACACACACACACACACACACACACACACACACACACACACACACACACACACACACACACACACACACACACACAGGAAATGAGAGGATGCTTGACATTTTATCAAAGCACGTTGATTTTAATAGTCCTCGTAGGATTTTATAGTGCCGTCATTTATCACAATAGCATCTTTAATATCGAGCATATCTTTCACACACACACACGCTAACGTCTTCTCACCTTGGCGAACATTGAGTTGAGCTGTTTTCCCGAGCCGTAGTAGCCTCCCTGCGAGAGGAACTGCTTGACCTGCTCGCGTACCTGCTCCTCGTCCAGGTGCCAGCAGTTATCATCGTCTATACTGGCTCCTGCCGTGGGGTCTGGGGCCCCTGATATACACACATACACACACACCGAGAGGAATGGTTAGTACAAAAAATAACCTAACCACGCAGCCTGACTAAAAATGAGCAAAAACAATCCGGCAAAAATAAATCCACAGATCATTTCCCCCTCGCTCTGGAGTAACGCCTCCACTTAGATCAAATAACTCCAACACACTCGAGTTCCACCCTGTAAAAACGCTCTTAAGCAGAGCCTTCCTTCTCTACGCTTCTCTCTGGATAATGTCACGCTCTCAGCAAAGAGCACACGCTGATTTGGAAATAACAGACTCGAGATGGAAAGCATTAGCGATCTCAGGTTTCATCGCTTTATCAAGAGAGATCGCGGTTTTGAAGACATCGGTTCATTTCAGATCGACTTCTCACTAGTGCGCTTTAAAACACACACACACACACACACACACACACACACACAGACACAGACAGACAGACAGACAGACAGACAGACAGAGGGAGAAAGAGAAGCTTCTCCACACTTCAGTAGTTCTGCTTTTTACATCCAAACATAGTCAGAAAGCAACACGTACCACGAGATCGATGTGCATGCTTTTTTTTTTTTTGTCTTCATCACTTTCATCATTCATAACTCGCATAACTCGAACGGCCGCTCAGAGAATCACATAGTCGAGCTTTATTTCTTAGGAGAGGGAATGTTTTCTCTTTTTGATGAATTAGTTTTAAAAGAAAAAAAAAGAAAAGAAATGCATTTATGATTTTTTTCTAATTAATAAGGACAGTTTCTATTATAATAAATATAATAAAAACATGATCATTATATTGGTAAGTAAAATTATACCTATAACTAATTATAACTAGGGCTGGCAATACTGATACGTTGATCTAGAAATTTTAACGCTTTGTTATTTTTGTAACACAAATTAATTAGATGATGAAGTTTGACCCTAATGGCTTCCCATAATCACAGTGCAGTTTCGCGGCTGTGTGTGATAACGGCATGGCTAACGCGAATTATAATAAGATGACCTAGGAAACATCACCAGATAGGGGTGCTGAAGGGCAAGTTTCATTATATAAAATGAAAAATCTATAAAAAATTAATTATATAAAGATTCTAGATGGAAAATTGGATTAAACCAAAGTTGTGTTTGAGCTAACTTCAAGGGGAATTACTTTTACAAGAATATACTAAAACACATGATGTGGGTGCGGTGGCTCAGGCGGCTAAAGTTCCAGGTTGGTGATGTTCGGATCTGAGGATCCGGGTTTGAGCCCCGCCCATCGGTGGGTTGCCACACCCACATGCAGCCACTGTATGCAGCGCCAGTCCAACTCGAGAGATGCTTGAGATATTATAAAACTACATTAATCCGTTTCCTCTAACAAGTTTGTCATGAATTTCTTTATTTCAACTTTGCATGTTTATAATTCAAGTAAATCTGAGTATTTTAAGAATAGCTGATAAATTGTGATTAAATCACAGACTAGGGCTGTGAGAGACTAAATTAGAATCTACCCAGGCATATATACTGGATATATATAAGGAAGAAAGAATGAGAAATGAGGAAGATATGAACAGTTATTTGTTAAAAATAATTTTGATGATTATATATTTTCCTCCTAAGGAAGGTACAGAATAAAAAAATCTGAATATATGTAAGCATAAATCATTAGAAAAAAAAAATATATGTATGACTGCACTTTGACTGAAACCTTAGCTCATTTATTGTAACACTAGGTCTCGCCAGCCGTGGTCATGTGACCCTGTTCCTCAAATTCCGGCATCACCGAGCGGCTCCTGGTGAGCATTTGATAAGAGCCCCTGGGTGACTCCGACAGAATGAGGGCAACTTCCCGGCTTGGGTTTTCGTGCCACGTGTGCCGAGACCGGCTTTAATATTCCGCTAGAAGAGAGAGCAGAGGAAGACGTGGTCTGCTTTCCCTCACCTATCCACCTCCTAACTCCTGATTATGGGACTTGTGAGAGCTCTGGAACGCTGTCATAAACCGTTTTAGCCTAAAGAGCTGCACTTGGCAGAGCTAAAACTAACACGGCTCCCCTGATAGGGTCTTAAAACGAACCGGTTACGAGTTACGAGCAAACACTTCTGAAGAGAAACGGGTCACGTGACCGGATTCCTGGCAGGCTGCGTCCCATTTCCTCGATCACCCCGCTCAGACCGCGGCTCCTGGCAGGTCTCTGGGAAGAGCCCGAGCTGATCGTTAAAGATGATGTAAGGCAGAGAGGGACGGAAAGTGGGAATGTACGTTAAAACCAGGGCCTTGAATTTGTATCTTTTACGTACTGTTTGAAATGCTTTACTGTTTTAGTCACGCCAGTGAAACTGCTTTGAATGTGTAAATGATGTCAGGACAAATTTCACTATTCAAATGCTAGTTGGATTTTCATAACATTTACGTCCACGAAGGCAAAAAAAAAAACTAAATAAATCCGCGTCTGAAAGTGGTGGCTAATGGATGCCAGTAAAGCTGATTTGAATTCGTAAACGGCACATGATCCTCACCGTGCACTTGGTTAATCTCCGAGTTGGAGGACAGGATCTCGTCTGCGAGTTTCTGCGCCGTGGGCAGCACTTCGGTGTGGTGCGCCGTGATCAGGTACTGCACCAGTTTCTGGAGCTGGTCCCTGTTCATCTGGAAGAGCGTCTCGGAGATCGGCAGCCGCAGCTTGACTTGCTCGGCCCGCCGGATGCGGTACAGGGAGAGCGCCACCACGTGGGCGCAGTAGAAGATATCGCGGTTGCCGCAGCCGCACGTCACTGACGTGATCTTGCAGCGGTCGAAGCTGATGGCCACGCGGTGCGTCACCTCGGGTTCCGAGTGTGTGGCCGGTTCTGTTACCGTCCCGCTAAGATGGAAACCTGGAAGGAGACGGAGAGACGGAGAGAGAGAGAGAGAGAGAGAAGGATAAGGGCGTCAGTCATGTGACTGAAAAAAAAAAAAAAAAACTTTAATACGAACAGATATATACTCGAAAAAGGCCAGGGATTTTCTGCAATAACTCTCGCTCGTTCAGAAGCAAAGCAAACTTTGCTAATAAAAGTTTCTCTACAGCACGTTTACATTCCGATTATAAGATTATAAGAGATTTAGGAAATTTTTCATGAAAAAAACTTCAGCTGTAAACTCTCAAGAGATCCGCAGTCACCACCCGCGCTGCACTGATCTTACACGGTAATGGATTAACGTCATCCAATCCTCTCGGAGAAAAAAAAAAGTCATAATCCCAGGAGAGCTCTGAGACTCACATGTCCTACTAGGACGCGGGGGATACGAGACGTAAGTAGATCCTCCGTCACCTTTGACCTTCGGATCCCCACGGGCTGCGGTTGTGAATTCGTCCTTGGGGAGAGCGTATCGCCGCTGTAAGTCACTCTGTAATGCCGGGGCTGATGGATAGGGGCGCTGTAAGGTCTCACGTTCAAACAAGTCCCTGAGGATATGGGGGTTAAAATGTGGGTCAAATATGCTTACGGCTATGGGGTTGAGGAGGGGTGGAAGAGGTGTATGGGAAGTCGTGTTTCCAGGCTTTGAATGCTGAATTATTATTATTGATCAGGGGATGAACAGTGAGGGGTGGAACAGTCAGGATTATAATACGAGTCTAATGCTAACCGCGCACCATGGCAACCGAGACTGGGGTATCAGTGTAGGGGTGGATCACTGGAGCCTGTAAAACACGCTATGGCACAGATCACTGCTATATTAATAAAACAATATTAATGTTTCTAAACCTTCTTGAATTCTCATACATAAAAAAAAAAAAAAAAACACATGGTTTGAGCGTTAAACATTGCTACACAAAGTCTTCTGAGCCAGCATTTCTGTAAAAATTCCCTAGCACTAGTGCACAGACTCGCCCATCCCAAAGAACCCGACCTAAATCTGATCCTATACATCCAGTACATCCACAGAAACATGCTCATACACATTCCCTACGCCAACGTCTCGCGTGCACAGACATCGCGTCTCGGTTTAGTCCGGCGTCTAACACTAGAGCTAGCAAAGCTCTGTCTTTAGCCCTGCCAAATCCCACAAAAGGCTTTTCCAGACGAGTTCTCCTAAGAAGGCGTCCTACCTCCCCGCTGCCCCTCCTTGAGGTTTTTCAGAAAACAAATCCGACGTCCAATTTATTGCCGAGCGCTTTCAGGCAGAGCCAGCGAGCGCCGAGGCACCTGATTAAGCCGAGTTTATGGTGATGTCTGTTTCCAGTTTGATAAAAGCCTGAAAAGGAGAGGGGCTAGCCTCGCTCCGGAGTAGATCCAAACGCAAACAAAGACTCGAGAGACGAGAGAAGGTGTTGTGTTTTTTTTTTATTATTTTTTTTATTCGACCCGGGTGTTTCCTTCAGGCTAACGCACGAGCTGTTAAGCCTCGTGTGGCCTTCGTACGGCGCCGAGAAGAACCGAGAGCCGCACCTTGAAGAGAGAGAGAAAGAGCTAGGAGGAAATAAAAGGACTCTGATAATAGCGAGATGCCGTCCCCATCGCTAACTTTTGGAGCGAGGTTGCTCGATGAATACGTTCACTCGAAGGACTAGATGCAGGTCGTGCAAAATCTACGAGTTTTCTACAAGATTTCGAACCCTTTGGCCTTGGAGTGGGTTGAGAGTGCGGGATGAGATCGTGATAATCGGGGAAAAACACAGGCTCTGACGTAACGTCTGACATGTCGGCAAAATAACAAACACTTGAGGAAATGGTGTCTTAGCAGGTGAGATGGAGAGAGGTGATGATTTGAAGATATAATAATCATTAAGACTCTAACTTCTTAACAGCTGTAGGTTTCCTGTGGATCACCGGCTAACACACACACACACACACACACACACACACACACACACACACACACACACGAGCACCAAGCTCCACCACAATCAATCAGTGTACGGTACAGTCTGTTACAGCAACAACAACAACACTGTGCATTAGCACCAACTGTAACGCCGTAAATCTGAAGCCTGAGAGAGAGCAGAGTGTCATTCTCCTGTCTTCCTCCTCTCCTCCTCCTCCTCCCGCTGTCCTTGCTGACTCCATTCCGCTCAATTGCTCTTTATCAGATACGCCGAGGGTGACTCAGGACTTCTCATCTGCCCAGGAGGAGGAGAGGGAAAAAAAACGAGAGCGAGAGAGACAGGAGGATGGCAAGGAGAATGAAATTGAAACTTGTGTGTGTGTCTGTGTCTGTGTATGTGTGTATGTCTGTGTCAGAGAGAGAAAGACTGTGACACTGCAAAACAAGCCACAGGGAGTCTTAGGAGACCTGCAACGCTGCAGGAGACCTTGTGTCCGTCACTACCCGCCTTAACACAGAGGACAGTAATCTCTACCAGTCTTACAGTCCTGCACCCGACACACACACACACACACATCAATGTGTGTCAACTGACTGTCAAGTTTCAATACCCTCTTTCAGTCAGACTTCACTTCCCTCGCCTAGATTAGTTACACACACTTTACCATCAAGAAGTAACTAAGGAATTGTGCAAAGCCTTTGGCCACGCCTCCTTCACTGTGACTGATGCACAAAGGTCACACTTCTTTGGAGAGGTCTTCAGTCTCAGTGAAGATCAAAACACTAAAGCCACGCCTCCTTCACCCAGACTGATGCACAGAGGCCACGCCTCCATCACCAAGACTGATGCACAGAGGCCACAGCTCCTTCACTAAGACTGATGCACAGAGACCACGTCTCCTTCGCTGAGCTTGACAGATTAATGTGATTGTACATCTAAGAGCACTCTAGCAAAACAAAAAAACTAATGTTACCAAGATATAAAACAAAGGATGTTATTCAAATCCTATATGTGACGGTAAGTATTGCTCATTGGCTGTTGTGACGTGAGGGGGCGGGGCCTGACGCAGAAAGATGTTAAAGGTCCTCTTCTCCTTTCAATACAAGCCTTTGTTGGGTTGATAAGCAGTCCATGCTTCACTACCATCCTCTCCACGGCTGCTCTTTTCACACTGACCTACGAGGCCCGGTGTGTGTGTGTGTGTGTGTATGTATGTGTATATACATGGATGTGTGTCGACTGCTCCCTCTTCAAGGTCTTTTTGATCATCCGGTACCTGGCTGAGAGGAGGCCTCGGGCACGGATGAGACAAAGAAGAAAGAGAAATGGACAGAGAAAGATGGGAACAGGGAAGATGTCGTAAGCAGATGGAGTGCCAGCGTCGTTCACAATAAGCCATGCAGTGTCAGCCTGGAGGAGTAATGACACTGCTCCAGTTAATATGGGTCATTGTGCTCAAAGACACACACACACACACACACACACACACACACACACACACACACTCATGAGCAGGCATTCAGCCTATTTGACTGGCTTGTTTAAGATATACAAGGCTGATTCTAAACGAGATGACGCCAACACTTAGTAAACAGTCCAATCATGGGAGGCTAAACCGAATCAGAATCAGACGCACTTGGTCGTATACAAAATACAAATCTTATAGAAATTAAGACAAAACAGTCATCAGGAGCGCCCTCCTCCTCCCCTTCCCACCCACAGCCTGGATCTAATCTCCTTGCCACGCTGCAGCACCGAGCAGAAAGACTACAACAGTGTGATCCAGCCACAAGCTAATTCTGTCCAAGCCTCTGTCTAATCTAATCTATTCTACTCTATTTAACACCAAGCTACTCACAGCATCAGACGATTGATTGGATATTTCATAGGCAACGTTAAAAACGTCGTTAAGGCTATACAGTAAATTGTATTAGCAAAACTGAAAAACGAAACCATGTACACGTTATATAACGTGTCATATCAAATCTGTTACTGCGGGTGTGCTTCTAACCATCATATAATTAATCTATTGGCACCGGGCGCTAATGCTCAGTGCTAACAAAGTCGCTAATAGCGAGCCTCTCTATTGGCCATCTGTTTGTAGGGGGATTGCTGTGGGGGCCGATACCACTGCAGGCAGCGGCTCTCATTGGGAAACAGGAGAGAACAAGAAAGAAGATACACACAACACACTCCATTGGCACCATCTGCCGGCCTTTAAAGACACCCACGCAGGAACCCGTCAACCAATAGCAACACCGTCCCGCCCCCTTAAAGCCACAAAGCCTGAACAGGAAGGACTCCGAGGCCCCTCCTCCTCTTATCCACTAGACCCTCCACTCCACCTCCCATCTGTCCCAGCAGCAATATGGTTAACACCGCAACCCCCTACCTTCCTATCTATCTCCACACAACAGACATGCATGCACACAAAGCCACTCATTGAGGCCGGAGCCGGGCCCCGATGCCTGCCTGGATAAAAGGCTGATTTGTTCATGACGGCTCCCATACGCCGGGCCTTGCGCCTCATTTGTCATGATCACCCGCAATTGATTTCTGATCCTCGGGCCTCGAGCCGCCTTTCTTTCAGACACCGGCGTCTAACTCAGACCATGCACGCGCTGTAACTAAGGCTGAAACGAAAGATGTAATTACACAGCGAAACGATTGCGTCCCGAAATAAACCTCGCACTGGATGCACAACCAGCTCTGGCTGAAGAGCTTTTATTATCTGGTTGCTAATTAACCTGCCGAGGGTTCGAGAATCCTGAAATGAAAGGAGACACGCGGGCGAGGATGAATATGGAGTACGGTAGGGTGGTAGAGAGGACATGAATATAAGAAGGGCGTAAGAAGGACCGGATGTCCCGCTGCAGATAAAAGCAGACGCTCTTGAAGCAAAACCATGAGGCAACCACTGAAAAAAAGGGGGGAGGATATCCTTTCATTGTATTTCTGTCTCAAGGTCTTCTTGCGTCGGTGCTCAAAAGGACGCTGAATATGCATCCCGGCCCTTTACACGGTGCGCCAACCCTGGCTCTTTGAAATAGGAAGTAGGATGCTTGTTGTAGAGCATGGCTAATTACGTTCCTGCTCAGCGACACCTTAAGATCTACATCCTTTTATGCGGACACGCAAAACAGAAAATTATGGCGTGCAACTGGAATGGATCTAGCACATCCAGGAAGTTGTACGGTCATGCATTTCCTCCAGACAACCAACAATTTTCCAGCCACAGGCCATCTTACTTGTGGAAAAGATCCTGACAGGTCCTGCTTGTGTTTTTGCCCTAATCTGGTCCATTTTGTCCAAAATTGACCGCTGGGTGCGCTTCATATGCCGCTATGATGCGTCTATCCAGCTTGGCCTCCTTAACTTTATGACATGTTGGCCTTTTGCTGCTCATTTCCTCCAAAACAGAGCCAGTATTAATATGTGATCGTGAACAAACCATCTGCTTGGCTGGAAATGACGAGCAGCCCTGGGAGGACACAATGGGCCTTTGGAGCGAGCTTCAGACGCTCACTCATTCTGCACAACCGGCGGCACTGCAGAATATATATTCCCTTCATAAATGTAGAAAAACCCACGAAAGCCACTATCGAGTTCGCTACCTCTGCCAATGCTTCCTTCTTAGCGAGCCTGTCTTTCTCCCTTTCGCTCTGCAAGCTAACGCTTTTCGAACTGCTCCACTCCCACTACATTCCATCTTTGTAACTGTTTCCTACAAGCACTTTGGACTTCAGCCTGCCCCACAGCTGTAAAACAGGCACCAGAGGATAAACATCGCCTCGGAAACACCTAGAAGCCCGTGCAACGTTGTGTACTTTAACTTTACATCTACAAGGTTAGAAAAAGTCAATATGTGCCCAGGGCTTGTCCAAACATTTGCTAACGACTTTCTGAAAGTTAACTATTGTCTCCCACTTCCCCTCCCCCTGCCCCTTGTGGCTCGGCACACACATGATGCTGGACTCATCAAGCGGTGTGAGGGAAGTGGACCGTCTTGGCTGCTAGTGTACGAAAACTGGTTTGACAACAAAAGCGTCGCCGAGCTGCTCCTCCGTGCATAAAATGCTCATCAGCCCAAACTAAACATATGGGCAAGGGCAACAAAAAGATTTGGTTGGAGAAAAAAAAGAGGAGGGTGGGGGGTGGTGATGGGGAAAGCAGAGACACAAAGCGGGCTTGCACAGCCCTGTCGAGACCCTGAAGGTGTGCTTTGCCTCCACAGTCAGCTGATGGCCCCATCTCTAATTACCAACTCTCTCGGTTCCCCCCTACTTTTTCCGTTCTAAACTTCTCAAGCTTCTCCATTGTCTGCGCCCTCCCTCTCCCCCTTCCTCCTACAGCAGTGCCATCCAACCCCTATGTTGTCCTCCATGCTCCTTAATCTGTCCCTGACCTGCTTTATTTGCCCCAGTCCCGCTGTTCTCCGGGTTCCCACCCTCCATTTTTTTTTTGTCTCTGCGGGGCCGTCTAGGCCTCGGGCTGGGATCTGGCTCGCTATTGTCGATCGCAAAAAGGGCCAACAGCAGCGAGCAGGCGTCAGCTTGGAAGCAGGAGCCTGCAGGAGAGGACAAGGGGATGGCAAAGAGTCACTGAGGCACATTTGAAAGCATCGAAATACGACCAAAACATGGTGTTGATGCTCAAGTGTCTAAACCAGGTGAAAAAGTGGATTTTCAGATCCAACACCATTTTCTCATAATACTTCATACATAATGCTTAGTTCTTTTTTGTAAATTTGCATAGACTTTTATATTTTTATCAGATTAAAAGAAACACAACTTTTCTGAATTCAAATCTTTCAATGACCTTAACTGAATAGATTTCACATGAAAAGTGTATTATTCTCAAATGCAAAATTATTAAGATATTGCAACATGAATTTGACATGGTTATGGACACTACAGATGTTTTTGCTTTTGTTTTTTTTTTAAACCAAAAGCCAATTTAAGCAAAAAATATTTACAGGTCGTATGCTTCTAGAAGCTTACACCAATTTAAGTATCAATGCTCAAAGAAATATGAATAATTTGCATCTTAAATGATTATTGTTTGAAGCGAGACAGTAGAACACTGAAAAATGACCTTTTTGGGGCTCATATAAAATCATCTCACTAAAACGGCTGAAGTTAGCAACTTGACCTTTTTAGGGAAGCAACACTTCCAATGTTGCATAAACTTCAGAAGTAGCTTCTTGGGCAAACACATTTTCTCCTTTAATAGGCACAACATAAAACAATAAAAATAAAAATCAGCACGAACACTGTTTTGGCCGAGAGCGAGAGGTTGCACAGGACGGACAGGAGGACAAGACCTTCTAGAGGTTCTGTTTTTAGATGAGAGAGAGCGTTCTACAAAAGGTTAGGCTTTAGCAAAACGAATAAAAGTAAATCGAACAATGTTTTACGGTCGTAGGAAGGTTTACGTGTGTTGGGTCAAGATACGTATTTAGAGGACGTGGTCTGGAATTCCAATGTTAATTCTCAGAAAACCCTAACCCTAACCCCAACCCTAACCTAGGATAGTTAAATGAGGGTGTACCGACGCCAGAATTCCAATCAAATCGGATAATATATCAGGGAAATATTATAACCTGTGATAAATCGGTCTCTCTGTGCTGGATGAAAATTTAATGATGGCGCATGCTCGATCCTAGCGAGAAGCCTCGATCCATTCTGATGACTGTAGCTTTTTGTTGACAAAAGCATCTACCTCAGAGGCATTATGGGCAAAGTTAATGGTGCAAGGAGATGAGTACAGAGCTGGATACACGCTCACAAAGAGGTCCTTGTTTGACTGGAATCATCACATGCTCTGAAAGCAGTTTCTCGTAATCAGTTTCTCCCCTAGGCCATTGCTGGTCACATTCCAACCAATGCGAGCAAAAGCAGAACAAAGACTCAGACTGATTATGAAACATATGTGTCCTTTTCGGAGCGTCCCTCCTTTTCAGACACATCATCAAAAACGCATCACCACCACACCAGCCCCACCCTCGTGCTGTTTTTTTTTCTTCTTTTTTTATTATTAAAACCCTAAATTTGGCCCAAGCCCCCATAATTGGCATGCCTCTCTCATCTAATAAAGTCAGCAGAGCAAGACAAAGCTGCTTCGCAACACCCGAACGCACGAGTGCAGATGGTCCGCCGCGCATCGGCCATAATGGCTGATGTCATCTCTGCGCCGGCGCACCGGAGAAGGAAATCTATTCATTAAGGGGTTTCATTGTCACAGCTTACTGACCTTTTTCATTTCTGCCAGCCATGTATGCAACCATAGTGAGGTGCCGCGGTAAAATATTAGGACCAAAGGGAATTTCTGAGAACCTGGTTGGGCCCGTTTCTAACAGAGAAGGGAGGCTGGGGTAAAAGGAACACCTTATTGCAACGAAGGTTCCGTGCGTTCACATACACACACACACATACCGAAGAATGGGAAATGCTCAGTAAACAATGCTGCACAATGCACCGTCGCTGGAGTCTGCGCACAAAGAAAGGCCTTTTGCCAAGCAGTCATTCATTCGAACGGCCCTGGAGCTCTCCAAAGCGCGGCTCACCAATAACAGCTCTTCTCTACGGCAAGCCAAGAGGGACCCGCAAGGTCACATCTTTAAGAAGGCTGGCGCGTTTATGAATAGGATGATTCATCGTCCCTGACCAATCGGGTTCAAACTAGCTAAAAAAAATTAAAAAATAAACTTAAAAAATATTTAAAAAACGACAAACCTCTTTTTTTTTTTTTTAAGTACCACTGAACCGGGGACGGATCTTTGTACGAGAATCCAAAGACGTGCGTTTAAAGTGACAGACAAAAGGTTACAGTGTGGCAACTGTGAAAGCGCACAATGCACTCCAACAACCTTGCGTTCCCTTCAAAGCTCCCACAATGCACAATTACACCTCGTTTAAGCTTTACGAGGCTGCAGCTGCTTTAAGTGCCCGGACACTCATCCGCAAAGGTTTAAAAGCAGCCTTCGGCCTCGGCGCTTCGAGGAGCTTTTGGACGGCGAGGGCTCGCTTTACAATGGCAGCTTGATTACCAAGTACGGCTCTTTCTCCGTCGAGTGTCAAAAGGAAAAGGCCATCTGAAAGTCACTTAAAGCCAAATTATGCAGATTTAAGCGCTGCTTTTAGTAAGCCGGGATGGCGGCATGAATATTCACGCCCTCGATTCAAAGCCAGCTGTGAAGGACGGAGGAAAGAAGAGACGAAGGTGGCTGATGAACCTGTTAGAAACCTTTGAACAGGATGACCCTGTTACCTCCAGGGGGAATAATACAGGACAGTCACTTGTGCAGGGTTTAGCCATCTGTTCTTATGCTAATTAAACTTATGCACATATGAGAAAAAGAAGGGGGAAAAAAAACGTTTGGAGGCGTAGGCGTAAAACAGTTGCTGTACTGTTCGTGTAAATGCAATAAAGAGATGATTAAAATTTTTATTTTTTCTCTGATAAATAATGATATTTCAAGCGGTTTTCCAGGTCATCTCTGAAACTGGTTGGCTCTTTCCTTGATTACATCATTGTGCATTTTGGGATCTGCCTCAAACTGGGCTGAAAATATACATAGCGGCGTTGCGAGAACGCGCCGAAACAGCTGCCGTGGCTACACATGACAGCAACGAAGTAGTCACTTCAACAAATTTCACTCTCCACATCAAGGTCGTCGGTATCCCAAAGCCAAAACTTGGCACAAAGCGTGAAAAGCAGGAAAACAAAAGCCTGCGCTATGCCAGCTGGCCCCTGTCCGGCCTGGCATGACAAATGTGGCGGGAAAAGTGGGAAAGGCTAACATGCCAGGTACGTTACATCTACAAAGAGCGAGAGAATAACTTTGCTCTTTCAGTGAATCGTGAAGGAGAAGCCTGACGTCCGTCACTGGCCTGCTCTGCCAAAGGGTACGTGGTGTGTGTGTGTGTGTGTGTTTGTATGTGGTGTGCGTGCATTCTTTTCCATGCCTGGGATTAGAGGACTCAGCAGGGCCTGGCAAACCTTAAGGCAAACATTGGGCAGTCCAGCAGCAACAAACACACACACTCATACACTTTCACACAGCCCAGGCCGGCCCATTAGCTCGTGTGCCGTAAGGGAGGATGGAATTCTACACACCCTGAGCTGAAGTGCTCTGAAGGGCTGGGCCACGGGGTTTCCTGTTACCGCCAAGTAGACGAGTGCACGGACGCTGCATGATTAACCACACACACACACACACACACACACACACACACACACACACACACACACACACACACACACACACACACGAGAAACATACTCTCTTTGGAATTCTGCTCGGTGCGACTACAGCCGGAACTTTGCGCGATAATGGAAAACAGGAGCCGTGAAAGGCACCTTTAATTGCAGAGGTACACTGAGAAAGAAAAACCAATCTCTTAACCGGGAGAACATTCCAGACACTCGACAACACGGCGCATACACCGCACAAGGCCAGATTAAATGTCTTGAAATATCTTCCTCTTGGGAAAGCTGGGTATTTTTCCTGCGTAGGAGCTTTAATCTCCAAAAACATATTTTGCTACGCCAGTCACGGGTCCATCAGACGACCAATTAAAAAATGAGCAAACGATGTGCTAACGTGCTTAACATGCTAACGTTAAGCGAGATCGTTATAAAGTGTTAGACATTTAGCAAGCTAACAGTTAAAAAAAAAACTCTTTGACACGGGTTGCTTTCACATGACGCCAACATCTAAAATAGCGCTCACGGTAAAAGACTGAAAACAAAACCTGACAGTTAGCATCTTATCTAGCAAAGCGAACATACTAAAAGAAAATCGATGTTGGCTAGATTAGCTAGCTAATTCACAGCGAAATCAAGGTCGCTAAACCACTTTGCACTCAAGCGAACATGAAACGAGAACTGTTTCAATGTATGTGCTAAAAAAAAAAAACTAAATCTTTTAGAATTTATCTAGCAATAATTTACTTGGAATGGTGACTAAAAACAACAACAACAAAAAAACAAAAACAAAATGTAGCGCACTACTATGTCTCACTACATGCTAGCATGACTAGCATTCTCCATGCCAAGCGCTCTCATTAACACTACAGTGATGTTTGTTTTCCCATTTGCGTCAGTGCCCGCTTTGGGTGCTCTAACCCATGCTTCCAATCGGGATAGTTTCCCTTGCGAGGAAGCTTTTTTTTTTGTTACAACACTGAGAGTTTAAATTACCGTAAATCCCGATGGGAAAGAGGACTGGAATGGAGAGCCTGCTCTATTTGTGACGCTGATGCTTGAACAAGTGTCGGAAAGTCACGGTTAAGGAACGGAGCAGAGTTTTTCTTGCGTTCCATGGTATTACATGTCAGAGACAGGGTCCCGGGATGCCCCCCCTACAAAGGGCCACGTGCCAAACATAATGACCCACACACCACAGCCATGGTACTGCGGAGACAGCGGGAGGCCTGTATGTAACTGTGCATAAGGCAGTCCGGTGGAATGCATTACTCGAATTCCAGGGGCTCGCCGCCTCCCTCACCAAGGCAACAAAAAGAGGAGTGTTTGGACTTCCAGTTGGAGTGTGTGTGTGTGTGTGTGTGTGTGTGTGTGTGTGTGTGTGTGTGTGTGTGTGTGTGTGTGCGCGCGTGTGCAAGAGAGAGGAAAGGAGGAGGGACGAAGACATCAATGGAGAGAACTGGGAAGCAAGCCAAACTCTGGGATTTACTATAGTAGCACAGAGAGAGAGAGAGAGAGAGAGAGAGAGAGAGAGAGAGAGAGAGAGAGAGGAGAAGAAGAAGAAGAAACACAAGTCTGATGTCTCTCTGAAGGTGAGGGCAATTCAATTACGTGAGGAGTTGAAGGTGTGAGCGAGTCTCTCCAGGGGACAGGGTGAGCACGGACATCAAATAACATCTACACAGGAAGCTGGCGCAGCATGTCGCAAAAGCAAGAACGCACCGAAAGCAGCAGATAAGACAGAAAGAAAGAAAGAAATGAAGGAAGAGGAAAGCGGGTATTTTAAGAGGAAGCTCTGCCTCATATAATCCTTCTGGATGAATCCTAGCAGGATGGCATTGTTACACACCCTAACACACACCGAGCTATTTTTCCACCAGGCAAACAACAGGCGCAGAAAGAGTATCCAAGCACAACATTGCACAAAAAATAATAATAATTTCTAAATGAAAAACTTTCTTACTCCTCTTATATAAACCGGTTATGACTGAAGAGGCAGAGCTTCCCGTCGGATGTGATGAGAGCTGAACCTGGTCTGTAATTCTCACTGTCCGAGATCGGCTGGACGGGGAGCTCATTAACGGCACTTGGAGCTGAACTAAAATAATCTGCAACCAGGTTAAGAGCTGAGAAATCCCAAACAGATCCCGTCGACATCGCCAAGCAGTAATTACGGATGGGAATCAACAGGGTACGATATATAACTGCAATACCCAGACAGGTGCCAATTCAATCAGTATTGCGATTCTGGAAGTAAATTTCCAGATTCTTTAAAAAAAAAAAAAAAAAAGATTGTTACAATTCTAAAAAACATATATATAAATAAAAATCGCTGTGCTGCAGCGCTCCCCCTGCAGGATTATAGAGGAACAACAACATT
Organism: Clarias magur; assembly: GCA_013621035.1. Classification (NCBI taxonomy): domain Eukaryota; kingdom Metazoa; phylum Chordata; class Actinopteri; order Siluriformes; family Clariidae; genus Clarias; species Clarias magur. The sequence continues at coordinate 2,751,887 of QNUK01000009.1, read as the reverse complement.
TTACAACCTCAAATGCAAACAAATACAAAAGAAAAATTAATAAAAAGAGTCAGCATGGCGATACATGACTATTTTCTTTCCTCCCATCCCTGCGATTTCTTTTTCTCTGCCCTCTTGAGTGTACGCCAAGGATTAACTTCTGCCACTACCCATATACATAATCCACATGCAGCCAAAGTTTATGTTCTTCACCCGTTCGTCTCCACTGTGCTAAGTGCTGTAAAGTACATCCATCAGTAGTGAGGCTCAGTTGGACCGCACGGACCATTAGTCTCGATCTGGTCTCTGATTACGTGGACAGAGTTTGAGTTATAGGCGCAGCACCGGGCTCTGTTCCTGCACGACGCGGGCATCAATCTTGGTTTGGGCGCCGTTTGCGTGTCCTTGAATGCCCGCTCGAGGCAACGGTTTGCGTTAAGCGTTTTTTTTTAGTCAGGATACTTTGAAGGTGTTCCTCCACCCCCCACTCCACCGGAATTTAACCTGGATCTTTCAACCCGATTAGCTTATTAGCAGGATAAGCGGAAAAATGAGATGCGACATTTTCAACATTCTGCAGTGAAGCGCTGTACTGGATGTGTTCGCATCTCACCACGCACACTTGGTAGGGAGGGGGAGATGTTCCTCATTTACCAGGCGCTTTCTTTTTAAGTCGCCCCGGGACGAGGAAAGGGTTTAATCAGCATGAGAAGGCAGATCTATCAGATATGCTAATCAGAGATCTTACCTGAACAAATACCCTAAAGAGCAGGCTCATCCATCTTAATTGGGAGAGACCTCGTTAATAATGCAGAGACCGGGGTTTGGGAAAGAGGTGTTAATGGAGGTGCGGGGAGGACGAGGAGGGGTACTTTTGAGTCTAGTCGCCGAGAGGGCGAAATAGAAATAATGTGGAGTTTTCTTTTTGTTGTTTTTTTTAATAGCAAGACTTGTGGGGTGTGTGTGTGTGTGTGTGTGTGTGTGCGTGTGCGTGTGTGTGTGCGTGTGTGAGAGAGAGTGAGTGTGAGAGAGTGCGTAGGTGCTAGTCAGCGAGGTAATTTACCCAGAAAGAACCTCGATTCGAGCGATTCACGAGCAGTCCTGGGAATTCCAGCGAAATGTCCTGCGAAACTGCATTTCATCAACATAAAAATTGGCGAAACAATACTCCAGTGTCAAGCATGACATGTTGCAAAAGATAATTATCTCTGAACCAGGCCTGCATTCAGCCAACACGCTGGAACACAATCCTTCCTAAGTGGAGTGAAGAGCGAGCTTTGAACATGAGCATAAAGCTGGCGGAGCACAAAGGGGCTTCTAGGTTGTCAGCGGAGGCGAATGGAGGGCCGGTCGTCTATTGTGCCGTTCTTCTGGCTTCAAAGCCGGGGTGTGTGTTTATGACACATGCACCACGTTAGAATTGGGCTGAACTCCGAGACAGGAGCACCCGAGGGAAAGGAGGGGGAAAACCCCGGCAACACACACACAGAGACAATATCGCTATGTAAAGAAGACCTGATGCTCCAGACGGGGCGAAGAGAAAAAAAAAACCTTGAAATAAGATCCTTACTCGGCGTCGCCCTTTTGTTTTTTTTTGTTTTTTTATTTATCTTTTAAACTTTTCATGTCTTCGCTCAGGAAGTGAACCGCTGGCGTTTTCCTAAGGATGGTATGAGAGCCCTGGAGCTGCGGAGTGACCTTCTTCTCTCCATGGACGCGACGACCCGAGGACACGGTTCTGAGGGCACGGTTTACTGGAGCCTGGTCGGGGAGTTCCCAGCACGGCGCTCTCATAATAATCTGTTAAGTTCCAACCTCCTCAATTTACATGCCGTCCAGAGACCAGCTTGGCGCGCACAATGGAGCCTAGTGTTCGTGACAGGTTAGTCACTCCGAGTGCAGAATGAATGGCTAAGCCAGGTGCTGCTCATCAAACACACCTTATAGATCATCTATATAGCTTTGTTGCTGGAATTAACCCACGTGGGAGAACATACTCTCTCTCCAAGCATGACTTTATTATAATTATAATAATAATAATAATAATAAAATAAAATAATATCATCTCGTCCTAGAGCGCGGAATGATCATGGGGAAAAACAAAAAAACAAACAAACTAAAAGCGACTGAATCATCTGAAAGAAAGAAACTATGACACAGGTGAAGAGCCGAAAGGAGACCGCAGAGGAAGTGCTTGTTGGTGTAAGAATAAGAATTATGAGGCTGACTTCCTGTGCAGGCGCCGCTTTTCATGGAAACCGCATGCAGCAAACACCCACCGGGTAAAAATATGATTCAACAGCATGGCTGACGCGCGGGTGCGCGGTGCTGTTTAACGCCGCTCGGGGACTCCTGAAGCCGTGACTCGACCCGCCGCTGCCCGTGACTTCCTGATGGCCCTCTGCGAACACAGCGAATCTGTTAGGAAGTAAATCCGCTAAGATGTTTCAACATCGGTCACGGTTCAAACTTCAGGACGCTGCACCTGAGGTGCGAACAGGAAGACCAAAAAAAAAATAAACTAAACACAGCGAGCTAGACAACTTTCAGCAGCACGGCTTGCTTTCTCGATGTCGGACGCGGAATAGTAATAAGACAGCGAGGTTCCAATCAAACTGAATTATCCCAGAAAGGCCTCTTCAATCACCTGCTGATTCCCGCACCTCCCCCAACCCCTTTTCTTCCCCCCCCCCCCCCCTCTTCCCAGTCTCCCTTACTCCCTCCCTCCCTTTTCCATAAGCAGGAAAAAAAACCCTACGATGAAAGGTAGCGGTCATGAATATTCCTTTAAATCACTCTCTAAATGAAACCTTGGAAGCGAGCGCACACCTGTTTCCAGACCGCGGCAGAGCACGCACAGTGATGAGACACGGCCAGGGATGCTGCTGGCTTTCATTAGAAAGCCTTTGTGCTTTCCCGTCACAGCCACAATGATCCACCATTTACAGGCTGATGAAAACAAATTGCGCAGCAGACGCAGGTCAGCCGGCTCCGAACACATCCATTACCGCGTAATATCTTTAGAACGGTAATAAGCTTTGTGAAGAAGCAAGCGTTCGACGGCGGCGGCCATGACGATCCGCGACGCAGTTCGGTCTTACGCGAATCAAGACCTCGCGATTCGAAAGGCCTACGGAAAACAAGAGGGCTAGCGCTTAGCTTAGCGCGATTCACTTTCGTTCAAAGCAGCCTGACTTAATGCACACTGGTGCAGCTTTTCTTCCTTTTTTTCCCCCTTTTTACACCTCTGGAGATATATACACACACACACACACACACACACACACACACACACACACACACACACATACATACATATCTTGTCTTTCAAAAGTTAACTGAAAGACCTTTGTTACAGACATATAAAAGGAAAAAAAACCCTCAAGGGCTGATGAGACGTTCTGAGGGAAACAGATCAGATAATGTTTAATTGCAGTTTTCATGGGCTGTTCCTTAACACCATTGCAGCAGGCTTGTTTTTATCTTTAAGATAAGCCTGTGCACTTTCGGCGGCTTTGACGCCGGGCGCTGCTTCTTTTCGTGTTACAGCAGCATTTAAAAAAGGAAAAAAAATGCTTATTGCGTCGTAAGTTTGAAGAGAAATTAGAGCCGAGAATGATCAGAATTTAAATGTTGTAGACGAAAACGCGAAGCAAATTAGTTTTTTTTTTTGTTTGCTTTATAGATTCATTTGGTTGGAGGACTTTAAATCAAAGCTAAACTAGAGACCTTATCCACAACACGGCCTTGATACGCCGTCTTTAGTTCGCTCTCTCTCATGGTAAAGATTATAAACAGCGATCATAAAGATCATAAACGCTGGGCTACACACACACAAACACACACAAACACACACAAACACACACAAACACACACAAACACACACAAACACACACACACAAACACACACAAACACACACAAACACACACAAACACACACACACAAACACACACAAACACACACAAACACACACAAACACACACAAACACACACAAACACACACAAAAATATCACTAAGAAGATTCCTGAATAGCAAAGACTTCAAACGCCAGACGTCTTACGACTCGCTAACGCTTCTCATGCGCGGTTTTCATTTGAATGACCTTAAGATTACAAACAGCATCCTAACCTGGCGTACGGTTTGACTCTCAAATAAATCCACAGACAGAACAAATGAACAAACAAACGAACAAACAAACCCGGTTGATCTAAAGAACTTCTAAGGTACCCTGTAACTTCTACTGTTACCGCTTTTTCCCACAGAGAGCTAGCCTGGACCCGGTGCCCAATTTCGATCCAGTTCTTTGTTTTCAGACAGGCAAAGCATCGGGGATCAGACAAAACAAAAACCGGCTCCATGGTGGCGCTGATACTCTGCCGGGCTAGAACAAAGAACCGCTTACATAGAGGCTAAGGAGGGGGCAGGATGATCACGAACAACTAAAAGTTTCTTTAAAAAAAAATTTTTTATTTCTTCCCTCCCTATGCTATGAGCAGCTCAAATTGCTTTCTAGGAATGATAAAGACAGGAGAACTTCTCGCAAAGTTGTGCTTTTTGTAGCTTTTTAAAAAAAAAAATTTGCACCGGCACTAGCACCAAGCAAAAACCAGCATCTGGTCCACTTTCTTGTTCATTCTCTCGTTCCCACGATCAACACCCTGGCCGTCCCCTACACCCTGATCCGGTCCTGTTACACGGTGACCCGGACCACAATCCCGTTCCAGGACACCCTTACCCCACACACTCCTGGGCTTTACAACTCCATGGTAGCTCCATTTTTTTCGCGGTTGTTTTTTCCTTTTTACGCATCGCTCTGGTCAAAAACAGGTGATGCTTTGAGATGAGATGTTTGGGGGACGAAAATGGAAAAGGACAGTTCAATACGGATGAAGACACCAAGCGCGGAGCGAGTCAATTGATTATTGTGGCTTCCGTGCAACACGGCTGGCTAAACCTATTATAGCTAGCGGTTTTTTTTTGCGCAGGAGTCCGATTCCGAGGGATCGCCGGCTGTCGCTGGTGTGATGAATTACATTTCCACTCTGCCTGCCTGTCGATTTGGGAAAGGAGGGGGAGTCAGGGTGTTATGAGAGGGTGTGAGTGGGGATGTTTGGGTTGTGTGTGTGTGTGTGTGTGTGTGTGTTTGTGTGTGTGTCCAGACGTATATAGCCCCATGGCTGCTGCTGCTGCCTATATTAATCAGACTGGATGGGGGGGGGGGGGGGGGGGGGGAGGGGTTGAATATGTGTACGGGTGGATGGAGAGCCGAGAACAAGGGGAGCCCCCTCTCTCTTCATGTCCCCTGCCCTGACGTGTTGACTGTCAGCCCCCGTCCCCCCCGCAGGCCCAAAGTCAAGGAGGCCTCCAAGACTAATGAGGTGTCTCTCTCTGTCTTTCCCTATATCCACGCTCGCCCTCTCCACTTTCTAGTTATTCACTCCGCCTTTCATGCGTCAGTTTGATTGTTTTCCTGCACACCCACTTACTCTCTCTCTCTCTCTCTCACTCGCTCTCTCCACTCGTTTTCCTGCAGTCATCTGTTCTTGGGATGCTTCAGAAATGTGTAATGGGCCATATCAGTGTGTGTGTGTGTGTGTGTGTGTGTGTGTGTGTGTGTGTGTGTGTGTGAGAGTGTGTGAGAGAGAGAGAGAGAGAGAGAGAGAGAGAGAGAGAGAGAGAGAGCACTGCTGGCAGATAGGGCTGAAACTGAAAGGCACAAAGACAGCCAGGACCAAGAGAAAGGCCTATTGATATTTATAATGCACTAACCATGCTGCTAGCCAAACTCGCACCGCGCGCGCGTTTATCAATATTTCATACAATGCAGGGGTGGGCAGGGGTGACGTCCAAACTCACCGTGCAAAATAAGTGGCATGAATACGCCGCCCGTGCACTCATGAATAGCCTTTTCATTGTTCCCCTCACTCTGTTTTTACTCCTCGCTCTCATATGCGAGCGCTGACGGACACGAAGGCTGTGATGAAAAGACTTAAAACTTTAAACCTAATCTGCAGTAATGGAGGACCAGGCCATCTGCACCACCACCACCACTCTCTCACACAAACACACACACACATACTCAGATATCGGTTTCACCTTCACTCAAAGCATGTATCGAAATATATTAGCGCTGCTCATCTCCGACGCTGCACTTTTTTTAATGTTGTTTTTCACATGACTCGTCTTTTGAAATCAAGATGGTGTTTTTTCCTGTTTAACAGCCTGATTCGACAGAGCGCCGCACCGAACATGCAGATTAAGTGCGAGTGTGCGCGTGTGTGCATGTGTGTGTGCAGAGGTGATGAAGCAGGAAAACTGCTGTTTGTGTGGTTAAAAAGAAAAGTGAGAAACCTTTGACGTTACACACACACACACAAACAGACACGTGCATACAAAACACAGCTTGAAGTTCTTAGTCAGGCTAAACGTCTGGCAGAAAATAATGACTCACTGAGACGTCTGAAAGCAATCGCGATAACGCCATCGGTGAATACGCCAGGCGGGCATTTTTGGTCCCATCCTATACACACTCTCTCCCTCTCTCTCTCACACACACACACACACACACACACACACACACACACACACACACACACACACACACACACGTTTAAGAGAATAAATTACAGCAATAAAGGGGGGGGGAGGGGTTGATTGATTCGGTTATGAATCGTGATTCTTTCATGTGCTGATTCACATATCGCTAAAACGATTTTTAAACATTCATAATAGAGAGACACCGCTCGATCAGGCCGTCACCGGATTCAGCCGGTTTTCAGTTTGATCAGACACGACCGATCATAACCGGTTCTGTGTCAAGCTTCTGAGTTCTGCAACAGAAATGCATTTATTTGGCGTTACATTAGCAAAAACTGAACGCCAAATTAGCTTTAAAACACTCATTACACACATACACACACATACACACACACACACACACACACACACACACACACACACACATACACACACATACACACACATACACACACATACACACACATACACACACATCAACATTACACACTACATACACACACATACACACACACACCACATACACACACATCGACATTACACACCACACACACACACACACACACACACACACACACACACACACACACACACACATACATACACACACACACACACACACACACACACACACACACACATCGGGTCTCACAATACAGTGAGTGCTAATCAGTCTCAAAAGACGCTAGAAGCTAAAGCTATGCGCACCCGCCCACGTGGTCTCAACCACTCGAGACATGAACCGGAGGCGTCTGTGCTGAAAAAAAAAACCTCACCGTTTCTTTATAATCCTGCAGGTGGCGCACTCTGAACTATTCTCACATTATCATTATCATGGATGTGGAGTGAATTATTTGCTGAATTGGATTAGAAGTAATAATTACAGCGGGTGACGTAACAAGGAAACATGACGTGCTGCACAGAAACAATGTTTAATTCATTTCATTTAAATGGGGAGTTAAACTCTTTGAAGTATTGTTTAAAATGCTGCGCGTGAGAAAACGAATCCTATAAGGAACCCTGTGCATTTAATTACTCGTGTTCAATTCAGTTGTGAAGCTGTTGAATGAAGCTCAGATATCAAACTTTCGAGTTGAGCAAGGCCCTTACCCCTCAACTGCTCAAATGCACAATGAGATAAAAAAAAATATATGGATAAGAGCGTCTGCCAAAATGCTGAAATTACACAATGGTGATGCTTACAGAACCGCAATATCAATCTAATCAGCAGCGGAGTATCATGATAACATGCTATCAGGTGGCCCCTGGTGATTCCCGTCGCTAATAAGTCATCTGTTTGTTTCATCATCACCTCCTTGGCGAAGATGTCTACTTATTAGAGCTTTCCTTTATCTACAGTCATTTGTTCTACGCAGGTGTTACATCTGTAAAGTATCTCGCTGCCGGTTCCCGGTGCCAAAACAGACACTTGCGAGTCGCACACCCCTACAGCGTTGCAGTCTACACCACATCAACACTCAATTATCGCGATTTCAGTCGTCTGAGGATTCGGGATCCGTCCTGATGTTCCAGCAGCGATGCGCCAAGGCTTAGAATCAGAGACGGGAAAAAGTGCACCGGCGGCGCCGGCGTGGCTTCGGAAACCTCCTCGGTCCTCCTCGAAGAAAAAGGGGCCCCTGAGGCGGAGCCACTAATGTGCGTTTACCTCAGGGTGAAGGTGTGTGTGCGTGTTTATGTTTAAAAGCCCAGACCGGTTGTCGCACGTTAACATCTGCAGGCACTGAGAGATGATGAGAGACTGGTTTGGTCTCATTCCCTCTCCGTTTAAGTGCAGGGCCCCATCCTAGACAAAAGGCACCTCCATTTTGTTGTCCAGAACTCACACACTCACACACTCACACACACACACACACACACACACACACACACACACACACACACACACACACACACACACACACACACACACACACACAAACACACACACACACACACACAGTCGAACGAAACTTGCGTACAAGGGCTTTAGAGGTACTTATGCTGTCCGTTTACACAATACCAAGCGCGACACTGCATCTTAATGAGTGAAGCTTTAATTAAAATCGCACATGCCCTTAACACTTAACCGCTTGCCTTTACACATCAGTTAGCAAGCTACCTGGACCCTGCGTCGCTCTTGTCCTGTTTTTTTTTTTTTTTAATATTCATGAAATTCAAGCCCTTCGCCATCTGTGCGAGAGCGCTGCAAAAAAAAACTTTTTTACAACAGATTTTTATTCTAAACACGGGAACGCCCCTCGACACGCACAAGAGCTGCGACTTTTTCCATTTGAACATCCACTCACAATGAGACGCACGTGGAGCGCACACGTCGAGCTCAGGTGTTTTGCATGACTCTGGCAAGCACACGTTAAACGCGGCCTGCGTTAAACGCGTGTCTAAGGCAGCCGTGCGGCATTTGCATAGAGGTTTGCACGGCGCTAACTGCCATTGGCTGAGGCCCTTTTCTTTCCCCTGCTTTTGCCTTCTGGCAGAATATTTGACCCCATCTCGGGCGTGCATTATCCTTCCTCCCTCGTCCAGACTGAGAAAATTAAGTTTCCATGTGAACTGGTCACAGAAGGAAGAAAAGAGATGGAAAGGGGAAAAAAACCCTCGCCGCAAACTCTCAGCTGGATGAAAGGGCTGGTGTGGGGGAGGGGCGGCGTGGGTTTCCTGCACTCCCCAGTTTAGTCTTACAGCCCCAGATGGACGGCCTTTTCTCCTCTTTTTCCTCTCAAGCCAAAGTGCAGCTCCGGTCTCTGTTCTCGACCTGCCTGAATGCGCCTCGTGTATTATCCGAGCTCATTCCTTTTCTCCCCTCCTCCTCCTGTTCGCTTCGAGTTTCCCCTCCCACGTCTCATTCCAGGTCGGACGAATCGCTGTAGTCATCAATTTCATTCGGTATTTATTTCAAAATAAATATTTTTATTATGCAGTTTCAGATTAAAGGTTGATTGCTTGCTTTTGCTTGAGGGCCTGAATAAACACGTTATCAGTTATGGAGTTTGAACCAACAACCTTCTGGAAGCACACACACACACACACACACACAAATATTTATTTATTTATACAGTTGCTTATAATAAAGTACAATCCCACCCACGACTACATTATTACACAATCGTGGATGCACTCGTATAAATCAGGACGTAAGCGCAGTCAGGCGGTTGGACAGAGTTATTGTTTTGCAACGATAAAAACTGATATTTGGACTTTTTAATGGACGTTTTAAATATATGTAAAGAGCTGAGCTTTTATTCTTGTCCCATGAATTCTACTGTATTTGTTAAGCAATTACAGGCAAATGTGCTTATGATGAGAGAGCATGCCCTACTGAGGGTAAAGAAAGCCATCATGCAAGAAAGAAAGGACGATGGGATGATACGCACACACAGCCTGGACAAAAGTGTCTTACACTCAAAGATTTGATTCAATCGCAGTTATTGATTTGATTATCCGATCTGTGTGTGAAAACGATTCCTCGCGCTCCTAGAACCGCTCGATCACGATCCGAGTTCTACATGGTAATGGGAAGAAAAACGCCAAAGACGTGATAACCTGCTGATTCTGTATATTCAGGTGGTCAGCTGATTAAATTTTTTGTCCCATCATAATGATGGGTGCATCGCTTCATGCGCTTCCCTTCTTACCCTGACACGCCCATCAGTCTGGTATAGGCTCAATCTGGACTCACCAGGTCACATGACCTTTTTCCATCACTCCAAAGTCCAGTCTTTATGTTCTGTAGCAAACTGTCAACTGCTGTTGAGTCCCAATCCTGCGAGTTCTCATCACATTGAGTGTGTATGGAAATGTTCTTACTTTAATAGCTCTAGGTTTTACAGCTGATTTTTTTAAACCATTCAACTTTTTGTCCAGGCAGTGTGTGTGTGTGTGTGTGTGTGTGTGTGTGTACCATAATGTACAGTCTACATTAGAGTTTGATTGAGGAGTATGCTGCGGAAATATTGAACCATTTGAGGTTAGAATTAAATAAATAAATAAATAGATAAATAAATAAATAAATTGATGCAAGGATATCATCCATTTAAGGCCTGACTGTTTAATTGTTTAGAAATCATTGCAATATTAAAGTTCTTTTTTTTTATGCAATATTAAATATTCTCAGCCGAATGAAGAAAAACAGCTTGTAGTTTGCTTTATTAGGGACGCGGAGTGTGAAGGGCGATCATGCTGGCGATCTGTTTGTATATTAAACAGTACAGATCCTCAAAGAGGGCTGCAGGGGCATCAGGAGGACGAGGGGGCAGGGATGGGAACTTTGGCCCCGGGTAGGGAGTCACCACTCAGTGTAATCAGGAACGGGAGGAAGAGAGTCTAAAAAGTTCACAGAGACTCGCTCGGTTTAAAGATAAAGCCAGAATCATGGCGACGGCCCAAACACAGGAGCAGAGAAGACGTCACTGATTAATCATCTTGGATTCTGATTATGTTTATAGAACTGAATGTTTATGAAAGGAGTCTCCAGTACGAGGGCTTTGCAATCAGTTTCACAACAGTTATTCCTCGAGTTAACAGAATAATGGTGAAAATATAAAAGGTCATACGGAGTTCACTATAATAATAATAATAATAATAATAATAATAATAATAATAGCATGCATTTTAAATTCTGCAAACATATTGTAGCGGTGATCATCAGCTCATCTTGGTCCCTCTCAAGTTCACTTTTTCTCCTCGTTCAGTCCTCTCTTTGCTCTCCCTCTCCCCGAGTCTTAGATATTGTGCTGATGAGCTACCTCTCGCTACTTTCAAATTAATTTCCTTTGATAAAGACTTGGAGGAGGAAGAAGAAGGAGAAAAAAATGTGCTTAATGACCGTGTCCTTCAACGCCGACTCTTAATAAGTGCAAAAAAGACGATTTGTTTAACTGATTTTCTTTGAGACTCGCAGGCATGGAATTAATTACCTTGATTAAACATTGTCACTGAAAGACGGAGCAGAATTAGCACTCCCTTGTTGAACTCGCGTCGCCCTAAATGAGACACGTCCCGATTACAAAGGCCGAGGCGATGCTGACGCTGTAAGGAGACGCAGGGCAGGAGCCGTCACTGCGGCGTTGTCACCGAGCAGACGCCCCGCTAGCTGCTCATACGGAAATGTTTTTCTTTTAATAACCGGCCCGGAAAAAAGAAAGCGCAAAAATAGCTGCGGTTCGGTTTTTCCGGATGGGAAAATAGAGAAGAAAAAAAATGGCTCGATCAACCCATAACTTGAAGTGAAGTTGTTTTCTGCGCCGGTTGCGGTCTAACGTCGGTCATGATCTCAAGAATCCGCTGCAGGATTCACCAACCGGTTCTAAAGAAAGCAGGCTTGTGTGTGTGTGTGTGTTTTTAAATTAAAACTAATAAATCCAAGATAAAGTGAAAGAGAACTACCTGAATTACCAAACACAAACACACCCACACACACACACACACCCACACAAACCACAGTGGCTTTGTACATTCCTCGAGAAACCACCAACACTAAAAAGGCCAGTCGAAATCTCAGGATGGAGCTGGAGAGCAGAAAGCTGCAGGGCGGGACGACTCTGAGGCTCTGAAGCTCTGAAGCCAGGAGATGCTAAAAATGACAAAACTCCGGGGGAAGTAAACGACGATTCATCCTTCTGGGATCCTGGTGCAACTTCTTGCCTCTGTAGGAGGCTCCGCAAAAAATCCCGTCACAGCTTTGCACCCTTAACAACCCCCTGTCCCTCACACACACTCAAACACACACACTTGCCTCCTCCCCTATTTGAAAACAAGAAGAGTTTCTACAGCTGGGTAACAAAGCATGACCCATAATAATCCTCAGGCTTGACTCGAAGCTGGAGGCTCTTCCAAGAGAAGAGCCAGGTGTGGAGGAGGGGCATTGCGCAAACACACTCTGGAATTAATTATTTCGATTAGCACGCCGTCACACAATGGTGCATCGAGGATCCTCGCTTTAGCTATGGAAACACATGAATCATACGCGTACACGGCTCTCTCTGAGAATCCAGAGTTTTGCTCAATGTGGTTTTGGACTCTTCGACTTCCCGGACACCTGCATGGCGCAGCGAGCTCGACATCGATCCCTACGTGATGTCACATAAGACAGACGCACAGAAGGTGGTGTGGGTTACTAATACACCAGACCAGTTGCGAGTTGCCTAGCACGCTTAACAAGGCACCGAGCACACTAGAAACCTGGGAGTTGCCCGACACACTCATACGAGCACTCGAGTACATCTGAGAGAGAGAGAGAGGCTGGCTTCCTTGCACAGGCTGTAGCGTGAAAGCCCGTGTCCTGCGTGGGCGTCAAAAACACCAGAGCAACTTTCTGCACCTCGTTTGCGGTTCCTTTCTGCATCCCAGGTTCAAGGAACGAAAAAGACGAGGCTTGAGAAAAACAAACAGCAAGTTCTTCTCCTGGCACTTAAGTGGGTCTAGTCTATTGCTGACAGAAAAAAAATATTTAAAAAAAAAAGGAGAGGAGGGGGGATTTCACATGAGCACACGCCTTCGCACATCATCATTAAAAAAAAAACCCACGCACAGCAGCGATGGGCGATATGACAAAAATACCTCATGTGAGGACGTTTTCACGATGCGTGCGATATTTAAATTTAGTGGCGCAAAGTGCCTCTGAAGCAAGCTTTTAATAAGCCAATGAAACCCAGTGGGATTAAAAACAGGTTTTAGTGAACACCTATTAAAGAATTTGAAGCACTTCTTGAACAAACTAGATTTTACATCTAATTAGAGTAATTAAAATGAATGTCAAGTGAAAACGCATCATTGCGGTAGTATATCACGGGATTATATTGTCTTTACTCTGACAAATCGGAACGTCTGAGGACTAAAACAGAGAAGAAGACAAGCTGAAAGTGTCTCATCAGCTTCATTTTACTTTGATTCATGATGAAAGTAAAGTCCTGCTTGAGTTAATCAATGGTACAAAATCATGCATTACAGGCTTTATTCACATTTTGAGTGCAGATGTTAACAAAAAAACAAAAACAAAATGCTGTTGTTGTTTTTTGCCAAAACTCTACGAATCCAGCTGTCTGTGTATAAAGTATAGGAGAGACTAATAATGCCCCGCAATTCATAATAATAACACTGTAATATCGACATTGTGTAATCTGAAAGGTCACAAGTTCAAATCCTGGTTTGCTGTTCCTCAGCTGCTGAGGCTTGAATCTTAACGTACATCATAATCATAGCAAAATAAATAAACACATGCAAAGCAAGTCTTCTTAAAAACCACCAAACCTGTCTTGTTGCAGGAAGTACATTTCTAATGCTAAGTCAACAACGCAGCGTTTGTCGAAGTAATCAACCTCATCCTTAACGGAGCACCTCCGCGTTTGCTCATGCGGCTTCCTCCTGAGAAACTGGACTTGTATGTTGTCTGTAAGTGAGGCGTGGAGCAGACGTGGACGAGGCCTTTCGAGATGGCTAAATACACGCCGGCGTTATTGCATTACAGCCGGGTTATCGCATTTCCACATACGCAGGAACATAGAAGAGCTTTGTAAGAATAAACCGGTCACGGCTTCTTTATTCAATCAGCTATATGTATGCTTTCATGGGCCTCCTAACACCTAAGTGTAATGGGGATTTGGGGAATCCTATAACTGCTATTTCAAGAAACGAAAACACACACTACAGCCAGACGACTCACAAAGGTGGGCTGTGTTCGCCGGACAGTGCGGCCTAGGAATTAACCTGCATCTGAACCACACTTCATACGTCAGCGGTGCAGGGTAGAAGCTTCGGGGGAGATAGTTAAAGAGCAGGACGGTACAAAGAAAAAATAAAAAAACATGATATTTATATGATGGTCTGAGGAATTTCACAGTGTCCGATATGTTCGGTGAGAATGCATTTGCTCAGAAGGATAATAGCACACTTTATAACTGATCCCATTTATTATTATATAATGTTATTACTTGCACCTTTAACGACAAACCCTGATCGTACACTAATGAGGTTTTCTAGCAAACGATGTCACGGACACTCTACAAGCATACCGAGGATGTGCATGACTTCTCCTGGTGTATGCATCCTGCCACGTATTCTACATAGTTTTGCGTCCCTGTTGGTGTGTGTTTCTGCTTTGCCACCGATCTATTTACTGAAACGCTCCTGGCGCATGACTAAGCCTGTGTCTCGGCTATCCTGACGGCTCGACTATGTGAGCAAAAAAATTAAAAAATACAAAAAAAAAACTAAAATGCAGGAACAAAACGAGGAACATATTCAATAGTATATCTGTTTGCTATACGGAACATGCAAGAGGACTGGATCTGTTGTGGTTTTTCTTTGTCTGGGATAAAGCTGATTACAGGAGAGGCTTTCTTCCTGCGCTGATTGATGGGAGAGAGCTCTGTGTCCTATCATGTGGGGGGAGGAGAGCTCATTGTGTAGCCTATTCCCCAGCCTAATTTTACTAAAACAAACCCTTTCTTCTTTGGACACTTTTTTTCTTTCTTTCATAGGAACAAACGAAAAAGCTGAACGAGCAAGCTGCGTTAGTGATGGTATCGAGATAGATCCTGACTCCTTTGTCCTGTTCAAGCACCAAATAAACAAAAGCCATGAGATCCGAATCTAACCAGAGTGCAGGCAAAGATCTGATGCAGCAGTAATAATCATCGCAATAATCATAAGAATAATAACAATAATAACCCAATTCCCTTTGAAGAGTCAGTGGAAACTGTAGAAAGCAGACCACTCTTAGTGTGTACGAGGCTCTGAGCACTGAGGCAGGTTATACAATAGGGGTTTGTTGTTGTTTTTCTCTCTCTCTCTTTCTTTAGAGACTGTCCATTGTGAGAGCTCAAATGTCGGGGTTTACAGACTCGCACAAACTGCACACCATGGCGTTTCTGGACCGCGCAGAACCTTTCTGCAGTAAACGGATCAGTTCAGAGTCAGCCGGGACGCACCGGGACCGGGGAGCGCGCGCGCCCGCGCGGCCCTTTAATCTTTAAAAGCCTGGCTTTGATCATCAGCAACAAATGTAACCCGAGCCATAAACACTGCAGATCCGATTTTTTACATTCTGATCTCTGGTCTCTAATAAAATGGTCTAATTAAGAGTGAGAGTGTTTTATATTGAGAGAAAAATACAAATAAAAACCCTCGGTTTGGTTTTGGACCGCCAGAAAGGTTGCCAGAAACTTCGGAAACAGGAGCGCCCTGCTTTCTTTCTTTCCTTTGCTTTTTTTGACCCATTTCCGAGAATTCGGTAAACAAAAGGGGGCCAGCGTCCGCGTACTTACCGACTTGCAGGACGTTCTCCACGCAGCCCATTTCCAAAAGGCGGATCCCGCGCCGGAAAGGCAGTCCGTCCGCTGCCACCGCTCCTGCGCTGCTGCCTGCGCCCGCGGAGCTCGAGCCGCTGCCCGCCGGGTTGGACGCGGCGGCGGCTCCGGGACCTCCGGCGGATCCGGCGGACGACGCGGATGCGGACGCGGCGGCGCTGCCGCTGCCGCTGCTCCCCCCTGTAGAGGACGGAGAGGACTCCTCGGCCGCGGCGCGGCACTGAAACGACGAGTACATGCATATCTCCCGCTCGTTCCTCGGGAAGGACCAGAAGACGATGCGGCGCTGAACGGGTTCCGGGATCCTCTCGAAGCGCTCCTCCACCCGCTCGAAGGCCCACTTCTCCGCTACGGCCTTGGCCGCGCAGTCCAGCAGCGACTCCGGGCAGCGAGCGCGCCCGCTGGAGAGCCCCGGACCCGGCCCGGGACCCGGACCGCGCGGAGCAGGACGCAGGCACGGCCGCTTGCTGGCCGGCGGCGACGCGAGCTGGAGAGGCGGCTGATGCGGCGGTAGATCGCCACGTCCCTCCGCCATGACAACCGACTGAAACACTGCGACTTCGTAGAAGACGAGAGCGTGGCTCGGGAACGGACCCGGGGAAGGCGGGGGGAGGGGGTGGGCTGGAGGAGGAGGGGCGACACCACCGGAGGAACACGTCACCAGTAATAACAAACGCGCTCGCCAATCCGCACGCGCAGCGCCGCGCAGACCGACGCGCAACTTCCACAGGGACTTCGCGCGTGTGTGCGCGCGCGCGCTCGTGTTGTCCGACTTGTCAGGCTTACGGTAACTCTCTAACTCTGTAACTCTGCGCCCCGGTCGCTTTTATGTCGCCTTCATTCTTGTAAAAGTTCGCACTTCCGGGTCAGAAGTTTTCACCTCGCCTGGTACACCACGCGCACACGCATAAACACGCTCGTGTATCTCCATGAAAGTGTTTAAAGATTTAAAGTCCGCCCCTCCGGCTGCCCTGATGTATCCGGATCTCCTTATATGGGTATGGATTGTATATCATATAGATTGGAAATAAAGGGGAGGAGATCTTTCTTTTTCTTTCTTTCTTTTTAAAGGATTGTTTTGACTTTGACCTGCTTAACTATGTGAAATAAAACTCTACAATAAACTGGGAAGGACTGGCTTTACAACAAGTGAGGTCAGGGGTAGCTCAGTGGTTAAGTAATTGAACTACAGTTCGGAAGGTCCCAGGCTCAAGTCCCACGACCACCAAGTTGTCCCTGTTGGGCCCTTGAGCAAGGCCCTTAACCCCAACTGCTCAGATGTATAATGAGATTTTTTTTTTAAATGTAAGTTGCTCTGGATAAGGGTGTCTGCCAAATGCCTAGATGTAGAAGTGTGGTGGTATATTTAATTATGTTTATTCCATCATGTTATAGGAAGTGAAATATAAGCAAATTACTCATTATTTAGTATGTTTGGTGGGTCGTATGATATGTGCCTTGTGAGATATATACTGTGTGTGTGTATGTGTATATATAGTGGCACAGTGGCTTAGTGGTTAACACTGTTGCCTTGCACCTTCAGGATCTGGGTTCAATTCCATTCTCTGGTGTCTCCCCATGCTTGGTGAGTTCAAAGACATGCAGATTAGTCTAACTGGAGTTCCCAATTTGCTCATAATGTGTGTATCCTGCAGTGGATTGGCACTTTGCAACCCCTGTATACAATATAAAGCGGTATAGGTGATGAGTGAGTGTCGCACAGTATATTATACTCTGTGTGTGTGTATATATATATAAGTTGCCAAAGTTGCACAGTGTCTTAGTTATTAGCACTGTTGTCTCCAAAGT
This sequence comes from Clarias magur, assembly GCA_013621035.1. NCBI lineage: Eukaryota > Metazoa > Chordata > Actinopteri > Siluriformes > Clariidae > Clarias > Clarias magur. Next base: position 2,734,237 of record QNUK01000009.1, on the reverse strand, counting down.
CCAGTGTTCGATTCCCCCCCTAGTGGTGTGCTTGCTGGGTCTCCTCCCACAGTCTAAAAGACATGCAGATTAGGCTAATTGGTTTCCCCAAATTGCCAGTAGTGTGTGAATGTTGACTGGAGGTCTGGTCGTAAAATGGGAATAAATACAATGGCAAGCACCACAGAGTCCTCAGTTCCTAGTTGGACTTCACAGGTTCCTAGATGGATAGATGATAATAATAATTAGTACTTTATTAATCCCCTAAGGGAAATCGTAATTTTCACATATCCTAGTTAGGAAGCTGGGGTAAGAGCGCAGGATCACACAGGATATAGCGTCCCCTAGAGCAGATAGGGTTAAGGGCCTTGCTCAAGGGCTCAACAGTGGCAACTTGGCAGTGCTGGGGCTTGAACCCCCGACTATCCAATCAGAAAGCCAGTAACCTTAACAGCCTTAACCATATTTATTTATTTATAAATATGAGTTCATATTTATGTCCATATGATATACCCATAATGCACTGTGGTGTTTATAAGAGAGTGGGTATGCAGTTTCCTTGTCTACCTCACACTACCCTTTTTAACATGTTTCCTATTCATCTATTAATAACAGTCACACTTCACACTTTTGTCCATCAGCTATTTTTCTCTGACTACCATTAGACCTACTAGGGTTTTTTTCCCCCCCTTTTCATTTGACAGGATGAGTGGTCACTAACTTCCTGTCAGTCTCTGATGTCACCTAATCACCTTTCACAAAGAGCTGCAAGTCGTTGAGCTTTAAGAAACACAGGCTTTCACCTAGACAGGCCATCAAGGGCAATGAATTGCTAATTCAATTCACACTCACACCCTTAAAAACACTACGTCTTTCTGAAACACTCAAATAAACATCCAGTAACGTGTCTGTAAAGGTGGTGCAAGTAGTCAGACCCTTTGTCTAGATGTTGACTCGCTCTATTTTACACACGCATACCAGCAAGGATATACTTTTAGGCAACAGGGTGTATTGTGTAGTTTTATTGTGCAATGCAGGACATACTTTCATCACCGTGTGACGAGAAATCTACAGGAAGTAGAGCTTATATTACATCACCAGGAGGCCGATATTAACAATGGATTGCTTAGGGCCATGTACATTTTTCTCCTCGTATCGAGATTTAAAAGAAAAGAAAATCACTGGTAATGAAAATGGTGCCCGATGATGAGTTGCTGATTAAGGACATGGATATGAATATGAATAAGCCTCTGTATATTAATATAGAGCTCAGCCTGGCTTTTAAATCTTGCATATTTTTCTTACCAAAAAAATAAGTTCCTGCTTTTGGCTCTCATTGTGAGTGCTGTAAATGTACCTTCTTCAGATCTTTACCCCACATAACTGGTGTGATCACAAAGGGCTCACCGAGATTTTTCATTAACGATACTGAAATATAGCGTACGATCTACACTGAATATCATTCTATGACTTTTTTTTGCCTCAAACCCCTCCCACATAGCCTCTTTTTCACTTTCTTTCTTCCTCCATTTGCAACTTTATGATACACACACACACACACACATGAGCACAGAGGCGAGTGAGTGTGAGGGCCTCTCACCTCCCTGGCCCTTGGCAGACACTGAGAGAGACTCTCCTGCAGGCCACTGTTGTCGTGTCTTTCTTTCTCCTGATGATCCCCTGCCTCTCGCAGCTCCCCGGCCAACAAGCTGCTTTTTTCTCAGCCTGTTGAGACGCCTTCACCTCATTGTTCTTAACAAAAAAAGAAGAAGAAGAAAAAAAAAACACAGGAGGGAGCTTTAAAGCTTCCTCAGACCTTTGAAGACTGAGTTTTGGAGTCCAGCTGGGAGTGAGGCGAAGGACGTGAAAAGAGACTCTTCTCTTTCTGTCCATCTCTATCTCTCTCTCTCTCTCTTGCTCAACACCATGGGTGGCCTTTGGCTCGTAATCTCAATCAATGACGCCTTTGCTCCGAACAACATGTCTCTAGGAGACATGGATTTGGAGGTTTCATGTCGAAGGATCATACACCATACAATTTAAAGTGATGAGTCGCGAGTTCAAATCCCAGTGATGCAAAAAACTAAAACATGTCTTATAGAATAAAAAAAAAATCTATACTTTTTATACTTGCATACAAAAAATATTGTATAACATAATTCCAAACTCAAATTTAATCACTTTGAACAATATGCATTGTCATATCATATAATATGATTAATTGAGTATAATGAGTAAGGAATAAAACACTCAGTGTCGTGCAGATACTGGAAAATAAACAATGATTGGGTGTTGTGATACAGTGATGAAACAACATGTCCACAAGTGCATGTCCACAAGTGTACTGCCTTTATACACTGCTTGGCCCCCCCAAAAAATCATAGTCACACATCCTAATATTTAATTTTAAAATTAAATGAATTAAAATCAAGTTCATGTGTGAAAATTATTCTTCATGCTCCCAGAACCAGAACTCTTTTTCAATCTGAGTCCGGAATATGGAGGAAAAATTCCATAGATGTGATGACCTGGTGATTCAGTACATTCAGGTCGTCAGCTGACTTCATTTTATTGCCACATAACGTTGCTGAGTCTAGACCTAGACCCGTGGACACCCGTGCATGATGGGTGCATCTCTTCATTTGCTTCCCTTCCTACCCTGACATGCCCATCGCTCTGGAATCTGGACTCATCAGGTCACATGACCTTTTTCCATCGCTCCAAAGTTCAGTCTTTATGCTTCAGAAGACTTTATTCTAAGGACGTGGTTTTACTCTGTGTTTATGGAAATGCTCTTACTTTCACTATCACCTCTTTCCCCAGTGCAGTAGTGGATCAATCGTTTAAGGCTGTGGGTTACTGGGCTACTGATCAGAATGTCAGAAGTTCCGAGCCCCAACACCAGCAGGTTGCCACTGTTGAGCCCTTGAATAAGGCCCTATATTAACACTATCTCCTCCAGGGGGCGCTGTATCCTGGCTGACTGTGCGCTCTGACCTCAGCTGGTTATTGAATAATTAATTAATTCATTATTAAATATGGCTCTGGTTTCTTATGTTATGCAATTTAACTGAACCTTATATATTTTATGCACTTCTAGTTGCATGTGATATTGTGGAACATGCATGAAACAGGTTAGTTTCAGTAGAACAGTCTATGAATTGGACTGTGGGAGGAAACCGGAGTACGCAGAGGAAACCCACCAAGCATGGGGAGAACATGCAACCCCTATGCACACAGACCCCAAGGTGGGCATCGAACCCGGACCCTGGAGGTGCAAGGCGACAATGCTAACCACTACGCCACCATGCCGCTATACACAGTTAAAATCAGATATATTTTTATACTGGTGCATAAAGTGTACAAATTCTCCAATGTTCCATATATTATATTTTTTCCCCCGATTTTCTCCCTAATTTAGTCATGTCCAATTCCTCCCTGTCACTAGGGGGCTCCCACATTAAGGCTACTACTACCACTGAGTCGGGAGGGTCAAAGACTATCACGTGTTTCCTCTGAACCACGTGACGCCAGCCAACCGCATCTTTTAGAACTGCTTGGGGGCGGAGTAACACACTCGGAGGCCTGCGCTATCCGCTCCTTCCGCTTGCGTGAGCTCACAGACGCCCCTGATTGGCTGTAGAGCCGCAATTAATGTGGGGGCACTAAGTACGTATCATCCCTCCCCTCTGAGAGAGCTTGGCCAATCATCTCTCTCTAGACCTCCGGCAGCATCACTCGGGAATCAAACTCCCGGATGATAGGGTGAGCACTTTACTATTGCGCCATTATTTTTAAACAAATTGCAGTGTTCATGATGGATGTACACTTGAACAGGTTCAGACAATGGCATCGTTTCCCTTTCATTTGTTAATCTCCTTTTTTAACACATAGTTATTCTGATGAACCATAAGTAAGCTCTGTGATGAGAACTTGGCTGGAATATGCAGCTTTGAGCCTGCACATCAGCAGGGTGCCATTACATTGACTTGTTGAGGTATCCAGCTGTATAGGTGTTTGTTTATGTGTGTGTGTGTGTGCGTGTGTGTGCCTGTGTGTTTGTGTTTGTTTGCTCGGTGACTCTTAAGGAGAGAGAAACAGCAGGTGTGAGGAGAGCTAATGAGAAGACTCCATTTTGCTGGCTGACATATCCCAGCATGCTCGCTGCTGTCTAGTCGAGTGCACCGAGTGAGAGATGACGAGCTGACAGTGCGCCGCACAGGAGATGAGTTCTGTGTGTGTGTGTGTGTGTGTGTTTGTGTGAGTGGAAGAGGGTGTTGTCACTTTCAGTGCTCCTCAGTGCACCTCAGTACAGGGGGGGGTGTGGTGTTGTGGGGGAGAGTAGTAGAGGGGTGTCCTTAAAGAAACAAATCATAAAATCATAATATATCTCTAATACCACAACATTCTTAAATTGTCGCACCTGATTGGTCGGAAACCAATGTTGATTCATTTTCCATAACAGCAGCTCTAACAGTAGTGCAGCTACAAATCACGAGTTTACATAAAAGCAGTGCTTGTTCTTATACGTTTCTATAGCAACAATAACTTACATTCACGGAAGGAGTCTCCAGTGTCAGTGCCTTTAACAGCTGGAGGTGAAGCTGTAACGTCTTCTACGTCTTCAGAAGACACTTTAAACCTGACAACTCCTCCTTGATGGACGCTGGTCTGTCTGTAGCTGCTTCACGTCGGCCTGTCGTTGATTATTTCCCTTATATTACTCGAATGCAGCTAATCAGTTATATATCTGTTTGAATTTGACATTTAAGCCACACCCCTTTTCTTAGTCCAATCACAGCGTGCAGCAAGACCAACCCATGTGTATCATACACTTATAAATAAATAAAAGTACCAAACCTATCACTATATGTTTATTAGTGCTTTAGTATGTATGTTTCAAGTGGAAATGTGAAGCAATATCGTACTCAAGGGCGTGCTGTTGTACTGAATATCAGCACGGCAGTGATACAGTCATAGGTACAGTACAAGGACTGAAGATATTACAGCCGTGCTGATATTCAGTACAACGGCACATCCTAGAGTGTGATATGGCTTTGATACAACAGATTATGATTTGTTTCTTTATTTATTTTAGTTATTTTTCCTCCGCCAACACAACACATATCCTTCCATGCCTGGCGGAACTAACAAACCCGCGACTGGCAGATCTGGCGACCGACAGTTAGTGAGATTAACAGGGGCAAAAGTAGTTTTAATTTATTCCCTGTACTCTGTAGGCACAAAATGAGGGAAATAAACCTCATGGAGTATTTCAATATATAACCAATTACTGCAGAGACAACGTGTTATTTAAGATGACATAACCTTATCAGATGTGTGTTGTTGCTGAAAGTGCTTGCGTGACTGGTTGTGAATGTGGGTTTTGGCAAACTAAACAGAAAAAGTTTTAATATTTAGGACTGATATCGCCAGTACAGCAAGTAGCTTAGCGATTAATCAACATGTCTTTTCGAAACAGTGATTATTATTATTATTATTATTATTATTGTCAGTGTTACATATTTACCCGGATACTGTGTGAATATGAATGGAGCGAAGACCAAAAGGTGATAAAATGTGTGCGTCCATGTTGATTTGACATCACTCTGTAGACAGGAAAGGAATGTGAGAAGTCTGCCCCAAGGCTCGATCAAAACAACACTTGGTTAAAGAAAAAAAAGAGAGAGAGAGAGTACATTTGATAAAATAAGGGGTATTGCATTAACAGCTGATGTATGCACACGCATATTCTGTGTGCGACGTTCACACTCCCAAACACTCATTTATTGATTCTTTTTCCCGTCTCGGATTTAGAAGCAACTATCCGTCAGTCTCCTGATGATGCGAATGAAGTGTCTCCTTCTCTTAAAGGAAGCATTTAGGATCATTACAGGCGGCGCGCTCTATAAACCCCAGGCTGCTACGTCTACACAAATCAAACAATAGACCAAAACCTAATGGAGGATGCCATCAGTTTCCAAGGCGACGATTCTGATAGATTTCAGCGAAACAAGACAGGTAATTGGAAAAAGATTGATGGGCAGAGAAGAAAAATCCCATCAAAGTCTCTTTGGGAATAACTATACGACAATACTGGGGCCTGCATTCTTTCAGCCATCACAATCCCTCTGTCCATCTATTTCAGATAAAGGCACTATTCGCCGGCTCCGACACACGAGACACCCGTTCCTGACAATCCTCATCCACTGAAGGGAAATAAATGATCTGTTATAACTTGCTGCCAGGCTCAAAAATGATTCCTGGTGTTTGTTAACGAGGTCTTCTCACCTCCAGGACTGCTTTCAACCCAACTGACGCGTTACGTCATCATCTCAAGTGTTTTACATTGAACGGTTAATAGAAATCTCACACCGAAGCTGCTATACACAACTTTCTCCAACTGCTTTGAAACAAAGTAGGGCTTATTGTAGTCTAAAATTATAAACGTATAACGTATAAAAGTTCGGTGAACTTCAGCACGCAACCGAACACTGGAGAGTTCTTTATGCAAGCCACCATCTTGGACCAAAGAAGCACACGTTGGACATCAAATGTGGTTTATGGCTCATTTGTTGACTTTAAGTTGAAAAACTGTGTATTTTCCCCCCAAAACCATTCTGTTTATAGCTACACTATATTGCAAAAGTATATGCACCCTTGACTATCACCAAACTGCTTCCAAAAACCTTAATGCACACAACTCTTGAATATAGAATACCTGTGTATGCAATAACATCACATTTTCCCAGCAAGGCGGTTCCAGAGCTGGTTCGGAGCCAGTCCCCATTTTCGAACCAGTTTTTTGTTTTCAGACAGCCAAAGCACAGCCAATCAGATAGAAAAAAACAGTTCCAAAGCCTTGTTGAAGCTCGCCATTCTTGCTGTTGTGCTTGCCGCTAGCATTTTCCCGCCGCTAGTATTACTGGCAAAGTAGAGACGTACACCTGTATATATGGTGATGTGTCCCTTTGAACCCGGCACTAGCATCTGGTTCACTTTGTTCGAAAAGAGATTATAAGAGGCCCAAAGCCTTATCTAGCCTGATGATGCCCCTGTGAGATCCACAAAGTCACATCCATGAAGACATGGTGTGTTAAGAGTGTGTTGGAGTGGAAGAACTCGAGTGTCCTGCACAGACCCTGGACGGAACCCAACTCCCACTGAACATCTTTGGGATGAACTGGAACCGGAGCCTCCTCGACACCCCGACACCAGCACCTGAGCTCACAGTGAGGCTCCAACAAAATCTAGTGGAACACCTTGCAAGAAGAGAACAATGCCAAGAGACAAGGACAAGGATGTCAGCATAACATCAGCCAGGTGTGGACAAATATTCGTCCAAATAATGTAATTGGAATAGGTTTTCTAGGTGCATCTAGCATGCTGTTTCTCTCTAAGCTAATCCAAATAGGATCCAATTATCACATGAAAAAGCATCAACTTTAACCGTTCTCCATCTTTTAGGAGCCCTTAAAAGGTTCTGTGTCAAGCCTTAGAATAAACTGTCTGCATTTTGAGGACAGTTCTGAGTACAGGAAATTTACAAAAGCATCCAAAAACCCTTTCTGAAATCGTGTATACATTTATGCACTCTTAAAAACGTTCTAGCACTCTTCAGAGAGAGACCTTTGTCCTTTTAAAGGGAACACACAAGCATTTCTCTCTTTCTTCCTCTCTCTAAATCCTAAAACAGAACTGGTTTAAGAAATCTCAGTCCATTAGCCCCCGAGAGGATTCCAAGAGTGTAGGTGATAAACACTTTTAAGTCACCTGAGGAAGTCAACAAGGGTGTGTTAAAAGAGCTAGAGCTCATAATGCACTCCTGTCACGTCCCCAATGTCAACATCTCTGGCCCCTCCTGTTCCTCAACCTTCCTGCGGGCCGTGTTAGGATTCGGCAGGCTCATTCCGGCACTTCTTGATGACACGGTGTCTAAGAATGTCAAGTCAGCCTGGGGCTCGGAGCTCAGGTACACGTCACGTCGATCTCTCTGGGGTGGGAACGTGTGAACGAGTGGGAGGGAGAAGGGTGATTTTGAAACTGTACGTGTAGGTGTGTGTGTATGGGTTTTAGCAGAGCGGCGGTTGGCACGGTGAACAATGGCGGTGTTGATAAAGGACCCAGCTACACCTGTAGCACTTGATTTTATCGCGCCGAGGCTCGCGGCTGCCCCTCCTCCCCTCAGGGGCCTTAGCTGTCTCCAGCCTATCAGGAGCGCTAACTCTTGTTAAAAGTGACTCAGACTCGGGCTCGAGTGGGGAGCAAAACTCGCCCATGTGTGAAAGAAAAGGAATTACCTCGACCTTTTGTTTCACGCCGCCTGGCTCTGCTAATGCCTAGCAGGCATGCTGGTCTCACCACAACAGACTTTTGCAGCAGACAATGGGGTAGATAGCATGTAGTTTGGCATGCAAAACTTATAAAGCTTAGCCCCTTTTGTTGCCTGTGGTGACAGGTTCTCTCTCTCTCTCTCCTCTCTCTATCTCTCTCTCTCTCTCTCTCTCTCTCTCTCATTTGAACAGTTTAAGCTGACAGCTAAGCTTTGTGCTAGGCTCCTTCCAGACCGGGCGTTTGTTGTGTTGACAGCACAGTGTTTATTGAGGCGCCGTGCTGCGTCAGACATTTGTGTATTGGGTTCTATTAACGTGTTTAAAGGGTGTGATTTTACCACACAAGTCCCCCCACCACACACACACACACACACAAGTGTGCGTGTCTCACTTCCTGGTCTGACAGAAGCTTAATTTAAAACACAGCCAACATCTCTGGGTTGTTCACACCGGAGGTGACAGGAGCTCTTAGCTACTCTTCACGCGTCTCCCAACTTCTTCATCTCCTTGCTCGTTCTCTTTCCTCTGGCCCAGAGCCATTCTGAGGTCCAAATATCGAGAGACAGAAAGGATTTAGCACAAACAGAAGAAGAAAGAATGACCAGTCAGGGATCTCAGGTGATGGATGGCTGTTTTCTAAAGGCCGGATTCTTTTATTGGCTGGATTAGAGCATTATTTACCCAAAAGCCACGAGCGTGTCCCTCTGGGAATGGGGATGCAGCTGCAAGGGATATAAAGAAGAAAAAGAAAGGCTATTAATGATGCTGATGCACGACCACATGTCATCGACACTCGGGGCTTCACCCTGCGTTTGCACTAGCACAGGACAAAGTGACGTGTGCGAATACTTCCACTAGTGATCTGTGAAGGAAACTGGGTTTTCTCATCGGTTCAGTGTAGGATGTTTTTGTTCCAAATGAAGCAAACGGGATTCCAGCAAGTTCAATAATGTCAATAAGCATTGTGTAATTTAAGAATTTCCCAATAACCAATCAAACCAATAAACCATTCTGACCAGATTGTGCTAATATTAAAATAATAATGAGCATGATAATAATGAGCATGATGGTTTTGAATTGTTAAATACTTGATACTGATTGGTCAGAAGTTGGTTTGTCAGATGAACCTGGTTTAATATAAAGCATCACCGTAATTTAAAACTAATAACCAATAACCGGCGAGCTCCAATTCAATACCGTATTTCTCCGTGCTTTTGTGCTCGCTCTCTCTCCTTCTGGTCTTTCTTAGACAGGAAACGTCTGAGGCTCAGAGAAGACACTCGTCACAGAACGCCCCAAATGGCTTGAGAAACAGCCCGAGTGGAAACTCCTGTTGTCTCTCCCGGGCCTGGCGAGTGTGATTGCTCGGATGTCTCTAATGGTGTTAGGCTGCGATTTTACGCACAGCATGCCTCTGGGTTTCATTTGCCTCCACGCTGCCATGGTGGCTGATGGGACTCCTCTCTGGGCAAACACGGAGGGAGGGGGAGCCACTCCTGAGGAACACGACGTGTGTTTTTGAGCGAGGCAGATGCCTCAGCTCTCCATCGCACCTCATTTGCATGTTCAAATAAGTACGAAATGACAATAGAGTAAATACCAGCAAAAGGCCAAAGCTTTTGAGGAATGATAATGAGATAAGGTTGGACGAGATGGGAACCTAATCTTAAGCTCTTAACGTTCTGGGGGTGATGTGAAGAAACATAAATAAATAAATAAATAAATAAATAAATCTATGCACACAGCAAAAACTCGCAATAACCGCAACGCATGCTGAGACTGGAATTTGGTTTTTGTTTGATTTGGCAGCTTACCTGAATTTTCCCTCGGAGTGGCTTTGCAACTCTATTTAAGTTTCTGTTTTCTTCCTTTAATCTCTTCAGCTCTCCAAAGCTCTCTGATTAAGTAAGTGCAGCAGGAATTAGTCTGGCCAAGCCTCGTATATATCTGCAACACTGTAAGGAAACCCTGAATGCCAATGAGGCTAGCGAGTAATTTCTGGCTTCATAGCTATTTTATATTTCTTTTAATGTTACATAAACATAACACTTTATTACATAAAACTTTTACTCTTTCCTCATATAGATATACTAAACGACACAATACTTAATGTAAATGATAGGATTTGATTAGACTTTAAGGTTCCCAGGTATACCCCAACTAATCAATCATGATAGGAAGAATCGGTGACACTGACAAGACAATTCTTTAAGCAAACTGCCTTTGTGTGCTTGTATTGACTCTAACTGCGGCCATTGTTAGCCTTCTGCCAGGCTGTGTGATCTCCAGGTCTCCTCCTTCGCTCTCTCTCTCTCTCTCTGTCGTTCAGGGCAGCACGGCTGAAACTGGAGCTTCTGGAAGGTCTTGACCACACTGAACCGTGGCCGTTGAAGCGGTGACTCCGAAAGCACAGCGGCCTGAGGCTTTTCCTGATGATAGTATTGCGGGCTAGCCACAAACACACGCAGAGTCCAGCCTCAGAGGACGAACGAAGTGTGTGTTTATGGGTGTGTATGTGGAACGGGAAGGCGGGGGTATGGGTTAGCTTACACAGCTGTTAACTTTAGATTGGTTGTATAGTTCTTTTGAATATGTTTCAGATGTACAGATGGTCAACCGACACGATCAAATGGTTTTATTACACACAACATCCACGTGGCTAAATACAGTCACGCGGCTTTGCTGGGATAAAGGATTTGTGCGATCCAGGTTATTAAAAGCAGAAATCTAATACTACATACCGGTAGTATTTCTGCTCATTCCGAGCTCTCTGTTCAAATTTCACTTTTCAGCTAAAACATTTCCACCATTTTATTAGCCTGACTGTTGCACACTGGGATGTGGGCGTTAGTTAACCGAACGAATGACCTGAAAACGTTTGTCCATAGACTTGTTCAACTATTATATTTCTCAAAGTTCAGTACATTACTGCACAATGAAAGTCTTTACTCCTCAGATATCCTGGTTATGTTAGTAGGCCGGGGTCAGAGTGCATTATACTGTGGTCAGCCATTATACGGCAGCCCGGGAGCAGACAGTGTTAAGGGCCCAACAATGGCAACAATGGCAGAGCTGGGACTCGAACCGTCCACCTTCTGTTGAGGAACTCAGAGCCTTAACAAACCGAGCTACCACTGCCTCATCCCTAATATCAAGATACTGTATTGTCAAAGTTTTGGTTGAGACCTAGACATGCTTCATGCTTGTCATGCTTAATATAATACATTATCGTTCAACAGCTACCTTATTATAGTTATAACTACAAAATTTCTGTGTGAGTTTGTGAGGATATAAGACGTGAGATAAACACAAGTATTTGGAGGCAACTGATCGCCACCTATGGTAGTGGAGTCGGATATACAGTGCATTCGGTCAATACTAGTGCTAGTATAATAGGAAGAGGACAGCAGTCTAATTAAATGACCTATTCTGGTGATAAATAAGAGATATAAACATAGAAACTGGAACTATGTAGGCAAAAGGTGAAGATAATCCTAGTTAATCTGGTTAATCTATACACTCCTGAGCTGGCTATAAATAACAATACGTTTGTGTTAATCGCTCATTTCATTGAACGGTTTAAACTTCATAAACATGTGAGCAGACTGTAGAAGGCTAGAAGAATACCCGAACAAAGAACAGAAAGTAGGCAAGCGTTTATAATACGTATTGTAATGTATTAAATATAGCACATTCTTACAATATACACCTTATATGCATTTTGGCACAATAAAATGATTACAGAGGCATTTTTAACCTTTTTATCTTTACCTAGGCATTGTAAGAGTCTAGTGCTAAAAGTCATTTTGTTAACATTAGCATAATTTAGCCTGTTTACATGACATCATGCTAATCTGGCTAATTAGTTTTACAGGACGTTTAAAACAAAATGCTAATGTTAGTCTGACTGAAATCGTACTAAATCAATCTTCTCAAAGTTGTACTAGCACACTGTACTGTAGAACTGTACATTTGTCCATGTTTTTAACACTCAACATGCTAACACTTTGCCACTAGCTAACTTGTTTGTCGAGTGTTTTGGTCTGTGATGTAACAGTTCAATCTGTAATAATAAATCAATATAACGATCCAGTAAATCGATTCCCCTCCAGTGCTTGGATAAACGTACGGACCAGGACAGCAATCCAATTATAAGTCCTAGTCAAGCTATAACTGAGATATAACCTTAGCATGACTTAACTATGACTTTTTGTTGTTACTGTTGCTCAGTAATCTGCGGATGCCACTACAGCATTTAATCCCCCTTTGGACCTTTTATTTAAGCAGTAGCACACAAGAAGGAGTGCTGTCATGATGAATATCAGTACGGCTGGGATGCGTTCATAGACACAAGGGCGCAGCAATGGTGGAAGTAGTTTTTAATTCTTACCGGTAGCCAAAAGGTGAGGAGAGTAAACACATACAGGCGCATAAATGCCCCAGTTCTGTTACTGTCCATTATCAAAACCCTTGGAATGCCTCTCGTCCAATGAGTTCACTCTGTCAAAATTAACTGTTATATAACAGTTGTATCCCCCCCCACCAAAAAAAAAAAAAAAACCCTCTTCCTAGTTGTGTTAGACTCATGGCACTTAGTTATTGACCTAGTTAACCCAGTGTAAGTATCTATCCAGTGATGTAAACTTTAAAGCACTTTTTGTAAGTCGCTCTGGATAAGAGCGTCTGCCAAATGCCTAAATGTAAATGTATAATTAAGTGTATGATATAAATTATTTTCAGAAGGATCATCACTGTTTCTTACTTCCATACAATTAGCATTAGCATTTGATGCTGGAACCAAACCGATCATCTCACCCAGAATCACTTCTTTTGATTAGACCCTAGCGTCATGTCACTAGAAAAGCGCTTAGCATAACAAACTCTTGTCAGCACGATCACGGTTGCTGCCTGGAGTCCTTAATTTGCAAGAGTTTTAGTTCATATTATTGTGTGCTTGTTTTTTCTTCCCCCAAACCTCTTTGCTATGCTTATTGCGGTTAAGGAGGTAGATGGGAAGAAATCGAGGCACTCAGCATCTCGTTCCGCGAAAGTACACTTGTCCAAGAGCTCGGAGAGCTTAATGAGTTCCTCACAAAACGACGAAACGGCACAAGTCCTTAATCAGACCGTGCTGTGAAATTGCATTTAATTACTGTCTAGCACTTTTTGAGGATCTCTGTCCTAGATGATGAAGTAGATCTTTACAAAGAAAGGCACCTGTACAGAAATTCACAAATTCCCTGGGTGTAGTTATCTCATTGGATCGAATCTATCCGTACCTGAACCTGTGCACCTAACACCAGACACTTTAAAAGCACACTCAATTAAAGATCACAAATACACTATTTATAAGAAGCTCCTTCTGGATTTTGAACCTCGATCCGGTCACCCTTCCCCCTGCGAGTCCCGGAGCCCTCAGGAGCTGTCCTGTCCTGCGTTCTGGACCGCTGCATTAAAAGCCGATACCCTGGGCACGGCCAAATGGTCTTCATCAACCCCCATCAAGTCGTACCATTGTCTGCCGAAAAAGCCAGCAGATGGTTTGTACCAGATCGGCCAAAGTATCAGTTTTACACCGGCGCAACCACTGGGAATATCCTCTACAGCAATTAACTTTGGTTACAATCGAGAAACTGATGGCACCGTCCTGCTCCTTTGTTCCGTAAAGATGGCTCCCGCATCGGGGTGTTATTATGTGCCTCAAAGCACACCACGGTCCACTAATGACCGAGTCTGTGTGCGCTATTAAAGAGATGGAAAGAAAAAAAAATGGCTGAGATGGAGTTAGAAAGAGACAGAACAAGAGCAATAAAGAAAAGAAAAGAGCGGTTATTCATGGTTCCCGGTCATGACTGATAACTTGAGGTAAGAAAGGTGTGTCAGCGTCCATCAGTCTTCCTAATTAAAGGTTTCGTACCCGTCTTTCATAGGATCCATTTTCCACAGTGCCATTAAACACACACTCCCACATGGACACACAGGGCCATTGTGTGTCGGTGTTGACTCGGCTGTGAGTGAGCATGCAGGAAATGCCCTATATTGACATTGGAATGTCTCCTCGATGTCCCTCGCCTATATGTCACTGCCCCTTTCCGCTGCAGCGTATAGGACGTCCTTCCAGAAAAAAATATATATCGTGGAAATATATGTGTAAAGACTTTTCATATTGAAAGAACGAAGGAAAAACGTATCATTAAATATATGTCATAAACGGTGCACAGTCACCTTCAACAGTGAATCACTTTGATAACCAAAAGTCGACGTGTGCTCATTAATACTTTAAATAAATAAATAAATAAATAAATGTCCACCCCGTTATTGATTCTTTCATGACAGGGTGGACACATGCATATTTTTTCCGCCATATTTTGAATTTATTATTATTATTATTATTATTATTATTATTATTATTATGCTCATCAGACTTTTCCCATTAAGTAAATTAAATTGTTAAGAAGGGGACAATAGATCTTTCTGAAATTTTTTATTTTATAATAAAAAAATTAATAAAATACATATATAAAAAAAAATAATCACAATGCGATTAAATTATATTTACTTTGAATTTACAAATATTAATAAATAAATAATATAGGACATATTTTGCAATTTGCTCGTACACTACGCATTTACATTTGCTCACTTTGCAGCACAAAAAAGTGCTGGAGCTTTCCCATGATGCATTTCTATACATCCTGTTCTGTTTTTTGTATTTATTAACCATAATGTTAATCTGTTACGTTCCCGTCATTGCAACTCAGTCTACAGTCGCTTACGCTGTTCATCTGATTGTGCTGATATGACCACGTTCTTTCGTTCTTTCTTTTTATTAATATTACACTTTTTTGATGCACCTTATGTACAGTTACTACAAGTTCCCACCTGCATATACGATCATCATGTACATAGAAACAGTATATTCTTCTTATTGTTATTATTATGCAACGGTTTTACCTCATTAATGCACCTTAATGTGCAGTTTTACAGATTCCCGTCAGACTACACTATTGCAAACAGCTATTTTTTTTTTACTTAGCCTTAATATTGTTCTATACCTTACATTTACCCCTGCCTCTTGTTTATTGTAGGTTTAACAATCTGTATAATCTCTAAACTGACTGCTGTGACATTACAAAACAAGCACCCTATCTATCTATCTATCTATCTATCTATCTATCTATCTATCTATCTATCTATCTATCTATCTATCTATCTATCTATCTATCTATCTGTCTTTCTGTCTGTCTGTCTGTCTTTTTTGGAAATGATGATATCTCAAATTTTTTCCTCAGGAACCAATAAGGAAAAAATAACAAGTAAAACAACCATCCTGTGAGAATCGGAGCATTGAATATTGATTATGACTCTGAATTGGTTCACTTGCAAGAAATGAATGAAATTTCACGATTTTGTGGTTACAGCATTAATTACAATTTTTTTCAGAAGGTGTGAGATGTTGAATTGAGCAAAAAACAAACAAACAAAAAAAAAAAAACAGAACTGAAGGTCTACAACATATTCTAAAGATTTGAAAAAAAAAAAAAAGTTGGTCTCCTTGCTCCAATGGATAATAATAATAATAATAATAATAATAATAATGCATTTTGCTTTAATTCCTCTCAGTGTCCTCACAGGAATCATCATCATCATCATCATCGAGGCCGCTTCCTTCAGCCGTGGCAGAATCAGACAGACCAGTACTCTCCCTGACCAGAACGCAGGTTACAAGCCTTCATTTAGTATGAATTACAAGCAGTGCAGTCATTTCACGCCTTTCAAAAGATTTTAACAGATCTGTTTACAAAGCAGATGGAGAAAAGATCGGCCTCGCTGACTTTCCAATCACGGATGATTAAAAAAAAAAAAAAAAAAAACAAGCCTTCCCTGCTCGAAAGACACAATAAGCACACAGACTCGGATTGTTTTGAGAAAAGAAGGCACGCTTTAGCTCCTGCAAATTTCTTCCCTGGACCATAATGCATTTCACAGTGTGTTTATTAGCGTGCCAGCCATGTGGAAGGCAGAATAATGACACCATGGAGGGAAAGACTGCAAGGACCATTAGTTAAGTGGAGCGGCTCAGACACAGGAACCAGAAAAAGACACACACACATACACACCATCAATGAAAACACTCTCTCCTAGACTAAAATGTACTTTTAAAAAGTTTTTTTCTTTCTCAAATCTGAATGAAAGCAAAGCATCGTGAACTGTCTGAGAAGCGCCGCTGAAAATAGGCGATTAGATCAGTGTGTATTGCTCTCACTTCTCAGACACTCAGAGCCTGTTTCATGACCTCCTGAGATCAGCTCATACATACTCGCACACAGGAACGTGAAGAGAAACACTCTCACCCTGAGCTATGGGGGCGCGATTTACTCTCTCGCTTATGAAAGTTAACGAAATAAACTCAAAAGTATTGTGGATATTAAACTTCTTCAACAAATCCAGCCTATTTGGACTTTAGCAAGGGATCTAGTCCTGCCTGAATTAAATACGTACATCCTTAGTTGTCTTATGCATCCCATAATCCTGTGCAGCAGATCCAGCAGAAAGTGAGCTAGCAAGGAGATTATTTTATATAAATAATATTATTTTGTTTCAGACAAGTAATAGTTAAAATCACTTTAATCGTTTCAACCTTAGTGCCCTCATAGAAATTTTCAGGCTAGCAAACATCAACCTGAGCTAGGCTAAATGACATACTTACTGTAACCTCTGTAGTGCAATTGAAGACCATGGAGGCTTGTGGTGACTACCGTTATATTTATCCCCAATTTTATAACTGTGGTAGGACCTCCGGTCAACATTCACACATGACAGGTAATTTGAGAATGCCACTTCTAATGCCTAATCTGCATGTCTTTGGACTGTTGGAGGAAACCGGAGAACCCGGAGCAAACCCACCAAGCACAGGGAGAACATGCAAACTTCATGCCCACAGATCCCTCGACCCTCGACCCTGAAGAGGCGAGAATACAGTGCCAACCACGAAGCCACCATGCTGTCCATAATATACACCATACTATATAATGTGTGACATTTTGTTGATACAAAATGATGTATATATATATTTTTTCATAATTTCATATGAACTTACATCTGAGTAAATTAGATGTTAAATGTCAGAATGTAACATTACAAACATTTGCTAGCTTTTGTGTTATAAAATCAGGAGCTTTGGCCATGAGGAAGAGAAAGTGTGAAGCCTTAAATGGATTTTATTTAATGAAAGCTGAAAGCTAAATGTATGACACTTAAACGTTTTAATCGTTTATGAGTAATATTTGAGTCTCCTATTAATTAACTTTTTTTTTTTAAAGAAAAAATGCTGGTCTGAGCACATAGTTGCTCTTCAGATCAGATTAATGAAGATCAGACAGAATAGAGATTCTTTAACTTTAAAGTTTAAAGATTAAGTGTAAAAGATTAAAGGTTAAACTTTGAGAATAAGAAAGTTATTTGCCTTTGATGTAAAAATCAAAAGATTTTTTTTTTAAATATAGTCTTGTGTTACTTGACTATAAAAAACTGACCGATTCTGGGGTTTGTTTGTTTGTTTTGTCTACATTATTAATGATAAAAGTAAATAAATTGGGTAAAGTCAACGTGTACTTATGTTCCAATTAACGATATACTGTACATCACCAGTCTAAAGTCTGGACACACCTTCTAATTTGATGTATTTTCATTTGTGATTTATTTTCTACATTCCAAAACAATACCGGAGATTTCAAAACTATGAAATAACACACATGGCATTGGGTAATTATGTAACAAGTCTTGCAAGAACAGTATTGTCAAGTGCATTTGTAAAACCCATGATGAAACTGGCTCTCACGAAGACCTTCTCAGGAAAGCAAGTATACTGTAAGTAGCAGAGACATCTCAATATCAACTGTTCAAAGGAGATTATTGTATATCTTGGACGTCTTCAGCATTGCTTTACAATGTAGAAAAAAGAAAAATCAGGAAAGACTGTGGAATTAGAAGAGGTGTACAAACTTTTGAATGTTAGTGTATTTCTCTTAAATTGGTTTCACACAATTTTTTTTTAAAGAAGAGGTGCTGCTCTCTAGATTAGATTTATTATGATCAGATGGAATAATATTCAAAAGTAAAGATTAAAAAGATTAAAAGTTAAACTTTGAGGATAAGAATGTTATTTGCCTTTGATGTAAAATCAAATGTTTTTTTGTTTTAACTGCTTGTGTGACTCACCAGAACAAATTTGACCAACTACATTATCAATGGTGAAAGTAATAAACAGACTTATGCTCCAATTAACGCTGTACATTTAGCCTTTCTTTCCTGACTAATTCACCATTTTCCCCAGTTGCACTGACTAGCTTAAAGTTCCCAAAGTAGCACCTCGCAACTGTATTATAATTTGTTTGTGCTACAAATCGTTACGGTTTGTAACATGGCTCTGACATGTTCTGACATCATTAGCTACAGTGTAGCTTATGCAGCGCTAAGGCAAAGCTAAGGCACAATATGGTGGTGCTACGTAAAGACACGGTAAAGCCAACAATTTGGTACATGGGGCCACACATAATGATAGTTACTTAGTACTAAGCTATGCTATGAGGATTTATGACCCCTACAGACAGACCTGCCATAACTCACGAAATGAGCATTACAATCATGCTGCTTATGAACCCCTTAGCATCACGCAAAACAACGCCGCTACGGTATCTGTCATAACGATTAGTAGCATGACCTGTACTATCGTGTCTAGCAGTTCTCTGTGTACTTTGGATAAATTTCTGTGTGCTTTCTGTTTGCTGTAGCCCTGCGGTAGCTTTCTTTAGGCTTCTGTAGCCCCAAGGCTAACTATAATTGACTACACAAGGCCATGAATTATCACAAACGTGAACGTATGACAGAGCTATGAGTCACAGAAAGTTGTAGCTCGTGTAGCAAGAAATCTACGAATCACGATGGGTCACAAATGAAAGAGCTCGGTGTGATCTTGACTTATTTTAAGCTCCACTGTAGCAGTTATTCTTTTCAAATGGCTTTTTTAATTTTTTTATGTTATGCATATAATACAGAAAATGTTGTGTGCCTTCTGTAGTTTATTCAACATGGAAGTGACCGATCTTTCTTCCATAAAAATTTCAAGTTGTTAACTTCAGCCATTTTGGTGAGATGATTTTTATTATGTTTATTATTATTAAGAGGTTCATTTTCAGTGTTATACTGTCTCACTTCAAACAATAATCATTTAAAATGCAAATTATTCATATTTCTTCTATATGAGTATTGATACTAAACTTGGTGTAAGCTTCTAGAAGCATATGACTTGTAAAAATTGTTACTTAAAGCATTCCGTGCAAAATTAAGGATTTTTTCTCCAAAAAATTTGTAGTGTCCGTAACCATGTAATTTTCATGTTGCAATATCTTAACAAGTTATAATTTTAGAATAATACACTTTTTCAGATTTATGTATTTTCATGTGAAATCTAAATTGGCCAAGTTTAATCCGAATGATAATTAAGATCCTTGAAAGATTTGAATTTAAAAAAGTTACGGACACTACAGACATAAAAGGGCATACAATTGTATTTCTTTTTATCTGATGAAAAATATGAAATGTGTAGCATATTTACAAAAAACAAAGCATGAATTGGGAGATAGTGTAAGAAGCAGTAAGTATTATGAAAAATGGTGTTATATGATCCTATCACTTTTTTCACAAAATTCACATTATACACATTTAGCACCAATACCATGTTTTGGCCGTAAACATGTAAATGGTGGTATGTTTCTAGGACAAATGAGCTTTTCATTTTTTCTTTATAAGTTACAACATGATAAACATGTTAAACATAAACTCTAATGTTTTTCTAATGTAGATTTAAACGCCCGTCCAGTCTCCTACAGATTTAACCCTTGATTGTTGTATAAATTCAGGTTTGGTACTGATTTTTTTGTCTCCACTACTCGCTGCCTTGCTGTGAATGCAGAGCCGAAAGAATGATGTCACTAATCATCCCGAATAATAACTTGGCACCGAGTGGCGCAGCAGGTGCCATAGCGACCAGCTGTCACTTTGACATGAGTAATAAGTGGCATCACTGCACTGATAATGACACCATCAATTTGCACACAGGCCCGTGACACGGACAGCGCTTGGATCGGTGGGGGAAAAAAGGCCCGCCTCTTTGTTTTTGAAGGAGATTCAAGCGTTGAATTTTGCTTTCTGTTACCATGCACTACGCCGTGGCACAGAAAAAAGAAAGACGCACTTCCAAATAGATCAATTAAACATAAAAGCAAGCTCGGGTCAACATCATGAACCTGTTTCACCTATTGCTCATCCACTGAGCATCAAAGCAGTGCACGCGGAAGGTGTATCATAATCTACACAGTGTACTGTCTCCGTCTTTGTTATGGATTGTCTTGTATCTTTGCATATAAAGAAAAAAATCTTGTTGCCAATATTGGCTTAGAAATGCGAAAGAACTCCATCTGACTAAAATTTCAGCTTTGCATGCCACGGTGTGTGTGTGTGCAGTCAAAAAGAAGCAAGTAAGGACTGGGATAAATTTGTTGTACTGTACAATATTATACAGGGAAAAAAAAGTAAAAAATGATATCTGTCGTAACTGAACATCTCTCCCGGATCGGATCGTTTGAGCTGCACATCTCAGATGCGTTCTGAAAGTTCAGGAAACGTGGCACACTCCGTTTTCCTGTCACTGTCAAATCTGAATTCCTCCCCTGGGCTCTCTCGTGAGAAAAGACGTGAGACATGCTTTTTGAAGCCCGTGACAGATGTTTTGTCATGTTTTGTACTTTTGCCGCTTTGTTCTTCCCGGATGACAAAACGGAGACAACGCTAAAAAGAGGAACTCTGCTTTCTTCCTTTCTTTCTTTCATAGCATCTTTGCTTTTTTCCCCCCTCACTTGCTCCCCTCTAACTCGTCCCGTCAGATCGTCGCCGTCTCCACTGTTCACCACCTTATCTTTCTCGTTTTCATCTTGACCCTTTTGTCCCCCTCCTCGTCATGTTCTTTCTCTCCGTCTTGCCCCATGCTCGCTCTCCCGCCGTTGCACCAGATATTAAAACAAATCAGCCATGAAATAAGCTCCTTCCTCCAGCCTCTGTCGAGCTGTCAGAGCTTGTTGCCATCCACGTCGGATGTTTTTTCCCTCGTTCACCCTTTCGCGGTCTTCTTCTTTCGTCCCCTCTTAATCGCCTCGTCCTGAACGAGCAGCTCCGCTGCTGGATGCTGAGACCTGAAACGGTGATGAAATCGAAAGAAAAAACGATGATGCACCATGTTTTGATGCCGGGGGTTAAACTCCTGTATCTGCTGTCGACAACGGGGCAAACCAACATGGCTACCTTTAGAGCATATAATATTATTATAGAAATGATTAAGCAGGGCATGAAATGGTCAGCTAAAGCACAGAAGGGAAGCACGTTCATGTGTGTGTGTGTGTGTGTGTGTGTTTATGTGTGTGTGTGTGTGTGTTGTGAGCTTTTGGTTTTGGTAGTGGCGTAGTGTACCAGCGGTGGGTAAAATCACAAATGTACTCCACACATCCCTGTGATTTGCTCCAGCTCTTTGGACCTTGGGGGAATATTCCCTACACCAAATTTCCATTAAACAAATCCTCTGTAGGGAGCGCACATCCAGTCATGAAATGTCTGCTCCAAATTTTTTTTTTCCAGCTGGGCCAATCACACACAGGCTGCAGGCCTGTTCTGGAGACAGAAGGCAACGAAAAGGTTCATCGACTCCATATTGAGACTCTTCACTTTCTTTCATGTTAGTGGATGATCTTTGGTTGGTTCATGTCAGAAAACAGCGTTATTAATTCGCCTAATGTATTTTTACTATTATGTGTAGCAGTCAACAAAATAGTAAGGAGCCAGGTGACTATGAGACATGAGAAGAGCTGCAACAGAGCGGTGAGGAGAGGTTCTTCTAAAAGACACTGATGGTGTTTCGATGGTGTTGACTCGAAACATCTTCCATAGATTTTGAATTCAATTGGTCAAGGCCCGAGTATACAGTATGATTCATATTATATTTAAGCAATATCACACAGAGGGAGTGCTGGTCATATGGACCACAACGGCACGACCTCGAGTGCGATATTGCGTTTATACAACAGTTCCACAAACACCAACAGATTAGGATTTGTTTTTTTAACCATGTAAACAGTTATTTTGCTCCGCCAACACATATCCTTCCAGGCCTGGTGGAACTAACCAACCGCAACTGGTGGAGCTGGCAAACGACAGTTAGCGACTGACAATTAGTGTAATTAACTGTTGTGGAAAAGGTTATAAATTCTTACTGGCACTATATAGGCAGAAGGTGAGGAGAATACACCATTGAGGTGGTGGACAGTCCTGAGACTCTCATAAGTTTCACACTATATTTCTACTGTACTTTTTCCACGTTTTTGTAAACGTCTGGGTTCTGGGGTTGAATTCCAAATAGGGTTAAATGGGAAGCACTATGTAGGGTGTACAGCTTGTTCCACACACCCTTAGAGAGGGATCTGGGATTCAGCCTTGTGTTAGAAGCTAGTTAGCTTTGTAGTCGTAAATAAAAGAACACTGATAGTTCAGATGAGATTCGGAGCAGCTTACAAGCGATTACTGCAGAGACCCGTGTTGTGGTGTTTAAGACGACATAACGTTATCAGATGTGTGTTGTTGCTGAAAGTGCTTCTGTGACTGGGTGTGAATGTGGGTTTTGTCAGGCAGCTGCTCTCTCCTCAGTACTGCGGACCGTACGGACCTACTCTCACCCACGCTGAGATCCACAGTTAGTGTAAGTAACAACTGTACAACATCTGGGACGCGCCCAGTCATACATACTGTAAAGTTAAATGGAGTCCAATAGGAGAATAAGCCATGGAGGTGATGGGCAGTTCTGTAAATCTCATAACCTTCTCAGCTCTGTTAACTTCCGGGTTCTGCATTGAATCCCAAAAAGCGTTAAATGGAAAGCTAGAGCACTATGTAGGGTGTACACTCCCTTGTTTCATGCACTATATGGTGCCCTTGATTAAAAACAACAGAGGGATTTGGGACACAACCTTGTTTTAGAGACTAGTTAACTGTGTAGCTCAGCATAGAAATAAACAAAACAACACAGACCGTTCAGAGGCGATTCAAAACAGACAATTCAAAACTTAGGCAAAGTGTTTTTTAAGATGACATCACCTGATTGAATGTGTTTTTTTCTTGCTGAAAGGAATTTGGTAGGCAGCGGTTATTAGAACACCTGGATTGCTGAGTAACGCACATACAGTACTAAAACGTGCCAGTGCTATTGCTGTCTATTATCACCACTCATGGAATGCCTCCTGTCCAATCGGATTCCTTGTGAATATACAAGTAACTGCTGTATATTCATGCTCAGCACGCCATTGTGAAAATGTATGTATCTCATGTGTGAAGATATGGATGTGAAAGGTTTGTCTGAACTGACTACAGTGACGACAGCCACGCTGGTAGCACCTTCCAGCCACCTTGTATTGCTCCCATTGTCTTTCTCCGGTCGTATTTAATTAAAGAGATCTTAGAGCGCTTGCTCCGAATGGGCTGTGCTCAGGGGCTGGATTTCGCTGAGTAGAAAAGGCTCATGTGCCTCGGCATCAACACGGGCTTCCTCCGAGGCCGGTCTGCGTGGGGAATGCCAGGCATGAGAGGAGAACAAAAGCCTGCACTGTCCCCTGGAGAGAATCAGGGCCTCGGCTCAGACCCTGGGCCCCATCCACGACATCAGTAATATTAGCCTCAGGCTTGTTCTCCATTGGCCCCGTGAACAATTCGAGTGACCCGAAAGATCACGACGTCCGAGAGGTTTAAAGCAAGCCAGCAGGAACTTTTGTGGAACATTTCTCTCTCTTTATGGTTCATTCTTCCATCGCTCCCACTCAGAACATGCCTGCCATTCTCCTTCGCCTCAAATCCCATACCGAGGGAAGGGAATGCTTATTTGCATGGTATCTTTATTAATCACGAGATTCCTTCACCTCCCTTTGCGCTCGGCATGCAGTCGAAGGGAGGTGCGAGCTTCCAGGAAAAGGTCCACCTGAGTTCGGAAATTGGATCTACGGCACGGAGTGTGTGTTACACTCTCATACGGCGCCGCTCACATGGCGCTTTCAGGTTGAGCCGCCGCTATTGTATAACAACCGGGCCTCTTCTGGCGTGTAGATTTTCCTCTTGGCCATCTGCTTATTCAGCGAGACAAGATTTCACGAACGCCGCGTGTCCTCTACCCACGGCTGATTGGGCGCCTAAAATTGCAGCAACGCTGCGTCTTTTTATTATTAGAAAGAAAAATAGAAAGAAAGGGCTTTCATGTGTGAAGACTTAAACGTCGACATTTTACATAATTTCCCCAGCTTTTATCTATGGATTAGTCGGGATCTGAATGGTGTTCCGCGAGAGCACGGAAAACATTTCACGAGCCTAAATGCTAATTGCCTTCATTCTGGGCCGAAAGAAAGAACCCCTGAGAGTTGGAAGCAGTGCTGTCCTTTGTGAAACACACACACACTGCATACAATTAATGGAGGTTTAACTGCTTGCAAGGACTAATTTCTTCCTCTCTTCTACCCCTTCCGACCACGGCTCTGAGACGGGAGAATTTTCTGGCAATTACCGCATGGTTACCATGGTTATTACGAATAATTCCAGGTTATTCATACTCGGAGTGCCAATCAAGCCAAAGACTCACCCGTTCATTATCTTAGGCAGGTTATTTTCTCTTGACTGCAAAGTGATTTAGCCGGCATGATTGTAATCACAATTCTGGAGCCCTGTAGTTCATCACCGAAACGGATCTCTTTCAGACGTTGGAAGAAAAACACCAACACTGCCATCTTCTCTGCAAGCAAGAAGACAACAAATCAGCTTGTTTATCTTCTCAAACGTTGGGCCCCGTTTTTTTTTTCCTTCTTTTTTTTCAGCTAATTTTGCCTCTATTGATGTTTAATCTCAGACAGACAGGCATCTCTTGGCATTACACAGGAGGACCATCTGCCACACCTGGACTTTGGCACGTGTCCTGATGATGACAGTTTTTTTCCCCCTCTCTGAGACAACGGCCACTTTGCCCGAGCATCGCTGCCTGCATAAGATTTTAATTGTTCGTTCTGACAAAGCTGTGATTGCGCTGCCTAGGCGGCTGCCAACCGAACCTGCCCTCCATTTATTTCCGAGCGATCTTCCACTTCAGGCCCCGTCCCTTGTTCCATTTGCGGAGGAGCAGGTAGTCTTGTATCCCCCGGTGCTGTCGGCATGAGTAAATTGATTCTTATGATGTTTACCTTTAGCCCGTCGTATTAATTAACCCATAAATTAGCTTCTAAGTTCCTCAGAGGTGTTCTGGAAATGAGCTGGTTAATTAACTTACTGAGCCTCTGGCTATGAGCCGGGTATTAACATCACGTGTGTGTGTGTGTGTGTGTGTGTGTGTGTGTGTGTGTATGAGGGACAGACTGAGAGACATCATTTAAAGGTAACATCTGTTAACAGCTTTACTGATTGAAAGAACAATGCCTTGTTAGCTGATTGGGCGAGATAGGAATCTCCTTATCACATCCAGTTAACTTTGCGAACCCTAATCTTTGTCACAAAGGGCCTTTGTGGGGACGTAATTGTGGTCAGAGAACACACCTGAGCCAATTGATCAAGCAACCTTCCTGAAAGAATGACGGCTTAGCGCCGGTTCATGCTGGCTTGCATTACCCTGGTTATGGATATGCTACTTGGTTTGATCTATTAGATTGAGACTTGACATTTAATTTTCACCGGCCAAAACAAAGTACTGGTGCTGATTTTATTTTATTTTATTACGTTTTACATATAATACAGAAAATGTGTGTGCCGAAGCAGCTACGCCTAACGTGTATGTAACATGGAAGTGACCGATCACGCTTCCCTAAAGGTTGCTAACGTCAGCATTTTTGCAGAGATCATTTTATATGTGGCCCAAAATTCCATTTCCAGCATTATACTGTCTTGCGTCAAACAATAACCATTTAAAATGCAAATTATTCATATTGCTTTTGAGGAGTATTGATACAAAAGTGGTGTAAGCTTCTAGAAGCATATGACCTGTAAGAATTGTTGCTTAGATTAAAGCATTTTGTGCAAAATAAAGGATTTTCTCCGCCAATTAAAAATCTGTAGTGTCCGTAACCATGTCACATTCATGTTGCAACACCTGAACAATTTTTCATTTTAGAATAATAGATTTTTCATGTTTGTCTTTTCATGTGAAATCTAAATCGGCCAAGTTTCATCTGAATGACAGTTAAGACCGTTGAAAGATTTGAATTAAAAAAAGTTCCGGACACTAAAACATAAAAGGGCCTGAAACTCACTCACTTATCATCTATACCGCTTAATCCTGTATTCAGGGTCACAGGGGGCCTGGAGCTTATCCCAGGAGACTTATGGCACATGGCAGGGTACACCCTGGACAGGCTGCCAATCCATCGCAGGGCACAGGCACACACACACATACACTCACTCACTATGGGCAATTTGGGAACGCCAATTAACCTAACCTACATGACTTTGGACTGTGGGAGGAAACCGGAGGAAACCCACCAAGCATGCGGAGAACATGCAAACAGAAACGGGAATCGAGCCTGGCCGGGGATCGAACCCGGACCCTGGCGGTGCAAATGGTATAACCACTATACCACCGTGCCGCCTGGGCCTGAAACTGTATTTAGCAAATGTGTTTCTTTTTATTTGATAAAAATATAAATGTGCATGGATATTCACAAAAATTAAGCACAAAATGGGTACGGTGGCAGAGAAGTGCAAAACAAAACAAAAAACAAAACCGAAAATAAAATAATAAAAGAAAACAAAAAATCAAAAACAAAATAACAAAACTGAAAAACGACATAAGTCGGAAAACACAACGACATATTCAGAAAC
Source organism: Clarias magur (assembly GCA_013621035.1). Lineage (NCBI taxonomy): Eukaryota > Metazoa > Chordata > Actinopteri > Siluriformes > Clariidae > Clarias > Clarias magur. Next base: position 2,706,983 of record QNUK01000009.1, on the reverse strand, counting down.
AAAATACAGAATGAGAAAACACAACGACAATTCAGTCAAACTGGATTGGACAAGACGTCTGCCACTCAAGATCAGTAAGTAGGTTTGGTAAGAATTTCATTCGTAAACCACACCTACTTTTTTCGGTTTGTTGATTCTTACCACTGATTGGACGAGACACCTGTCACTCAAAATAAAACTAAAAAAAGTAACCGCAGCGTCACATTTAAATGCCATGAGCCTGCAATACTTTTTGTATGTCTTGAGTGACAGATGTCTCGTCCAATCAGCAATAAGAATTTGTAAATTTGAAATTGTTGTGTTTTCTTATTTGCTTTTTATTATTTCTGGCTATGTTGTTGTGTTTTCAGTTTTGTTATTTTGGTTTTTGGAGATAAGCAGCATTAAGCCTTATGAAAACTGGTGTTATATGATCCTATGTGAAAATTCCCTTTTTCACCTCAGTGAGACTTTTTAGCACCTCCACCATGTTTTTGTCCGTCTGGCTATAAGACATTTGCATTGAAAGTTTGATAAACAGTGAGTTCTAGTCCTTCTGAGCAACAGCAGTTTACAAAGGTTGTCCAGAATACAGCAATACTAACTAACCCTTTAGTTCAGTGCTGTTGATCATGCTCTAATGTTACGGTAGAACATGGATGAGCTCTGTCAAGAAGAGTCATGCGAGTCTCCTTTAAGGCCTTTTGTGAGAGACAGTGTGTGCGCTTCCGCTTGTCCTTCTACACATTCCATTCACCATCTTCACGAGTGATGGAGTGTAAAACCAAGAAGAAGAAGAAGGAGTTATGATTTGAGCAGGAGAGACCTAATCACTGCACAGCCCCTCTTCGTCTCAGGCTCGGGAATGAAAATGTCTCTCCGGCTTCCCATAAATACGCTCGTTCGGACCGTTCCACTCGTGAGCCAAGTATTCGTATGTGGTCACAGTTGCCACGTCGCTGGCTCAGAAACCCCTTATCACATCTGAATAACGCATTCTTCACATGTCAAGGGTTTGATGATAAAATAGTCGAGCGGACATCTGTCAACCGGAGCGCTGCCTCCGTATGCGTAGCCTAAACCAAGTATTGTTACTGACCCTGCCAGAGCTAGGTGTAGATTTGGGTTTCCTGTGGCCTGACTGGCTCCACCGAGCCGGAAAGGTCACTGTAAGGGTCTGGGTCTGGAATGATGAGTACGCTAAAAACACTCCACCTACAGTGAAAGGGAGTAGAGAACAAACTTGGAATAAACCAAGTCAGCGGAATTATTGTGCAATGCACTGCAGAATTGTATCATGAGGGGGCTCGGAAGGCGTTTCTGCTGGTTATATGAAAATACACTATTTAGGTAAATGTTTACTTTTTTTTTTTTTTACTATAAATCTTCAAATATTCAAGAGGCAGCTCCATTGCATGCACCATCTCGGATATAGAAAAAAAAAGGGTTGTACGTCTCCAATCGAACCTCATCAGACCATCCTCCACCTCCAGCCTTTGCATTTAGATGCCTCGTCCCAGCACGCACAGGAGGGAGGAGATGAGGAGAACAGATATGTATATCATTCTTATTCTCCCCTTCATCTGTTTCAAAAGCGCATCGTAAAGAAGGGGTGGGGGATTTGCGCTGGAGTAAATTAACAAGGGCCCTTGATATGCAGATCAGCGCCTATTAATCAAAGAAATGCGATTAGGGTTTCAAATGGGGATGAAGAAAGCCTCCATTATCTCACTGGAGTGTCACATCTAATAACGCGAAACAGCAATGTAATTCGGTGGCACGACGGCCTCGGGTGGAGAACACGGCTCTCCGTTGGATGCCAGGTGACCGCGAAAGATGGGGGCAAGGGTGGTTGGGGGGAAAAAAAAAAACAAAAAATAAGAGAGAGAGTGTGCAAAAGAGAGTAAACCAGAAAATCAAAAGGATGTTGGGACAAAGGAGGCGCACGAGGCTTTGATGTAAAAGTGGTTCTCGGTGCTCAGCACATGAATGACAGTGAGCGAAATGGAGAATAAATGTGTGGAAAAGTCTGAGCACAGGTCGCATACCATAAACACACTCATCAGGACAGCGCTAAAACTGTTAGCACAAATCAACAAGATGGACGGTAGTTTCAAACTGCGGTAGGATTTTGGTCAAAGCATTTCAGTTGGGTTGCACCTCAATGTCATCGTGTATTATACTGTACAACAGCTATTTCTGATTGGACGAGACTCATTCTACAAGTGATGATAATGGACGATAACGTCACTGTGATGTACCACTCGGCGTTTCAGCTGTTCTACAGTGGTTAATTATACTGACTGTCAGGTGAGAGTCAGTCTGTACGTGAAATCCACATTCACAGCCAGTCACAGAAGCACTTTCAGCAACAACACACATCTGATAACGTCATGTCGTCTTAAACAACACGCTCTGTCCTTAGTAATCACTTCTATATCGTGCCGAATCGCATCTGAATCATCCATGTTCTTTTATTTACAGCTACAACTGTAGGGCAGTGGTGGCTCAGAGGGCTAAGGCACTGAGTTACTGATCGGAAGAGCGGCTGTTCGATTCTCAGCTCAGCCAGGTTGCCATTGTTGGGCCCTAACAGCTCCAGGGGCGCTGTACCATGGCTGACCCTCCACTCTGACCCCAGTTATGCTGGGATATGCGAAGAAGGCATTTCACTGTGCTGTAATGTATATTGTGACAAAATAAAAGTCTTTACTTAACACTAAGTAGCTTCTAACACAAGCCTGAATCCCAAATCCCTCCATAATCCCTGAACAATGTGCGGAACAAGGGATCGTACCCCCTACATAGTGCACTAGCCATTTAACACTATTTGGGATTTAACCCCATCAGTTAACGGAGATAATATTTAAAGCAGAATAAGTAGAAAAATCTAAAGAGGAACGTATGAGATTTACAGGACCGTCCACCACCTCCATGGTTTATTCTCCTCACATTGTGGCACATTTTCAGTCCCTACGACTTTCACCCTTGATAATTACACTAACTGACGGTCGCCAGGTTGGTTAGTTCCGCCCCTCGTGGAAGGATATGTTTTGGTGGAGCAAAATAGCTGGAGAAAAAAAAATCAGAATCTGTTGATAATAAATGGTGTTTGTGGAAGTGTTGTATAAACGCCATTTAACACTTGCTGGGTGATTTTGCTTAACTATAACTTTTAGCATGCTGTCTTATCTGAGGATGAGGATGTCCATGAGCTAGCACAAACATCTTCTGACCACCTACGAACGCGAATAAAAATATCTCAATGACTTTTTGGTAGCCATATGACAAAACAAGCAACATCGTGGCATCGTGGTTAGCACTGTCGCCTCCGATGCAACCTTCATGCAATCGCCGAGCCGTCACGATTCATGCTTAAAAACCTCTGAAGCCTACTTCTAAAGAACATTTTCAAATCATTTTGTAGTCTGTGTACGGCTGTTAATTAAAGTTCGCTTTGGCATGTTCTTACAAATTAAACAGTCTAAAAAAAAAGTCATGTCAAAAACAAAACAGTTTTTTTTCCCCTCTTAACTATGATAGAGATATTTTTTTAGAACTTCTGGTCAACTAGTAAAATTTGGTGAGAAGTGAGAAGTACACAAACTAGAAATTCTGGTGCAATAACATACCCTAAAGAGTACCCCCTATACCTCCTTCTTCCGTTTTTTTTAGCATGCTGTTTTCCCCGGAATGGAACACATACACATTCCGTTTCCCTTTTCCTGAATAAAGTCATAAGCCTTTTAAACACAGAGCTGTTTCCTTACTCAATTCCAAATTGATTTCGACAATCGTCATGCCACTGGGAAAAACACACATCTCACCAATGACTGCGGGGCCTGCATTCCTCAGCTCCTTGGGAGCCTCGGAAATTATACCAACATTAATATTTAATACTGTCAGGGACCTGGAAAATACACATGTGCATGAGGCTCTTTGTATGTGAGCCAGGAGAATGTGTGCACTGTTGAGGAGACTTGAACGGACGTGTGAGGGGACTGGGGAGAGACGAGCTGCCATGGCTGGTTCATTGTGAATAATGCAAAGCAGAAGGACGCTGAGGAAGCCTGACCAGCATAAAGAGGTCAGCTCACAGACAAGCTGCTCCACGGAGAGCGGTCGGACGTAATCTTCACTTTGCATCGAGCACGAGGATAATGAATTTATTCCTACTCTATATGGAATACTAAAAAGATGGTCATGAGGTCATGATGAACAATAAAGAATGGAAGTGCGTACAAGCTCCTGCCTGCTGAGATGATCTGAGGCACAGCGCACTGGTTCGGTTCTGGTCACTAGTTCTGTGTAGGATTCCTCCTGGTTCTTCGGTTTCCTTCCACCTCAAATAAACATGCAAGTCTGTGAACCAGGTTGAAATAGTTTTTATGAATTTGTGTGTGTGTGCTCAATTGCAAAAGCACCAAGACAATGACTCAGACACGCATAGTTTTCTATAAAGACTCATCAGCCAGCTTTGTTGGATTTTAGATACATGATCTGTCTGTCTGTCCTGGACGCACCTCAAACACACCTACGCTGACCGACTTTATTTGGAGCTCGCTGAAATATGTGTACAAACTAAACTTGTTCCATTCGACAAACTTGGGGTGGGGGGGAGAGAAAAAAAAAAAGAAACAAAACAAAATGACAGTCGGAATCTTGGGGGACTTCACGATGCAAATTTAAGAAACTGTATAGACCAGCATCCCTCGTGATGTGCAGGCCAAGGGACAGCCAAAGGCCAGACAGAATGAGCTCATACTGATGCAATCCCTGTATCTGAAACTTCACTGCAACACTCATGCATATTTAAAGCTGCAAGTCTTCTGGGTCCGCAAGAATTTTTAGTCCAAGAGTGGAGATTTGGAGCCACTGGGCAAAAGAGGATCTCCAGCCAAAACTGTGCAAACAACACGAGGCAATCTGGAAGCAATCATACGTTTGTTATTCAGAAAAAAACGACCTTTTTAATCACAGCTTCTAAAAAAAAATAAAAAAAAAACATTGGCTTAGATCTGGTGCCTGTGGGAGTTTTAGAAATGTAATTCTACTGTATTACAAAACTCTATAGATGTATAATCACACATCACCCGACTGGGCAACATGTTGCGCTGATGTATTGTCTCTAAAATGTCACTTTGAATGTATAATTCTTTTAGCATTCTTCTTTGGGCCTCTATGGGGGTTTTCTGTTGCGCATTTGGAAACATGATTTTAAAATGGGTGTATTGTTAAAGTAAGCATGAGTTCAGACTGGCACCCGGTCCAGGGTATAGTGTCATGCTCCGCCTCATGCCCGAGACCTCTGCGATAGACTCCAGGCTTCCTGTGACCCTGAACAGGATGAGCAGTAGAGTGAGTGAGTGAGATATCAGATATCTTACATACCGTGTATATATATATTATCTTATTTCATCGGTATAACTTTAGAAGGTAAACATGATTATTTTTGGTGTCATCATTAAGGAATATCACCATTTTCAAATTTTACAAGTTTTTATTTTTTTTTTCTTTTTATATCAAAATGCTGTTGAATTTATAACAATTGTTTATATAATATATATACAGTATATGTTGTGTGGTTGGAACAGACAAGAGGGGAAATGAGGTTGTTGCTTAGGTTACTTCCTAAAACATTTGTTCCCATCTTTTATATATATATATATATATAATTTTTTACGTTAAAACCATTAAACCACTAACATTAAACCTAGACTTTGGGTTTCCCTTGTGCCACTGGTCCGGTTCAGGCCCTTCAGATTCTGGCTCCGTTTAGCTTCTGCTGTAATGTCTGGCGATGGATCCATTGCACCGTATCCTTTGGGTGCTGTTGGTTGCCGGGTTGGGCCTCCATAGATTGAACTGTGGGTCTCCAGCTTTGGATTTTTTGCCTGCTGGGAGGCATGAGTGGTGTGCTATGGTGTGTACTGGGAGTTCTGGTGCCTGTCTAGCGTGGGCAGCATTGTCTGTTTCTCAACAATGGCTTTTGTTTGGGATGAGGCCAGATGGGCTCGCCTTTGGTAGTTATACGAGGGGTGTTCAAGTCATCCATGGAACTTGTCCTCTCATGAGCAAAAGAATGGAGTAGTAAAACTGACTGTCATTTACAGAAGACTTTGAGCAGAGTACGGTGATGAGACGTTTTAAAGCAGGCTGTACGGGCCGTGGAGTGGAACGTCTGATCATGAAAAATCGATGGCCGCCAACACCAACACATTCACCAACACCTTCATTTCCGAAAGGTGAGCGAGCTTTCTGCTAATTTGCAGTGAGAGTTAAAGGAACTTAAAGGAACCGATCACAGCTCAGACCTGCAGTACCTTGATGGTGTTCAAGCACTAGTGAAACATTGGGCCAAGTGCATTAGTGTAGCAGGGGATTGTATATTAGAGTTTTTACTCCACAATTAAAAGTCCTGCTTTGACTTGAATGGCCCTCGTTGTTATGGTTATAGTGATAGTGAAGTGGTTTTCTGAGAAATGTGAGAAAGGTGTTTGTGTAACATTTATGGAGGCGTCTCCGGTGCCTGTGCTTAGCAACGTAGCAGGCTGTGTTTATAGCTGCTATAACAGGAACTGACATGTTCTGTGGTATTATTATAAGCGGAATGAAATACTCAGCTCCAGCAACTGGAGTAAACTTACGAACAGGTCAGTCGTTAGACTTCCTTTTTTTTCCACTTTTATGCATGACTACATTGTCGATTAACGGCAACATCGTTTATTGCATATGAAATCAAATCTGCTCCGAATGACTTCAATCAAACGACCCTTTTACTTCATGCGCATCGCAACCAAATCCATTTTTTATTACTCACTCTTTGGTGCATTCTTCCTCCTTATTATTATAAACCTCCTTCCTCTGGCTGACCGGACCCATAAATCTCGCTCCGCCAGGTCTCCGAGTGATTGATAAGCTCTCAGTGATGCTGATAGGAGCTCGTTTGGGAGCTCTGAAATGGTTGCCTTCTCCCCCAGATGGGGCTCTCCCTTTCACAAATAAATAAGGTGAATCCCAAGCAGCATTCGGGGGAGTCCCGAGTGAGATAAATTATCAATGGATAAATTGGAAGTCATGCACGAACGAGCTTGTTTAGGCACCTAAACAGATCAAGAGTAAATCTTTGAGATCTTTAATTAGCAAAGGATTTGAGTTTCTTCAAAGCCAGGGTTTAAGCTCAATTCTTAGGGCTTCGACGCCAACTTCGAATCAAAGGTCTCAGTGGGTTCAATTCAGTGTTTGGAACGTATTGCATTGTTTTTTACCAATGCATCAACTTGATGCATGGATAAATACACAAGATTTCACATGCAATATGATGTATTTGTTGCTAAACGTACAGAACATCCATTCATGATGCGTTCAATCAATCAGCAGATTCGAAAACATTAAGCTAGAGTCACTAGGGTGCAAAAAAACAACCCGAGTGCTTCATCATGGCCTGCTAATCTAGGATGTGTGTGTGTGTGTGTGTGTGTGTGAGAAAGAGAGAAAGGAAGCTTGCCATCCAGTGTTTTTGTAACACCCTCACCCCAAACCTCAGCACTTCTTCCTGCCATCCATGATGAAATGGTTTTCACAGCAAACCCAGTGCACTGGCCCTTATCTCCACCACATCCGACCGTCACGTGACTCGCCCGTAACCTCTTCATGTTTTTGTTTTTCCTCGCCTCTGAAGCTATAAACCACCAGTGGATGAGTCGCAGACGCGTCTCAGATTTGTCGAGGTTTTAGATTTCTCATGTGTAAAGGCGTCACCAATGAACCAATGAACAAATACTGTCAAGGTTTTTAGGTGGAGAGACACATTATCACTCGGATGTGATGACAAAACAAAAAACAAACAAACAAATAAACAAACAGAAAAAAACAGAATTCAGTTTGAAAACATTACAAATGCATGGACTTTCAAAATCCAGGAAGTAGAAAACAGGAAGCAGGAAACAGGAAGTGAAGTAGGAGGGAAACTTAATTTCTAGAATTGTTACATTGAGGATGAATTGAATGAATTGTGCTTATTTATAAATAGTGATTTCATCTACTTTACACTGACTAACACAACGTTACACTTTATTACTCCTCTGCTAAGAATGACATCATTATACATATTTTTTTAAACATACATTATATGAACAGGTTCTAAATTTACTCATTAGATATTTTGCAAAACAAAAAAACAGTCCAATTCAGTATGAATTCTGCTATTAACTTAAATATTTTTTGTTTTCATTCTTTTTGGACAGAATTACAGAATACTAAAAGCTGCGAACGATAAACCGGTTTCATTCTTTAAAAAAAAAAAATCTGAAACATGCACTAAGCATTCATTTTGTTCGGGCTTTGTGTGAAAGCTGCCTCTCACCTAAATCCCATTTGGTGAGTGTGTGTGTGTGCGTGTGTGTGTGATTACTGACTAGGACCAGTGTGAGATGACCCAGGCCCTCTGAGTGATTCGTAATTGCAGCTTCAAGCAAGAGTCCGGGATTCTCCGGGGAAGCTAGGGGAAATAACTCGAAACTCCAGGCTTTGCAGTGTTGAGGATGGTTGAATCCCAAATGGCTCGCTGCTCCCTATATAACTGCACTTCACTGGGTAAAAGAAAACGCCTAGGGCACTATATGTGCATTAGGGAACCATTTGGGAGCCAGTGCCCTACTTCCGAGATCAGCGCACCACACTAGACAGTATGAAATAATGATTCTGTGGCTTTGGTAGTCTAACAGAAAAACATTTAGGATTCAGGGTTAGTATAGTAAATGCAAACCACATCAGGTTTCTTTACATTTCAGTATTTTGTAAACTTACAGTATCCCAGCTGTTTCAGTAACACATACACTATAGTATTCTGTACAGCTCAGTATTCCTTTCACTTCAACATTCTGTACGTTTCATTATTCACTTCCATACGGAGGGCATCAGTGGCTCTGTGGTTGGTTTATCGCCTGCCATGACTAAGGCACAGGTTGAATTCCCACAAAAATCCCCAAACCACAGCTACTGGATGCATTGCCGTACCCAAGCTCGGGTAAAATGGGAGGGTCGCATCAGGAAGGGCATCCGGGGTGAAAACCCATGCCAAGTTGTATAGATCGGATGGTCCGCTGTGGCGACCCCTCGATGGAAGCAGCAGAGAGACTACCAGCAACAACGCTTCAGTATTCTGTACACATTACTATTCTATAAAGTACAGTATTCTATATATATATATTATGTACAGTATTCACTATTCCTTACACTTCAATAATCTGTACACTAACATATTCTGTACACATAAGTATTCCATACACAATAAGCTATACACTTCAATGTTATAATGTCATTCTAAGCAGAGGAGTAACAAAATGTAACGTTGTGTTAGTCAGTGGACGAACTCACTATTTACACTTGCCTATTCCATACACTTCAGTATTCCGTACACTTCCATATCCAATGCACTTCAGTATTCACTTCCATATATTTCAGTATTCCGTAACCTTCAGTATTCTGTACAATTCAATGTTCTGTACACTTCCATATCCAATGCACTTCAGTACTCACTTCAGTATTCAGTTCCATACACTTCAGTATTCCATACACTTCAGTATTCCATACACTTCCATATCCAATGCACTTCAGTATTCACTTCCATACATTTCAGTATTCAATTCCGTACACTTCAGTATTCCATACACTTCGGTGTTCCATACAATTCAGTATTCCGTACACTTCAGTATTCCGTACACTTCAGTATTCCGTACACTTCAGTATTCCATACACTTTCATATCAAATGCACTTCTGTATTCACTTCCATACATTTCAGTATTCAGTTCCATATACTTCAGTATTCCATACAATTCAGTATTCCATACACTTCCATATCCAATGCACTTCAGTATTCACTTCAGTATTCAGTTCCATACACTTCAGTATTCCGTACACTTCAGTATTCCGTACACTTCAGTATTCCGTACACTTTCATATCAAATGCACTTCTGTATTCACTTCCATACATTTCAGTATTCAGTTTCATACACTTCAGTATTCCATACAATTCAGTATTCCATACACTTCCATATCCAATGCACTTCAGTATTCAGTTCCATACACTTCAGTATTCCGTACACTTCAGTATTCCATACACTTTCATATCAAATGCACTTTCATATCAAATGCACTTCAGTATTCACTTCCATACATTTCAGTATTCAATTCTGTACACTTCAGTATTCCGTACACTTCAGTATTCCATACAATTCAGTATTCCATACAATTCAGTATTCCATACACTTCCATATCCAATGCACTTCAGTATTCACTTCAGTATTCAGTTCCATACACTTCAGTATTCCGTACACTTCAGTATTCCATACACTTTCATATCAAATGCACTTCTGTATTCACTGCCATACATTTCAGTATTCAGTTCCATACACTTCAGTATTCCGTACACTTCAGTATTCCATACACTTTCATATCCAATGCACTTCCATACATTTCAGTATTCAATTCCGTACACTTCAGTATTCAATACACTTCCATATCCAATGCAGTTCAGTATTGCTTGCTCTTCACTATTCCGTATATTCACTATTCACTACACTACAGTATTCCTTATACTTCAGTATTCTGTACACTCCTGTAGTTTGTGAACTTATGTAGCCTTGTTTGTTTTTCAGTATAATATATTCACTATAGTTTTCTCTACACGTAATTATTCCATCGATATCACACATCGATATTCTGTATACATCAGTAGTCAACTACGCTAGAGTATCCAGTATACTTCAGTATTCTGTGAACTTCATTGTTGTGTACACTTCAGTATTCCATTTGCTTGAGTATTCCCTATACTTAGCTATTCACTCCACTACAGTGTTCTGTATAATTTATGGTTTACTCCACTACAGTGTTCCGTATAATTTACTGGCAACTACGCTGCAGTATTCTTTACACTTCAGGATTAGCTACACCTCTCGCTTTACTACACAAATATTTTATGTACTTCATTATCCTATACACTTCAATATTCCATAAACCTCGATATTTCTTAGACTTAACTATTACGTACAAGAATATTCCAGAATGATGATGCATACACCTCACACTTCATGTTTCTGTATTCTGTAAATTTCAGTATTATGTACGATACGTAGTGTAGTTCTCTCTACACTTTTATTTCTTACACTTCAGTATTCTGTACATTTGAGTATTTTTAACCGAATCCACTGGAGGATGTGAAAAATGTACAAACATTGTACAGAACAGCGTGCTCCGATGGTATGAGAGAGGGGGAAATGATTTCTTTATAGGAAATAGATTCATCATCGTGTTAGCTCGTGTTTTCTAGATGGATGGGTTTGATTTTTTCCCCCCTAGTATACAGTACAGGAATGTGTTTTAATTATAAACTCACAGATCCATCCATCCATCTCGTTTCCTTAAAATCAAAGCAGGATTGAGTTGGAATAAGTGAAGGAAGGAGGTTAGGAAGGTTGGCAGACATTCATTCTGTGCCGTTCTTCTTCAAGAATGCTTCTTTGAGATGGACATTCACTACACATACACACCCTGACAAAAGGTTCGACCACAAAGAATGGCCCACACTTAAAGTGACAGCCGCATTGAGGAACGGCCTTCATGTGGCATCTCTGGGGGAAAGTGACATTTAGCGGCACACCCAGAGAACTGTCAGCTATTTACCGCGCGCGACTCCGGGACTCACGCGGGCGGGCGGCCTATTGTAAATCACCGCCGACGGCATTGTGGGACACTCGCATTTAGGCAGACGGAGGGAAAAAAAAAAAAGAACCCTCCTCAGGCACCTTCTGTCAGCGGCGTGACAGGACGGCGAGAGACTCCTGTCTCCTTCGTTAACTCGCCAGACAGGAGAGGTCTCCCAGACTTTGGGGCTCATTCGAGCATTCACCTGCGTGCGATGAATTCCTCATGCTGCATCGGAGTGGAGGTTTAATAAGCGTATACAAGGACAGAAAGTGAAGAACTCGGCCGGCTTTTCAAGAGAAAACAAAGAGTCCATCAGAAACGCAGAAAAGTTCGCGCTTGACATTTAGATCCCGCATCATTTCGGACAAAGTCTGTGAAATATTCCAGCAGCTCCCTGGCAGCAATTCCGTATCATTACCTTCCTCCTCCGGAAAAGCGGCTCAGCCCCGCTGTGACACATGCCACTCAGGTGCTAGAGCTGCATTTTTCAAGCACAGCTGCAGGGTTCTTCAACATAATAACTAGGTTATTTTCTCCAACTATCCTCCTCCATATGCCGGCACACACACTGGAAAAGACGAGCAGGTTGCCTGGCTTGTCAGTCACCGCACACCTGATTGACACCTAGACCATTATCGAGCTTTTTTTTTTTTTTAATCAGTTCTTGAAAATTTTCAGTTTTTCCAGGTTATTTATTTCTCATTCATCATTCTGGAGTCAATAAAAGTTTATATTATTTATAAAATAAATCTGTAATCATATCATACTTCTATACCTGCTAGGTTGTTTATTAGCATACTTGCACATGTACACTTGCACACTTTCACATTAACAGGCATATACTTGCATACTTGCACACTTCCCTACTTGCATTTTACCTTTTTTACTAAGCCTACTTACATACTAATGTATATTCCTGTACCACACATATACATATACATACCGAATACGAAAACACACTTCGTCACACACAGTTTCTATATTTTATTTTTACTGCATGCTAGCATACTTGTATACTAACACATTACACTTGAATACTAGTATAGGTGTATCCTTCCACACGTGCATACAGTATAAGCACACCTTCAATAATAGACACTACCATAAATACATGCTAAAATAATTGCTAGCATGCTAGCAGGGTTGTATCGACGCTTGCATGTTGCAGTAGCATACTTTGAGTTACATACTCGCATTGCAATACTTGTACACTATATGGACCAAAGTATTTGGCCAAACCTGTTAATTTTTTAATTCAGGTTCAATATTGAAGTATACGTATTTGGATACAATGTCATTGCAGAATTGCCCAAATACTTTTGTCCATATAGTATATATTTGCACACTAGCACATACTGTAGTACACATACTACTTACTTTTATACTTCATTATTATCACACAAGCATGTTTATGTTTTATTGAACATACTGTACTTCTGCACACTTGCGTGCACGTTCAAGGCAACGTGCATACTAAAATATTTGCACCTTGTTGTACACTTTCACACTTATATTCTAGGATATACTAGTACATACTATTACTCTTACACACACACACCCATACACCACAGGATGTGTGAAAGAGAGTGGAGATATGGGCGGGCTGAAACTCTTCACTAAGCTGTGATTGGATGCCGCTGATCCAAGGCCTAGTGAGACGGATGAAGTGTCATGGCGGTGAGATTAGATAAGTAAAGTCCACTCGGGTTTATTTCAATTTAGCCTGATCGCTAGAGCGTTACAGAGGTCCCTAATGATGCAGGAGGGGGATGGGCGAGGGTGAGGGGTTACACTGTGAGTGTGTGTGGTGTTTATCCCTCACACCTTCAGAACAGAAAATGGTCCAGATATAAAGGAGAAGTTCACAAAAGGAGCATTTGCAGGGGCTCGAGGTTAACCTTGCTAACAAATAAGGGACGCGTAAAACTACCGGTCATCAGTTAGCATCGGAAACTAGCTCACCTTGTCGTCACAGACTCACCTCAAAATGTTTCAGCAACGTTCTACAAGCATAAACAAAATGATTCAAAGCTTATGGTTGCATCTAGACAATCATAAATCAAAGCTAGAATACATACGTACATACTTGCTTACTTGTATACTGAAATATTTGTACTTAATTAGTGCATACTAGTACACCCACATTACTGACCAGTAAAGCTGTGCAGTGTAATACATGCATACCAGCAGACTTGCATACTAATGTACGAGCATACTTATACCAAATTCCATACTCTCTAGCAGACCTTCATACTATTATATTGTATAGGCATTTAATCAAACTAGTACAGCACAGCAGTATACTTTCATACTTAAAATATTAGTATATATTTATACGGTACATTACATAGCACAAACTATGCAAAATTACACAAGCAAACTAAAGCATTTAAACACGGCGGCACACATGCCTACTTGAGTACTACTGTGCACATTAGTACATACTAGCACAGTTGCTAACTACTAGCATATTAGAACAGCTGTATGCTTCCACACTTGTCCATGTTAGCATTGTTAAACTTTTACACACAATCTGTTGTACAGTAGTTCGCTTCCGTACTAGCGTACTTGTGTTACCGAAATTTGATAAAAAGAACTACGATGAAATTGTATTTTTCTGAAAATTAAACCCCTAACTTTGAATCATTCACATATAGATAGATTATACAGTTGTACACTCCTAGCCGATCATGTACATTTCAGGTAACAGGAAAACTGTAAAAGTGATATAAATAAATTTACATAAATTAACAATGCAGATATCAAAGAATCTCAACTTTTGTGCATGCAGTGAGTATAATATATGTGCATATTTCAGATTATGTACAGGAACCCAAGCCCTGATTATATTGAACATTAATAGTTAAGTGCACTTGACTGTAAATAATAGCAGTTGCGCGCGCGTGTGTGTGTGTAGGGGTGTATACAGCAGTAGCAGTATAATATTGGTGCTAAAAGGATTTGTACAGTGTGTTACAGAGCAAGGTTACAGCTCGGGATTAAAACTAAAATACACAAAACATCTCTCTGCCTTGAAGCGCTTTAAGTGTTTTGCTAGTTATACAGATTTTCACTTTATCTGAAAATTAAGTGCACTTCTCCACACGCACTCCTGTTCCTGACATTTCAATAAAAGCTCTAATGAGTATTTTTCAAGAGTTGTGGAGATCAGGTGGCGTGTAATGTAGTTCGTCCTTGGACAACACAACACCTTCACTGCTGATGGAAAAGAAATTCCTGATGAGAGGATGAAGTCAGGGAAAAGGCGCCGCAGCTACAGGGCGTGCACAGGACGAAATTATTATCAGAAAACTAGATCATTGACCTACTTTCACACTTAAATGCTAGTATACCTGTTTACAGGCATACTTGCACACTTTTTGCTAGGGTACCAGACCATTTGAATATTTGCTAGAATAGATGTGTACTGGCATTCTGGAATACTAACACATTTGCTTACTACCATCCTTGCACACTAGCACACTTTGATGCTAGTAGTACTGCATGTTAACGCACATACATATTAGTAACATTTTAACACATGAATGATTGCACGCTAATTGTTAGAATATCATAATGCTTGTCAACTTGCACACTAAGATTCTAGCATATTTGTACACTAGCACACTCATTGCTATTATACTATAATCCTTGCCTACTTGCCCCTGTGATACTAACATACTTAAATACTAGCATACGTGCATACTAACACACTTATTACTAGAATACTATAATACTTGCACAATTCAATATTAGCATACTAGCATACTTATGCACTAGCACACTTATTGCTAGGATACTATAACACTTGCCTACTTGCATACTTTAATGTTAGCATGCTTTACATGCTAATACTTGCATACTGGAATACTTGTGCTTTAGTATTTAGAATACTATAACACCTACTTGCATACTAACATACATGCGTCTGGCATACTAGCATACTGCATAATAACATATGCATGACTTCCATCCTAGCACCCTAGCCCACTTGGATGTTAACATACTTGCATGCTGGCACTCTTACTGCTAGAATACTATAACATTTGCCTATTTGCACACTTAGGTACTAGCATACTGGCACACTAGCACACCTACATATGAACATACTTCCACACGAGGAGACTTGAAGCACATAGTAGAACATAGGCATGTTAACATACGTACCTATTTGTTCTTGCATATTAGTATTCTGTGCTAGGAGAGCCACGTTCATGCTTCCTTAAGTATGTAAGGAAGCATGAACGTGGGTCTCCTAGCGCAGAATCACAATAAGTATCACAATTATCCTTCTCATATACTTTCAGACCAGTGAACTTTCCTGCATACTAAGACACTTGCTTTCTCACTGAGATACTAGCATACTTGCATGATAGCACATTTTACATGCTAACAATTTCTTAGTGGGATACTTGCAGACCAGTTGCATACTGGTATACGTATTGCTAAAATACTATAGCACTTACCTACTTAAACACTTGTACACTTCAATAGTAGCACACTTACGTACTAGCATATTAACTCATGCACATACTTGCATACGTAGAAGCTAGCATATTTGCATACTAGAATACTTGTGCACCTGCTATAGATACCTATACACTTCCATGCTAGCTTACTTGCATACTAGCATGTATGCATAATAACATACTTACCTATTTTGTTTTTGCATATTAGTGTATGTGCATACTCAAACACATGCATAGTAGCCTTCGAAAATTCCTCACATAACTACTTGCATACTAGGATAACGAACAGCCTAATGCATGCATTAGTACTGTAGATGCCTATCAGCATACATACTTAGTACTTGCATAAGTGCATATTGGAATACTGCTGCTCATATGTACACAGCCATATTAGCATACTAACAATCAGGTGAAGAATGTAGCCGTATGAGAAGATGGTGCATCCTCATCATCATAGAGGAGTCCTGAGCAGATCTAATAATGTCTAATGCAGTTTTCAGATTGTTATCTATTGTGTGTGTGTGTGTGTGTGTGTGTGTGTGTGTGTGAGAGAGAGAGAGAGAGAGAGAGAGAGAGAGAGAGAGACCGACTCAGTGATTCAATTAACTCAGTAGTGGACGTTTGACACAAGACACCACCTGGTGGTTCTAAGAAGAACTGCATGTCAATTTAGAGTTACAGGAAGAACTCTGTCCAGTACAGAAGTAAGTAGTTAGTTTGCCTATTATTATTATTATTATTATTATTATTATTAAAGCACAATCTCATACATCTTTCTTTCTATGTATAGTTCCATGGCCTGTAAAATGTAAAATGTCTTCTTCTCTTAGTTATTTCAGTAGAAGCATTGGTCATTGCTTAAATGTATACTCTGTGTGTAAACTTAACTTGCTTACAAGAAACTTCACCATATCGAGAAGTATACACATACATTTTTTTGGCAAATAAATAACCTGTTTATGATTAGTCTTAGATCATGTCAATCGGCAACCAGACAACTTCCTTTAAATGAGCTGTTACTATGGAAACAGCAATTAATCAGCATAACCCTGTGATTATTTCTATACAGCCGGTATAGTAATGAACACCATCGGATCAGAATGGAGAATTCAGCAGGATTGCAAACACTAAAAAAAAAAATGCTAACTGATGAAACAAGTGCTTCTGAGTTTATGTAGAATATTTTATTGAGGAAAAAGCATTGCGTGAGTACATGACATGATTCACTATTTAACGATGCAACATTAAGTTCAACAATTACTTTATTTTCCTGAAATAAATCTTTAGATTATTCCATATAACCATATAAGAGATCTGCCTGGTATAAACCAGCATATTAACCGAGCCCCAGTGTGTCGATTCCAGCTCCTTGTTCAGTCAAACAAACATCACAGAAGGTCGATGGTTTGGTGTGACGGGTTCCAGCTGATGACGTGTCCCTGGAGGAAACCTCAGCTCTCAGAGAAAGCCATCTTGGACAGAAGGTGTGTTGGTGCTCCCCGTGATTCCTCCTCGACTCAGCATCTGCTTGCACACACCCAGGACGGGTTTGACATGCAAGCTTCATTAAGAGCGGCAAAGAGGAACCCAAGAGGAACGCACGATTCACGACAATCTATCGGCGATGTCTCTCTGTCTGAAAGCCGGTCAGAGACGTGCTGAGAACATACACTGGACCACAAGTGCTTACAATCTAAATTAATTACTGTAAAGCCACACTTTCCTTTATCACAAATATAGTTAATCATTTAGATGTTTTTTGTCTGCTTATGTTTTTTTTTTAAGTGTTATCCTGGATTATGAACAATTATTATGAACAAGCATCTTCAAAGAGGAAACAGCTCATTTACCCAGTAGCCACACCCATTCAACTCCATAAAGCTCAGAGACAGAATACGAACATAAACAAAGTGAGAATGAGCGCCCTCTAGATGCAGAGTGAAAGCAAAGTCTTCAAATAATGCAGCTCAGCCATCGCAGCGCTCCAGCTACACCAACTAACTCTTTGCCTTTTATAGGGTGCCATTACTTTTGCCCAATTTCGCTTGCTACTTAATTTGTTGTAATTTGTGCAGATTTGTCTTTTAAGGTTGAAATAATATGAAACAAATACCTTTTGAAGAATGAACGTTAAACTGTTGTGCAGTTGAAATATGCCATAAAAAAAGCGTTGCCATATAAAGTAGCTAAAGTCATTTCATTTGTTTATTATTTTAAATAGCATTAACTCATCAATTATGAGCCGATTGATTGAGGTGCATGTTGGTGAGCATGCTTAGAAATTACTGCAAAATCATGTCCCGTACGGATGTGTTGTTTTTAACGAAGTGAATCCTCATACAAATTGTTTAGGAATTTCCGTATTTCCTATACAGAGCGATCAACAAGGTGATTTATTTTACCCGATTTCTTGTGACAGATATTCAATCACATGTAAGTTGATTTTCGAGACTGCTCTACAACTGCATTTAGTGTCCGAAATTGTACCTCGCTAATCCAGTAGCTGTACGCTTTGCGCAGTAGTTAGCTGAATGAGCATCGCAGCTCCAGTGTTTAATTACGCCTCATTAAATATCCGTAAGAGAATTAAGATATTCGTTCTATAATGAAAATGAAACGGATGTCTTTGGCTTAAGTGTGTGTTTGCAGGATTACAGGTGGTTGGTTTTCCGTGTCATGCTCGTGCACGCTGGACGTGACGGCGACTTTTTTTTTGGAGGAGCCACCCTGGTTGTCTTGATGATGAAGTTGCTGATGTTGATCATGAGGGTTATGGTGGTGATGATTATCATTGCGTTGAGGGAATTCTGCTTCTATTGGACTCGTGTCTTGCTCAAAACCTGTTTCTGCAGTCGCATTCTTTGTTACCTGAACAGAGTTGGAATGCATTAAAAAAAACATGATAATAATAATAATAATAATAATAATAATAATAATAAAGGCACAAAAGTGAAATAATTTTGTTTACGATGGCGCATCGTGCTCACCGTGCAGTTGCAGTTGTTTTCCTGATGCGTGGCTCTGATGGCCGCCTCCACGTACGGATAGTGCAGGAAACTGTACGGCAGGACGATGTGAAACGTCAGGAGGCCGCATCTACTCACGCAGAAAGGACGAGGAAAGAGGAGCGAGGATTCAGGAAATGGTTTGACTGATCACACACTCTGTGAAGCGAATGAATATATAACATGAAGAAAGAAAAGGAATCTAACGTCTGAGCGTACCGATCGTAAACTAAAAAGTCGTTCTTGTCCCCATCCAGCGTCTCCCAGATGTCGGGCTTCAGGGGGCTCTGCTGGTACACGGGGATGTCCTGTGCCGTCCGTCTCTTCAGCTCCCAGTACATGGCTCTGGAGTGAGCATCCTGGTCGTTCACGATCAGAAACGCAACGCCGGTCAGGTTTCCCCGCGCCAGCTTATCACGCAGTTTTCCCAGCCTGCAGATCGGATAAAAACAAGACGAGTGCAGAAATCTTTCAAAAATAAGAAAAAAATGCATTAGTGTAATGTGATCAGTATAAATTCATCAAAACGTGTAAAGATCCGTCCCTGTTGTTCTGTTCACGGCTATAAAGCTAACTACCGTAGCTTCTAACACAAGGCTGAATGCTGATCCCTCTCTAATCCCTGATCAACGGCACTACTTGGTGTGTGGAACACAGGATCCTATACTGTACATAGCGCACTAGCTATGTGTAACTAATGCTAACACAAACGCTAGCAAGCGCCACAAAATCCAGGAGGAATCATATATATTTGTGCAGCATCTGACGAATCAAACTTCTGCAAATTAATGTCTTTATTACCTTCGCCATCCTCGTTTCTCTTTTGAATTTTGAAGCGACATACTGAAAAGCAGAACTTAAGCTAGCGATCGCTAGGTTACTCTTTTATCTGTATGACAAAACATCAGGTGATCCGGTGGGTCATCAGGTAATCTTTCTGTTATTCTTGTTTTTTTTTTAAGGATCTGAAATAACCCTGAACATAATTATTAAAAAATCCACAGCAGATTAATTTTGGCTAACGGTGCTTCCGGAGTCTGAAGTCGCGACTGCCGTATGGGTAGTCACATGACTGCAAAAGGTCAGCAGCCTAATGTTATAACTGTATCTCAGTTAAACTGGGGGAAAAAAAAGGTATATGGAAAATACCAAAATAGATAAAAATGATCTGTCTAAAAACCATTACAAGAGAATTAAGAAGTGTGAAAATATAATAATAATAATATTATTCTTTTGCAAAATTAACCTTTAAATGCTAAAAAGGACATTAATATTATTGTTAAACATGTATATTTTCCTTATTTATTTCACATCATATTATTACTGTCATAAACACATGTGAACCTATATATGTACATGGACCGTCAGAGCTTCATCCGAACTCACTTAGCGGCCTGCGTGAGGCAGAAATGTCAGCTGGCTTTCAGCAGTGCTACCACGACCACGTTCCCCAGCAGCTCCTTCATGGGAGAGCGATCATCGATCTCCCAATGCGGTGCCGCTTTACAGATGGCCGACTCGCTGCCGCTCCTCTCTACGAACAGCGAAGCCCAGAACAGGGCCGGGAGCGAGGCCAAGCACAGAGCCAAGAGAGCGCGCATGGCCCCGTCTCTGTCCTTACTCTCTCCCCTATGGAAGGATGTGAGCTCAAATCCCTCAAATTCTACCGTATGAAACAAAATAGAAGCATCAAAGAAGCACCCAAAGATGAAAGTTTAAAAAGCAAGCTGATCAGAGAGACAGAGAAGTGAGCACATACCTCTCGCTCTGCTTTAGGAAGAAAAACAAGAGGTGTCTGTTTACCCAGATATTTTTATCTGAGTCCAGTGAAGGCCACCGCCCCCCCCCCCCCCCCCAAAAAAAAAAACACCCACACCCACAGAAAACACACAGTGACCCCGTACAGGAGGAGTTCAATGTCCTGGTATTGTTACGACATTCACAGCAAATCTCTTTACGATACTTTATCATGATCATTAATCTGATAAGATCCAGAGTCAAAACAGGGCGAATGTTAAAACTCGAAAGCGTAAAAGGATCTGAGGCAGATGTTGATCAGTCTTGAGTGTGTGTTTGTTTAGGGGGACAGCTGGCCATTTGTCGCTGTTTGTTCGAGTTAAACATTTACTAATCCCATCAGAGACAAGGTTGTGAAAAACACATGAAATCCCACGCAGTCCATTCAGACCAGGCTAACTCCAAATCCACACGGAGAACGCTACTAGAATCAGTACCAATCAATAGTTTACTTCCAAAAAGCCAGACGTTCTTGTATTTTTTTTTTTCTAGTCATGAGAAATAGCTCTCCAGACTTCCTGAAGGCTCCGTCTCTGTACCTGAGGAATGTTTTTTGTTTTTTTTAGCCACACAGTGACCTGTGAATCATTCAAGTGTAAAAAGCGTCTAATGTAACGTACAAAGCAAAGCAGTGAGAAACAGGTGCAGATGATGACAGATGATCAGGCCGGTGATTAGTATACTGCTGATGCTGAATGTTTGGAACAGACGAGAGGGGAAATGAGGTCGCTGATAATTTAGGTTAGTACATAAACAAACAGCTTTTAAATTTTATCTTTATGCACTTGGCAGCCTGTCACAGTACAACATTACATTACATTTAGACATTTGTCAGACGCGCTTATCCAAAGTGACTTACATTTTCTCATCTGAGCAGTTGAGAATTAAGGGCCTTGCTCAAGGGCCCAACCAGGGCAACTTGGTGGTCATGGGATTTGAACCTAGAACCTTCCCAACCATAGTCCAATGCCTTGAACCGAGCTACCTCTGACCCAACTAGTACGACATTTTCTTTCATTTAATTAGCAGAATTACATTTAATATAAAGAAATGAGGGGTGTCAAGACTTTTGCACAGCTCTGTATATTTAAAAGATGATTATAAATGAAAGCAGAAAATCCATTTATAAAACATTAGTGTTATTTATTCTTGAAAGTGTGAGCAGAAAACGTTCACCATTTACACGCTTAAACAAAGTGACGTATGCCACACGTGTGTGTGTGTGTGTGTGTGATGACATGAGGAGAAAATTAATCAGTTCCAGTTCCCTGAACCGTCCAGTTACCTTAAGAGTCATTCACAAGTCATTAAAGAAACAATTTCCAGACATTGATCATGTTCTGAAGTTTTTTGGTAAGAAATAAAACCACTCAGAGCTGAATAAGATGTTCAGGTGACGAAGCGGACGCGGTGTTACCGCCATGAGATTTCCTGTAGCAACTCATTCTGAAGTGTTTTATTACCCTTACGCTACAGCAACCAGACGAATAATGACAACTTTTATTGATTACAAAAATTACATCATACTTTTTTAGCCTTTTGGAGTCACAATGTCTGTGAAACACGTTCGGTCTTTCCTCTTTGATAAAGAATCAACTCCTGAAATGTTGGGAAATGTCAGTTTAATCGCTAACGCTAAAGCTTGATCCGTACAAGTCTCTGTGAATGAACAGTTACTATAGAAACCATAGTGTATTAGAACACGCACACTGATTAGAAATAAACCTGTTTCATCACCTCCTGACCAATCAGAATCCAGAATTCAAACATTTACATTCTACACACATTCTCTCTCTCTCTCTCACACACACACACACACACACACACACACACACAACAAGCCAGCTTGTTATGTCATCATCCCGATCAGCGCTTCTTCGCTCGCCGTGTTCTCGTCCGCACTGTCGCAGGCGGTGATTATCCCCAGCCCAAGTTCTGCCAAATCCTCCTGCATGCTCTCGCTCATCATTATTTTGGGTTCGAGGCGGTTACACAGGGTCCGGTACGAGGGCAGGGGGTAGCCGAGCTCCCGCAGGAATTCGTATCCTTTGACGCCAACGGCGCAGCGGATCTTTTGCGCGGTCAGGACGGTGTCGTGGGACCAGACGGCGCGTCGCGAGCGCTTGCTCAGGGTGAGGGCGCGGATCTGATCCTCGTAGAGGAACACCTGCAGACCTTTCTCCATCCGGCTCAGCCTGTGCAAGCGCTTCTTCATCTCCTCCACCTGTTGGGGGAAAAAAAGCGTGAGGATGATGCTGTTCAAATTTAACATCATGAGGACTCCTGTCACGATGCTGTACACGGTCTAGTCAGATCTCATTCATCCATCTTCAACAAACTGATGGTATCTTTATAAAAATAAAGGGTTGGACCTCTCTCTGCAGCCTGGCCGTGTGCTGCTGCTGCTGCTCCAGCTGATATTTATAGTGCTGACACAGAGAACACGGACGGTCTTCCTCCGCTCTCAGCAGCTCGTCTTCCTCAAATTCGGCTCGGGGCTGCCGCCGAGCGTACCCATGATCCCCGACCTTTAAATCGCTCTCTGCTGAATTTAACAACAAGCAGTGTCACAGTTCCGATACCTGAGCGCTAGGTTACTTTCTTAATGCACACATTTACTTCACAGATATTTTTTCTTAATTTAACTTGACTTATTGCAGTTGACATATTGATCTTTAGAGATGAGGAAAAATCTATTTGGTTATGAACCAGTTGATCGGCCGGTGACCAGAATTGGCTGGTTTTCAGTTTGACTGGCCGTGACCGGTGATCAACTTTGGAGGCGTTTGTGTCAATAAAACATCAGTGTTTCTTAATAATCCTACAGGAGGCGCACCCTGAATAATTTACACATTATTATATCGTGTGGTAGGAGAAAATTATTTGCTAAGTTTAGAAATAATAATTAAGGAGGATGACAGAGATACTTGCTGGGAATAAGCTACATTTAATTACTCATTAAACTTTTCCTATAGGTTTAAAATTGTAACAAAATTGGGGAAAATGTAATATCAAATTAGAATATTTAATAAAAATTGTGTCAAATGTATAGATTCACAATTTTAAGCAAATTGGCTTAAAAAGGTATCATGATAATACCGTACTGGGAGGTGACTGGTGGAACCCATCCCTATAAGCCTTGTTTTATTTTTGTTCACTTAAACAGCTATGCATAACCATAAGCCCTTTTACCTGTGTCGGGTTTGTACTGCAGGGTGGAGTGTGTGTGCTGGGCGATGGGCGAGGGCGGGTTTGGAACATTGAACAGCGTGGGAACTGCATTGGGTTTGAGTTTCTTTCCTCCGGTGGGTGATCGGGCAATTCCCTCGAACTGACTTTCCTCAAAATGATCCTGCAAACAATCAAGACACAAAAATATGAAAGATGGTTTGTTGATCTAGATTGAATACTTCATGATGGCAGCCATCTTCACTCCTATTCAGATTAATAATAATCTATAATAAAAACACGATCAATCAATTATATATTTGCTAAAGAAGTAAATACCTATTTAATAATAATAAAAAAGAACACACAAACCAATCGATTTACAGCACCTTTCCATAGACCCACATTAGCTTAGCGAGACCTTTCCAATATGGCAGACGCATTAGCGTGTTGTTATCTTTTTCTTTTTGCTCTCGACTGGAAAACATTTTCTCTCGCTCATAGTTCCACTTGCCTGGCAGAGTCTGGAGCACGGGGTCGGCACGAAGTCCCTCCGACAGTTTATCAGCCACTTTCTCATCCGAATCGGATCTTTTGGAAAGCGGAAAAGTTGTTTTCCGATGGTTGTAGAATTTGAGCAGTTCGGAGCAGAACATCCACCCATTGTTTTATTTTATTATTTCAAATTAGCTCAGCGATATTTCCACTACTGTACCCGTATTCATACAAACCCCGCCCTTCGTACTCCACGATTGGGTGGTAGTACTCTGTTCCTCTGTGTGATTGGAGGACTGTTTTTGCGCGATTGAGGTTTTAGCCAATCGTATCAAAGTTCCAGAATACGGTTAGGAAAACAACGGTTAGCAACTATTAGCTAACAACACTATCACACGTCGCTAAATTATATCTAAAAAAAAATCATCGTTAAAATGAAATAGCAAAAAAATGCTGTTGACGAATTGCAAGTCCTTTTTCAGATTATATACAAATATCACACAGATTAGACCTTGGAATTGAGGTGCAACCCGGACTTTCTTTGAGCCAAAATGGCGCCTGTGTTCTTCTACACGGAGTTATAAAAACAGGAGGAAGACGTGACGTCATTTCTGCCTGAAGGCAGGGGGCGGAGACTGGTGGCCATTTTAGTTAACTCAAAATAAAAGACCTTTTAAAATCAGAATTAAATTAACAAGTGTTTATCTTACCAGGAATGTTGTCATAAAAATTACATAAAAATGTACATGGAGTAAAGTGGAAAAACAGGACATTATTTACAATCCTAGTACACTATTATTGCCATTTAGTTTTTTTAAATATTTTTTTTTGCAAAACACATCCTATGACTTGTGATATACTCCTCTTAGAGGACTTGCATGATCACCACCAAAGCGGGCCGATATGATCTCAAGACATTCAGTATGCAAAATTGCGAGGGGATTTCTGATATCTCAGATGGCCTTAAACATATGGCGAAAAGTGTCTAATAACTTCCTTGGTTATATAAAAGCTGGTGACAACCACTGGTACATTCAGTGAGGAATGCCTGCAACACGCTCACAGTATGAGCTACGGTTACGTTACATTTCCCCTGCATGTGCCGACTGTCTTTCCAGTGCACCTTGGCTGTTACTGAAGTAAATGACGTTATTTTATATAAAATATTCAGATAATTAAATGAGCAGAAATAATGTGGAAGCCTTATTAATTATTTAATTACTATGAACAGTTCCGACTGTATACAATTGAACACACACACACTCTAACCATTTACATGACCATAAAACTTGCCTGTAAATCCTGAAGCGTCCCAGCTGAAAGTCCCAGCGATCCATCAGTGCCGCTGTGCCACCGCTCGATAGTCCGTGGGTGAGGCAAGCAGGTGTTAAACATCTTCCGAACGTACCTGTAGGCACGCGGAGAACAGTAATGTAACGTCTGAGCGAATCTCCTCAGATCTGCAGAATATGAACAAGGTAGAACCTCGTTTAACTGTTTAGCGGTGTGTCTTTTCAGAAGATCTGCCACACCTGTCGGAGATTTTTCAAACACCTGCAAGCTTTCGGAGCGCATCGAGTTTTGCTTCTTCAGATCAGTAATCATCGATTTCAAACGAGCGTTACGTCTGCTCAGCCTTCGCTTATTTTGCAGCAGAATTTTTATTTGCTTTCTCGACGACTCCAGCTGTTGCTGTGAACGACCAAGCTTGAGTTCGAGGTGAAGGTTTAAGGACGTGTGGGTGGGCTGTGCCGCACCGGATGGCGCTTTTGGATTTGGCAATGCAGAAGTTGATCCCATGGAAGTGGAGGAAGTCATCAAGGAAGTGGAAGTAGAGCTTGATGCGGTGTAATTGGAGGAAGCCAATGGCATGGTGAGAAAACGCGCAGATGGTTTGGAAGTGGAGGCAGACAGTGACATAGTGGAGGAAGTTGATGGTGTGATGGGAAAAGTTATTGATTCCGTGGAAGTGGAGGAAGTTGATAGCATGGTGTGAAAAATCATCTGTGGTGTGGAAGTGGAGCAAGTTGTCGATGTCGTGGAGGGAGAGGAAGTCGATGTCGTGGAGGGAGAGGAAGTCGATGTCGTGGAGGGAGAGGAAGTCGATGTCGTGGAGGGAGAGGAAGTCGATGTCGTGGAGGGAGAGGAAGTCGATGTCGTGGAGGGAGAGGAAGTCGATGTCGTGGAGGGAGAGGAAGTCGATGTCGTGGAGGAAGAGGTCATTGATTGCGTGGAAGAGGATGGAGTCTCCGCTGATGAAGAAGCAGACAATACTGCAAATTCCCCATGATTTGTATCCTTGGATTGTTCTGAAGTGACATCTGAAGATAATCTCCCAGACTTCCCACGTTTCCCTCTTTTTCGTGAACGTGACAGGCAATCCGGAAAAACCGTCGGGACAGCATTCGCACGAATCCGAACACAAACTAGACTCGTCCGATCGATGTCCTCTTCAGCGAAGTGTCTCGAGCACACGACGGCTGACTTCCCCGGGACAAAATTCTCCCTCCTTAGAGCATCGACCCAGCGCTGCCTCTGAACTGGGTCATGTGGGAATCTGCACACAAAACAAGGACATTCGCTCATACATAAATTTATCAAGTAATTACGTAGCATTAAATAAGGCAACATTACACTGCAGAGTAATACGTTCCTTGTGATTTAGACACTTCCTACAGTTATATTACAGCACCCTGGTGAAAATTCCCTGCAGGACTATAGGAAGGAAATATCACGGACATCTTCAGTTTCATTATATACATACAATTTCGGTACATCATTTTTTAGCATCTAATTTCAAACGCTGTTTCAAAAAAGGTCAATCCCTGATACCAACATTGCCTCCTGCAAACCTTTAAAATCTACATGATTTTTCACACTTGTTTTGTAATATTGGTGATATTTTTTGGGTGGTCAGAATGGATTTTCTGCATTTATGTTATTTCTTATGGAAAAATTCTTATCTCTTTCCCCTGGAACAATTAAATTTGTAGGCCAAAATTCCGCAGTGTATATAAATCTAAAAATGGAAATGATTATTTAACATCCAATTCAAATTAGAGAACTGGATAGAAAACATGTATGATAGCATAACATGCTAGGATTTTGTATTCTTATCTGAAGCTATTAAAAAAAAATTCAACTACTGTAATGTAATTAATCATAAGTTAAGATTTTTTTCGAAAGTTATGCAACTTTAAATGAGACGTTCTGTCTTTTAGATATCATAAAAACATCTTCCTGAAAATGTAAAATGTAAGCATTTCATTTAATTTCTGATTAATTTCTTTTTAAAAGAAAGAAACAAAAAATCTGCAAAATTAAAAAAGGAAATAAAACAACAAGTTGCTAAATAAATAAATAGGTTAGAAAAACTATTTAATTCAATTATGAATTGATTTCTTTTAAATACATTTACAATATAAATCAATTTATATTTTTTATTACTTTAATCAGGGTACAAAAGTAATGCATAACTCATGCCGGCGCTGTCCTGCAAGACAGAGCTGTTTATTATTGTTGTTGTTGTTTGAGTTGCTGTTACTAGTGTTTATTATAAGCTCAGGCTTGTACTTATTTATAACTTACCTATGAAGCGTGATTCCGTCGCTTACATTTCTCTGTAAACACCCGATCACTGAACACGACGGCATTCTCAATTAAAATACAACTCATTAAGATATATATATTTTAAAATAACAAACTAGATGTAGAATATTACTTATTCGGTATGCCTGTTACTTTTGAGTCAACTAAAATGGCCGCCATTCTCCACCGGCGCTTGGTGATGACGTCGTATTAATAGCTGTCCATGCTGACGCCTGAAGTAAATTATTCATATATTATTATTATTTTTAAAAGGAGCTCATTTAATCGTAGATAATGAGGCACGTTCACATTTAGTCTCCGGTAACGTTTTAGTCTTACGCTAGTATTTATATTCATGAAAACAGGCTTTTTGTGGTTAAAAAAATGAACGTAATATATGTAGAACGTTGCCTGCTTTCTGTCGGACCCCCGGGTATGTCTCAAACGGAGTCGAAATCCCCTAGACACGTGCGCATTGATTATGTGTTTTCACATCCTGAGTAGGGAACTTTACCGTTAAAGTGTGGTTTTGGATTTGGAAAACAACCGTATCAACAAGCGAAACTCACATGGAGGGAAATGTGGACACAACAAGCACGCTTAGTACATAGTCCAGGCACATTTAATGAAATGTTATTTCTAAAAACTAAATAAACCAAGCACACTATAGTGTCTATACTGTATTATTCCTTATTTCTTGTATTTTTGTTTATTGTGCCCTGGAGAGCAGTAAGTGATGAGCTCTTCACTGGTGGTTCCTGTTATAGATGTTCAGAGTAATAACTTTAAAGAATTATGGCCTGCTCTAGTGCTCGCCTTTAAAACCTCCTCCTTTATCGCCCTGGACACGGTGAGACTCACTCACACACACACACACCGTCATCCCATTTATCATTTCACTAACCTCTGATTTTGCCCTGTTTGTGTCTCAGGAGCTCAGCGGGCTCGGGGCGAGAAAAGCTCTTCTAGCAGAGTGAGTATTAAAGCGGCAATCTGTAAAAATCCACATCGACTCTAAACCTGAAAAAATCATCACATGTCTGAGATCCATGCACGAAAAGACACTTGATAACATTTCCATGCAGAAAATTTGACTAAACTCTTTGTTTTAGGCTTCTGATAGCTTGGATATTAGCTCCGCCCCATCAGTCTAATATACAAGAAGTTACGAGTTGTTCTCCGTCATCGACGTCAGGTCGAAACATCTCATGCGTACATTTGTAGAGATTCTGGGCTGATTTAGAGCTGAGACAGCCCACGTACGCTACCTTCAATGTTTCCCGCTTAAAGAATACACTGTGGTGGGCTGCCCAAGTTTGTTTGTTTGTTTGTTTGTTTGTTTATTTATTTTGGTCCGTCCACATGCTATCTGGCGCATCAGGTGACGGTTACTCCTTGAGATATATCTGTCGTTTCTGTGGCGGTTACTTAAAAAGGCAATTATCTTAACCTGAATATCTTTGGACTGTGGGAGGAAACCGGAGTTCCCTGAGGAAACCCTCTAAGCACATGTAAATTCCATGCTCACAGACCCGAGATGGGAATCGAACCCTCGACCCTGGAGGTGTGAGGCGACAGTGCTAACCAGTGTACAGTCGTACACGAATCTTTCTTCTTCTTTTTCAAGTCACTCGCAGCCGCCTGAGCTTCTGGCTGTGTCTCACAGTTGTGTACGTGATTTGATCTTAGACGCTCTTTCTTTCCCGTGCTCCTGTAGGTCGATCGAGGACCGTTATAAAGCGATATGCCACGCCGCACGCACGCGCTCCATACTGTCCCTGGGTCTGGCCTGTTACAGGAAACTCGACGGCAAAGTGAGTGTGGCGTGAGTCTCTCTGTTTATTTATTGAATCCCTACTCGTGATGCCGGTGTCGTGTGTAACCGGGTGCGGGTGTGTGTTTTTTATGTTTTTTTTTTGTGCAGACGGACAGCACGTACCTTGTTCAGGTGTACAACCTGACGCTGCTGTGTGCCGAGGAGTACGTCATCGAACCGCAGTCTGTGCAGTTCCTGGTGCAGCACGGATTCGACTTCAACAAGCAGTACGCTCAGGGAGTTCCCTACGACAAGGGCAACGACAAGGTGTGTGTGTCTGGGTGCTGTCAGGATTCTCCCCTTATGTGTTATTCCTGTAATTTGTCAGGGATTATGAGATTCTTATTTATTGAACAACAACAGTGTTTTACGCGTTTATCCGTTCCTAGTTACATTTAATTTTCTGTAATGTTTATATGGACAGATCTTATTACTTATAATACAGAGAGACAGTGAGGAGATCGTAAAAAGAGAGAGTGAGAGATGTAAGAAGAAAACAAGACAAAGATGGACAGAATGAGAGAAAGGGAGAGAGAAAAACATAGATGGAGAAACAGAAACACACTTAGTGAGAGAGATGGAGGGACAGTAAGAAAAAGGAGATGAGACAGAAAGAGAAAGAAAGATTTAAAGATGAGAGAAAGAGAGAGACAAAAAGAGAGGAAGAGACAGTGAGAAGGATGAGACAAACGAGAGAGAAATAGACAGTGAGACAGAAAGCGAATGAGTGAGAGAGAGAGAGAGACAAAAACAGTAAAAAAATAGCTATAAAGAGCGAGTGAGGTAAACTAGAAAACTAGACAAAGATGGATAAGAAAGGGAGAGAGGAAAACAGATGGAGAAACACTTAACAAGAGAAAGTAAAAGAGACGATCAGACAGAAAGAGAGAAAGACAGGGATAAGAGCGAGTGGGAGACAAAAGGACAGGAAGAGACAGAGAGGTGTGTGTGTGTGTGTGTGTGTGTGAGAAAGATTGGGAAAGATGAGAAAAAAGAGAGAGGCAGTAAGAGATGAGACTGAAAGCGAACAAGAGAAAAAGAGAGAGAGAGAGAAAGAAAATGAGATATAGAACGAAAAACAGAGAAAGAGTGAGAGAAGTAAGAAGGAAACAAAACAAAGATGGACAGATGGAGAAAGGGAGAAACATAGATGGAGAAATAGAAAGACACTTAGTGAGATTTAGGGAGAAGGAGAGTTTGAGTGAGAGACCATAAGAGACAAGGAGACAGAGAGAGAAAGATTGAAGGATGAGAGAAAGAAAGAAAGATTGAGAGAGGGAAATAGTGAGAGATGAGACTAAAAGCGAACAAGAGAAAAAGATGAGAGAGAAATGAGATGTAAAGAGTGTGAGAGTGAAAGAGAGAGTGTTAGTTTAAAGCATGCTCAAACTCTCGGTTCCCAGTTTGCCGTGTGTGATGTGATGAATATAAACATACAGTAGTGAATAACATTTCCATTTTGTTGTCTAAACAAACTGGCCGTGTGTGTGTGTGTGTGTGTCAGGGTGGAGAGCCCCAGGGTGTGACGATGCAGACGCTGTTCGTGGAGCTCCTGAGAGCCAACAAGCCGCTGGTTCTCCATAATGGCCTGATCGACCTGGTGTTTCTGTATCAGAGCTTCTACGCTCAGCTGCCTGAGAGACTCGGGAGCTTTACCGCCGACCTGTCGCAGATGTTCCCCGCCGGCGTCTACGACACCAAGTACGCCTCCGAATACCAGCTCCGCCTCACCGCGTCCTACCTGGAGTACGCTTACAAGAAGTGGTACGCTTATACACACACACGCGCACACACACACACACACACACACACACACACACACAAGAATTAAAGAGGAAATAAGAGTTCATTATCAGGTACGAAATGAACTATTACTAAAACAGATCAGAAAATTTTAATTAAACATTTTAATGATAAAAATAATGACTGAATTGGTGGTAAGCGAGAACAAACAACCAATGGTACATTTCTGACATAGTTCATTAAAAAATACATTTTAACTAAATTATTACTTAAAAAATATTTAAGTGAGAAAGTAACGTTTAATTTTATGTATTTTTTTCCCCTTTGTAAAAACATTAACGCAACATGAATAAATAAGGTGCGGATGATAATGTTGAGATAAATACATTTTTTACTCTGATTACTAAGGTTACGCAGGGTGCGGGGCTTGTGAGCTCTAAAGAACGTTTGATTGGGCGGCGTTTATACAAGTACAGGATGAGTCATCAAAATTGAATTCATCAACTTTTACAGTTTTCTGGGATTCTCGGGGCCAGAAGTATTGGAACGTTATCAGGAAAAAGGTTTAACAATCAGCAGTGCTCGTTCCAGTGAGACGCTTATTGAGGAGCTGAAGACTAAACTTCAGATTAAACACAGAGGACTGATATCCGAGGGCGAGTGATCTTGTGTGACGATGCACGTCCACCTACTTTTGATCAGACTTTGGAATTTGGTCCTCACCTGTTCGGTCGCCTTAATGCAGAACTACGAGGACGAAGATTCACTTCTGATGAAGAACTGAAGACAGCAGCGCATTCGTGGCTGACGGATCAGACTAAAACATTTTTAATGAGGGAATATGAAAGCTCGTGAATAGATGGACAAAGTGTACTGAAAAGCAAGTTGAAAGTTTACATTTAAAATAAATTCTACAGCCAGAGTGCGGATAATTTTTGACTCGCCCTTGTATATATAGAAATCTATCTAGCTTGTGTTTAGAGTGTTTAAGTTTGGGAGAAACAGAGGCAATCTCCTTATGGACAGATCTCCTGGAGCTGCAGTAGATTTCTGAAGTAGAAGCCCTTTGTGTGTGTGTTTTTTTTTTTCAGTAAGCTGGACAACAGCAGATCTATTGACATCGCTCAGGCCGGACCTCACCTGTTTCTGGAGTTCTGTAATTACACTGGCCGTGTGCAGAGCTACGTGGACTACAGACCCTGTGTGGACAGCCACGCCCAGGACGGACCGCTGAACGTCTGCGTCCAGTTCTCAGTGAGTTCCTCTCAGAGCTCTTAGATTAGTCTGATTAGGGAAACTCTAGCTCGTCGCGTTAATACAATAACCCCCCTCCTTTAACGTTCGACACTGTAGCTCCATATGCGAGTTTAAAGCAGCTGCCAAGATTATTTTTTTAATTAGCATATCAATTTAAATAAACTAACTTATTTTATTACTTATATTAGTGATCTGACTTCTAAATATTGATCACTGATTACATTTTATATTTTCAGTTTATACTATATTTAATCTTGCAGTCTTAATTGTCCACTATTTGATTTTTAATAATTTCATTCTCTTTTCATTAAATGCTGTTTTTAGTTTCTTACCCTTTATGTACAATGTAAAGTTTCCTCAAGTGCTTGAAAGGCGCTTATAAAT
Source organism: Clarias magur (assembly GCA_013621035.1). Lineage (NCBI taxonomy): Eukaryota > Metazoa > Chordata > Actinopteri > Siluriformes > Clariidae > Clarias > Clarias magur. The sequence continues at coordinate 2,673,575 of QNUK01000009.1, read as the reverse complement.
AAAATGCATTATTACTATTATTGTTGTTATAATGCTGATTGTTTTCCCTTAACAGCACATCCTGAAGTGGTTTAGTTTCATCCCTTTTATTGCACACCGACTCAGCCCACACTAACTAGCACTGAAACTGGAGACTCCTTCCTTAATTACTAAACCAACATCTCCTTATAGAAACTCATTTGTCTTGTGAAAAATTTTACTGTAGAATATAATAATTGTGTTGCAGGTGCGCTCCAGTTAGAGCTGCTCTTATAGAAAATGAATCAACACCTTCTGACCAATCAAAATTCCTGTTAAATATAATATAATTAAATAAACACTCTGATCCCCCTGTTGTCAGATTGCTGATTTCAGCTGCTGTAACTTCGACCGCCACTAGATGTCACTCTGGCCTCTGTTTTCAGTAGCTTGAAAGCTTAAATATGTATTTTTTGTCCCCCTTAAAAAGACATAACAACGTCTTCCGTTTTGTTTCCATGACAACGATTATACATGTAACCGAAGGCTATAAATTAAGATTCATGTTCATGAGTCATATAAGAATAAATTGATATAATATACAGAATGATAAGTTCAGCAAAACTCGTGGTGTTGTCACTGCAGGCTTACGGATGGTGCCCCAGCGGCTCTTGCTGCCCCATGTCACATGACACAGACCTCATCATCCGGCAAGACGAGAAGAGCAAAGAGGACAAGAGGAAGAAAAGGAAGCGGAAGAGGAAGAAGAAAAAGGCTACAAAGGAGGAGGAAGACGAGGAGGACGACGAGATCCCGCAGGATAAGAAGCCTCACACTGAGGACATGCACGAGGACCGTGAAGAGGAAGAAGGAAAACACAGCGCGCAGGACGAAGAACTGCCAAGCGCCGAAACCTCGGCTACAGATTCTGTGAAGGAGGAGAGCGACACTCCTCAGAGGCTCGATCCCACGCCGGACGCCAAAAACCGGAAGGTAGAAGGAGGAACGCACAGAGCTGGCTTTGACGCCTTCATGACCGGATACATTTTCGCCTTCGCGAGCCTCCACACAGACGGATCGGACTCCTTTATTCCCGAGTGCACCAATAAGCTGTATCTGAGTGGCAAGAGCGTGCCGCTTCACATCGCCAAGAGCAGCTTCTCGAAGTCTACGAAGGCTCATGTTACCAAGATGGAGCAGGTCTGGAAAGGACAGTTTCCCAAAGCAGAAGAGAACGCGTGACAGAAATTGAGATTTTTGTGGTAAATGTGATTTAAAATTTTTTTATAGTGCCCTCTGGTGGCATAATAAAGAATTATTTTTCACATAAAACATAAGTGACTTATTCTTTGTTTTATATAGTATTATAAAATTTAAATTCTTGATTATGCCACTAGAGGGCACTCTAAAAGTGTTAAATCACAGTTTATGATTGAAATTCACACATAGGAAATTGATTTTTGTGATTTAAATTTTCTTTTTTAAACACGTTTCCAAGTTTTTGTGATAAATGTTAAAAGTTAAAAGCACATTTAATAGTGCCCTCTAGTGGCGTAATAAAGAATTCTGATTTTATGTAAAACATTGAGTGACATTCTTTAGTTTTATATCAAATTATAATTCTTTATTATGCCACTAGAGGGCACTATAGAAAACATAAAATCCCAGTTTCCCAAAACAAATGAGAATGCATGACAAAAATTTGTTTTGTAATAAATGTGATTTAAGTTTTTTTTTTATGCCCTCTAGCAGCACAATAAAGAATTCTGATTTATGTAAAACATGAACGACTTAACTCTTTACTATTTCATGCAAGACAAAAATAAAAATCAGGGTTGTGGGAGAATAAGAGGCGGGGAATACACGGTGGAGGTCAATGCAGGTCACCATTTAACACATTTACATCTCTAAGCAATTTTAAGCGTCACCAGTTGAAGTACTTGCATGTTTTTATGAATTTAAACAAAACCGGGAAACCTAAAATATTTCAGAATTCCGATTAAGTTGAAGAAAAATAACAAACTGACTTCATTGTGTAAACAAATGAACTTTTTTCCCCCAGAATATAGATTTCATTGCAGCCCCGCCCCCTTTCCGTTGACCTTTTGAAGGGGTCGTTGCCAAGCAAACAATTACAAATCTTACAATTACACAGACACAAACGCATTACACGCAGAATTACTCCCTCAAGATTAAACAACACGAAAGCAAATCATTTATTATTATCTTTTTAAACAACTGAATATACATACATGCACATAAACATAATAATAATAATTAAAAAAAAAACTGAAACCTTATGAACGGAAACAGAGGAAGGTCCTGATCTGTCTTTGGTAGAAATTATACATCTCATTGACATCGAATACAAACCTGCGCGATGAGGGAGAGAAAAAAACAAACAGGCAGGACTGATGACGTCTAGACGACATATTTACACACGTCTTGTGCTCATTGAACTGTATTAACACGACATTTTTACACACAGTTGACCAGCAGGGAAAGTAAGACATAGAAAGTAAAATTCTTTTCTTTTTTTTTTCCCTTTCTTCTTTATAAATATCAAAATAGAGCGTCTCTCTCTCTATATTACTATAAAACTAGTTTGCTTCGGTTAGATTTATTGCATAGAAATGTAGTGACAAATCCAACAACAAAAGAAAAAAACAAGATTAAAAAGATTAAACCCAACAAGTTCTTCGATTCAAGTGCAATTTAACGCCGTTTAAAGTAGTTACAGACACGGACGTGTTTAGTTTTTTTCTTTTCATTTTTAAAAAAAAATCTCAGCAAGAGGAACACTCGCTCAGGACAGGGTGAAACGGCACGTACGGAATGTTTCTGTCTCTTCCAGCGATCAGGTGTACTAATTACAGTGCAAAATTACGAATGGACAGCTGTAATACCCAGGAACAATCTCTAGCATTTTTTTCTTTTCTGAAACAATCGATTTTCTCTCACAATCGCAGAAATTGTTTGTCCGATTAAGATAATCCTAGTGCTCGTAAAAAAAAAAAAAAAAAAAATACATTCATTTGATCTCCGTATGTGTGTGTGTGAGAGAGCTCACGAAGACGTCTGGTTGAAAACATCAGGCTGCGTTATCTTCAAGGACAAAAAAGAAAAAAAATAAAGAAATCTCTGAGTGTTAAATAATACGACATTTCTCCTCAGATGTCACACCGGGACACGAGGTCGGGTGACGCGGACGCGCGGCATGGCGCAAGAACGATGGAGCGCGGTTCCTGCAAGTCGGCTGATGCGCTCAGAGGAAGTGGGTTCCTGTTGGTCAGGGAGAACAAGCTGGACGCGTTCTCCTCGCTTTCGGCCTCCATGTCCTCCCCGTTCCCGTTAGGCAGCTCGTTTCGCTCCTTGTCCTCGTCGTAGTCGATGTCAAAGAAGCTGCCTCTGCTATTTGAGCAGTCCATGGCTTCATCGGTCTCGGACTCCTGTTCCACCCGGGAACGCTCGCGAGGTCTGTAGGGCGGGATCTCGGGCACGGCGTATGTCCTTGCCCAGCCGCTGAGCGCTTTGGGCCGCGCGTCTCCGCCCTCGCTCCTCGCGCCGCAGAAAGCCTCGGACAGCGCCTGCTGTGGGGACACAGGCAGGGAGTGGCACTGCCGTCCTGGCAGCTGCCACAGCTCGGGCCAGGGGTTCGTCTGAGGCTGGTACGAGCTCATGCTGCCTCGCGGCGAGTGCAAATCAAACGTGAGCGAGAACACCGACTTGCTGGGCATGTCGAAGAATTTGATCTTGCCACCCTTGAGGTCCTCGCGGGCGCTGAAAGGGTTGACCTTGGCGACGCCCCGCGGTCCGGGGTTGTAGTACGGGTCCTGGACGTTCACCTTGCGCCCTGGTTTGCGGGAAAAGATATCCGACTGGCTGCGCGAGAGCCAGATGTTGCGGCGTGGACGGGGCGACTTGGGCGGGATCTTGTCGTCCTGAAGGCCAAGAGGGTTCAGTCTCTTTATACCCTGGAACTTCTCTCCTAAACAGAGACGAGGACAGACCCTTTCAGGACTTTTATACATTATACTGTCCTGAGAAAAAAAGATGTAACTGTTTCACATGCAACTTAATCAGGAGTATCAGGAGTTCTCGTAAATCTCATTGTACTTGCTTATCTAATTACATCACTAATGGAAAGTAAAAAAAAAAATGAAATTAATAAAGAATTATTACAGTTTTTCCACATACAACATTTGAACGGATTCCAGCGTCACTGACCACCAGGGGGCGTCATGAAACAAAAACTAACCCCATGCTGGACTCCGGCCAGAACCAAAGGTAAGCGAGCAACAGCGGAATGTACGTAGCTCTAGACTGAAATCGTGGTATGTGAGGAATTACAAACATTACACACGTTGCGACATTGCTCTTTTTTGGGGAAAAAAAAATCTGAGCAGAAGTTTAGCAGACGACCAGAACCAAAAAAACAAAACCCTAAACAAAACGCGAGCGCTGCTCAGGTGGCTAAATGTTCCCGTTACAGGAATAGAACAGAACTGAAGGGATGCTGAATGATTGATGGGACGCCCAGTGAGAGCGCCGGGTGCTCGCGCGCTTCCTGGATTAGCTGCCAAAGGAAATTAGAGAGCAGGGTTGTAAAACCAAGAGTGTAACTGGAGCTGGCAGGGAAGAGAGGACAGCTCGCTCTGGCAAAAAGACGCAAAGGGGCTGCGGATCGCGCCGAACGGTGGTGGTGGGGTTGGGCATGGAGGAGCGTCAGATGGACGTTCCTGATCCCTGTTCCTGTTCCTGGGATAACGAGCTGTTAGGAGGAACTCTGCCCGTCTGTGTCTCGGAGAACATTTCTTACTTTATTAAGACGTCTTGTTTCCATGTCCTGATTAGGATTAAGTTTGAGGATCCTGATGATTCACTTTAACTATTAAATATACAGCAATATTGAAACGCGCGTGTGTGTGTTGGCTACACACCTTTAGGGATGCTCTTTTTATCCATCTCTGCCTGTATATGGATCCTCTCTCTCTCGGCTTCTTCAGCTTTCAGACGCCGCTGGATGTCCTCCAGCCTCTTGACGATATCGGGGAACGAAGGCCTGAGCTTTGGGTCCATCTGAAACACGACAGAGAAGACCAAGTGCTTAACATGGAGCCTGAATGCTTTCCCGTTACTCCAAATGTCACCAATCGCTTTATTATGGAACATAAAAACAATACACAATGACATGTCGGGTGTGTGTGCGCGCCCAGGCGTCTGCTCCATGACCTTTACATCATTTCCAACATGGTTCGTTTATTCCTTTGACCACATGAACATAAAACTTTTTCTGCTCTCTGGCCTCTCTCGAATCTGATTCGTAACGGTTTTGAAGTGTTAAAAATGCTCGAAGGTTTGTAATAAACAAACGCTATAATGCTGTGCAACTTGTGCAGCTTAAATTTCATGTCAGTATTGCACAAACCACCCATAAGCTCAAAAGAAGAAGAAGAAAAAGTAAAAGAAGAAGAAGTTGTTGTTATAATCTTGCAAAACGTGAGTATTTTAAGTACTTTACAAAGCGGTTTGTATTTCCTTCAAAAGCTTGTGGTATATCTGTAAGTAATTGTTAGATTTTTGACTATTTGAGTTCTGTATGTTTATATGAAATGCGTCAATTCACCGAACAGGATCGATCACCAAAGCACTCGAATATAAAAACGTAGGAAGGGAAGCGCATGAAACGATCATGCATAGTGTCCACCGTACAAGCCTCTGGACACAGTGTTATGATCTGGGGTTGCTTCAGTCGCTCAGGTCGAGACTCAGCAACGTTATGTGGCAATAAAATGAAGTCAGCTGACCACCTGGATGTCCTGAATCACCAGTACATCACATCTATGGAGGTTTACTTCCCTGATGGTACACGCCATATTCCAAGATGATGATGACAGGATTCATCAAGGTTCATAAATTGTGAAAGAGTGGTTCAGGACAGGTTTTTACACACAGATTGGCACACATGGACAGAGTCCAGACATTAACCCCACTGAGAATCTCTGGGATGTGCTGGAAAAGGCTTTACAAAGCAATCATACTTTCATTATCAATATAAAATCTTGGAGAGCAATGAATACGCCTCTGGATAAAAGTAAATGTTGTGACGTTACATAAGCATATGGAAAAGATGCCACGGGAGAAATCAAAACAAAAGGCGATCCGGTGAAATATTATGGCGTGTGACTTTTCTTTCTGTTTGTTGTTTTTGTATAATCAGTTAGTGGACTGATTTGGAGACGTACAGAAGTTAAATGCCAACAGTTCTACATTAAAATAAAATCTCTTTACGCAGTGGATACTCACGTTGCAGCAGTTGAAGGCGAGCTGAAGGAAGTCAGGAGGACAGTCTCCGACCATGTGCTGGAACGCGTGATAATCCAAACCGAAGTTCTGCCAACACACACACACAACCTAGGTTTAAACAAACGTTATTCATCTAATGTTAAACATTTTAGTCTGTACTTTAATTATGGTCTAAAACTGGACCTGAATTATGAGCCGTAATCAATTCATAGTTAAGGAGTTTGTGGATACGATCAGATCTAAATTATTATTATTATTATTATTATTATTATTAGTTTAGGAATTTCTCAAGCAGTTAAAAATGAAGGCTGTGTGTGTGTGTGTGTGTGTGTGTGTGTGTGTGTGTGTGTGTGTGTGTGTGTGTGTGTGTGTGAGCGAGACACTCGATCACTTCTTTCCTATACATCGAGACAGCACACGCACGTGACTCGTATCATTTCTCAGTTTAAAGGGATTAGTGAGATGAGCGACGACTGACTTCGGTGCGAGGCAGGAAGTCGGGATCGGCCTGTATCCTGGCGATGATCTCGCACAAGATGATGCCGTAGGAGAAGACGTCGGCCTGGAGACGGACACAAAGGAACGATTGTTTTATTACTGTTATTATCACTAATATTATTATTACTATTATTATTATTATTATTGTTGTGCTTATCTGTGCGTTCTGGATCTCATGGGTTCACCTTTTCGTTATACGGTTCGTCTCGCAGAACCTCCGGAGCCATCCAGAACGGAGAACCCACCACCGCGAGCTTCTCTCCATCGGCCCTGCACGCACAACAGAGAAAGAGAGAGAGAGAGATTGTAAACATTCTCAGACGAGTTCAGACACGTTCTATGAAGTACCCCCTGGAGGTAAAAGGGAAGGTTTTTGATCATGTTAATGTGGATGGAAAGAAAGAAAGAAACAGAGAGAAGGAGAAAGAGAAAGGGTTCTTCAGTATTATTAGCTTTAGTATTATTAGCTCTTCTATTAGTGAACTACTGAACGCTATGTTCTGCCAGATCAGATGCACTTACTACCACACACACACACACATTTGTGTGGTGACTTACTCATGACTGGGGATTTTTTCTGCGAGTCCGAAATCTCCAACAATCGCAGTGTAACTGTTTTCATCTGACTTGATCAGGCAGTTCTGCAAACACACACACACACACACACACACACACACACACACACACACACACACACACACACAGGTATAGTCATGAACAGCAAAACAACAACAACAAAAAAAAACTCTTTCGTCACCCTCTGCAGCTTAATATTTTTTATGTGGAGGCTGTGCAAAAGTTTTGGCGCCCTACCACACCTATTTCCGATAATCACTTAAGACATATTTATGCGTTTGAGATTATTTCGGGATGACTTATTTATCTTGTAAGCGTGACACGGCTTGGATTTGCACGCAGGGAATTTCCTGTTCATGTTCAGGTAGCTCAGTTGAAAGCAAAACTAAGTGCGCCCGCTGAGAGGCTTATGCGTGTATTTACATTCCACGTTTTTCCTTATCGCCGATACGATCTGGAGAGAATCTTGGTTTCTCGGTTACGGTTTGAACGTGAGGCATCAGGAGGTCAAGTGTTTCTGAGAGCAGGCGCTATTTCCGGGTTTGTATGGGAAAGTATGCGGTTCTGCAGCTTGGTTTTTATCATATCTGGACAAACAGAGAAGAGAAACCGATTTGTTTTTTTTCAGATTCCAGATATGATTTATGATGGTGTATAATGTATAGCTTTAGAATAAAAATGTTTTTTTGTACGTTAAAATATAAGGAAATCGTGCATATGGAAGAGGGAGGCTCAGACGGCGAAGTCCTCGTAGTGTGTTGTGCCGCCTTGTGTGTTAAAAAAAATTTTTTTTTTAAAGGCAGCGAAGCACGAGTGTAGCGGTGTTACCTTAGAGGTGAGGTCTCGGTGAAAGATGCCCTTGGAGTGCAGGTAGGCCAGACCCATGGCGATGTCTGACGCCAGTTTGACCCGTGAGGTCCAGCTCAGGTACTTGTTGCTGTCCAGCAGCTGCTCCAAGTTCCCACCGTTGATGTACTGCAGCACAAGACGAGAACATTCATTCACATCGACATGAGACTCGACAAGAAACAACCGGAAATTACTCCGGTAGAAACAGTAGAAACAATCCTGTTTTTCTGCGGCAAAGATCTAGAGTGTGTTTTTCACTGAAACACCAGAAACAAATTCTCCCCAAGGAGGACGAAAATAATAAACGAACAAACAAAAAACAAATAAAATGTATTTGGCTACACTGACATTTAAATTTTTGTTCTTCTTTTTTTTTTTAGCATAATGATAGTTTTTAGTATTAATATACATCATATACTTATTTTAATCGTAAAATATTACAGTAAAAACTTAGATTGCACGTATCTCGGTCTGCGAGTGTTTTGCAAGACCAGCAAATTTTTTAAATAAAATGTTAACTTTACATTTTTTTTTATTTTAACGAGCGAGGTCTTGATATACGAGTGGCCATGCTCAGTCACAGTCTCTCTCTCTCTCTTTTTAAAAAAAAATTCATGTCCAAGTCCAGCTGTACTGCAACAACGGCTGTAGCGGTGCAGGAGATGAATCTGTTTAATGACATTTCCGTGAAATCCTCAAAAGGAGGCAAAAGCAAAAGTCATCAGAGACGTTCCGTGTTAAAGAAGTTTTCAGATAGCCCCAGTGAAGGTTAATTTATTTACTTCATATTTTGTATTAATCATTTGTATATTAATATTTTCGGGTTGTGGAATAAATCATCCAAGTTTCCATTATTTCTTATGGGGGAAATTCACTTTGATATAGGAGTGCTTTGATATACAAGCAAACTTCTCGAATGCAATCCAAGGTTTATTAATTTAATTATTACATTATAACATTAGATTTATTAATTTCTTTTTATATACATTTTTCGTTAACATATACACCTGTGTTTTCATTGTCCTTTTTTACCTTTTAATAATTTAATTTTAGACAACCTTTCATATTGTGTTTTAATAAAACATTCTATTTTTTGACATTTTACTGTTTCCTTTTTTTTTCCTGTTTCTATTCACTTTTTTCCATATTAATTTTACATGTTTTTTGTTATTGGTTTTATTTATTGCATTCCTAAGATTTGTCCCATTTACTTATTAACAAATATTGAATTGAATATTATATATAAACAAATTCTCATAATGAACAAAAAAAAGTAAATAAAATGGGAGAATATGTATAGTTATATTTGTAATTTTAACTTACTCTGAAAAGTATTAGAAACAAGAGATAATTAAGAGATAAATTTGATTTTTTTATTGGTAGCCTATTTTTGAAAAAGATAATATTTTGCATGCACACAAACTGTTTATTCTGAACCAGTTATTAATGTTAAGACCTAAGGTAAACTTTACAATAGTGCATCTCAGTGCAAAAGAAACTCCATCTGGTTGTCTGTGAGACTCGTTACAGTACACCAAGAGAAAACCAAAAGCTTCAGCGCAGACAGATTTCCCAGCATGAAATCCCATCCTGGTAAAATCATAAGTGGTTTAAATTTTTTGTTCCCCTTAATACGTCTCAGCCCGGCTGCTCTATTAATGCCCTCCGTGTATTACGTGACCTGACCACGAAACAAAACGTCTGTGTCCCTCTTTGCCCTATTTTCATGTTTTCCTGAAGCTAAAAGGAAATCGTGAACAGCAGTCGAGTAGGCATTAAAATCAGATCAGCTGTGCCTCCTCCTCCTCCTCCCTCACTGACCGTAAATAGAACTTTTCTCCGAGACCTCCGTCTGTCCATCTCCTTTATCATTTATGTTTAATCTGTGCTAATGGACTCTCTAAAGTTCACTCTCTGAAACATGGGAGGCGTCGTTTACACTAGTGCTGACAGGCAGGGTGAGGACGAGGGCAGCGATGACATCATTGTCTTTCGAGAAAGAAAAGAATTTCACGATGGGATGCGCAAGATTCCTCTTTTGCCTCACACCATGACACAGATAAACAGTCTTACACAACATCGTTTTCCTATTTTACATTAGTGTTGTTCGTACTGTACTGACGCCACAGAGTGTTCTATAAACAGTACCTCTCTATATGAGGGGCGTTCAAGTCAAACCAGGGCTTTTGATAACAGTGTAGAATAACAGAAGACAGTTCTGAGAGTAAAAACTCCCTTTATTTCTCTATATAATCTCCTGCTACACTAATGCACTTATCGCAGTGTTTCACTAGTGCTTGGACACCATCAAGGTAGAAAGTTTACCCAGTAGACAAGACTCATGATCGGACTGCTTGCTTCACATCAGAAACGCTGGCCTCCCAGGAACTCCTTTAATGTTTGCCCAGACATGTGGAAATCACTGAAACCGAGGTCAGGAGTGTACGATGGATGGGGCAATAACTCCCAGCCGAGTTCATGTAATGTGTACATGTGTTGGTGAATGATCATGTGTACAGTTCACACAGACAGATGCGTCTCTTCTGCAACACGTTATCTGGGAGAAATCCACAGACTGTAGCTTTCGGACGTCTTCATGACCGAGGAATTTCCGCTTTAAGGTTTCTCAGTAACACAATGTAACAAAACATCTTTCTCAAGCAAGAGAAAGAGACTGTTGAGGGAGCCACGGTTTACAGCTGCTGTAACATAAATGAAAACGGGAACTCACTTGTTTTACGGATCAAATCCATATACAGTATAAACTGATAAAATCTACATTTCAATAAAAGTAAATCTATAAAAATGTACGGTGTAGAGTAAAAGTCTTCAGGAAGTGCTGTTATTAGTTTATCTCCACCGCATTCTGATAACGGCACCGTGTTTCACACCCGTCTTGTCATTTTGAGGGTTCCTGTTTTGTTTAAAAGGTATCGTCTTCCTGCTTTCACAGGGCGCCCGAATGCAAATAACGTCTCTGATGTCCAGACGGGAACCAGATACGGGGGATGTCGAGGCGAAGCCGCACTCTCGCGATTTTCTGCTCCTGTGTAGGCGAATCAATCAGAGAGAGAGAGAGAGAGAGAGAGTTTTGAGACAGATGAACGCAGCTGATGTAACGGCTATATTTAAGCAGAGGTAATGGTGTACGTCTCTCTCTCTCTCTCTCTTTCTCATTTCTCTCATAGCTCATCCATCTGAGGCTAAATATACAGTCTTGCTTCTCTGAGCTTGGCTATTTTTTGCCCTGTTTACTTCATTTGACCCAAACACAGCTGACCCAGAAGGTGTTTAATGAGAATAAGAAATATCAGGTTAATCCAACCTGAACCAAATGAAGGATTTGTATACGTTTTCGTAAAGCTTCGTTGTTGTCTTGTTATGCCGATTGACCTCGCAGTTATCGTTCCTTGCACTTGTAAATTTCCAGATTCCTCTGGAAACATCTCCTTTCTCCTAATCAACATCTGACCAAACCTGGACCTCATGAGTGGCGCAGTGGTAAGGTGCTCGTCGCTATCTTCAGGAGATCACAAAGTTGATTCTCGGGTGATGCCACCACCATCCGTAGCTACACTAGCCAATCATTTAAGGAATTGGATAGTACTGCCCTCCGTGTGTGTTACGTCACTCTGAAATGGTGAGTGAGCAAAAGTTTGACATGTACAAAATACATTTTCACCTGATACCATCAGGCTCTTCGAAGAGACCCGATTGTCAACCAGCAGTGGTCCTAGACTGCATCCTTAAGGATTGCCTTTAAGCACAATATGATTTTTAATCCAATGTTTTAGTGGATTTTTTAATATTGTGTTACATCACTCCGTAATGGTGAGTGAGTGACAGTTAGAAAAGATGCAGTTGGCGGCTTCACAAGCATCAGCGGAAGCCCTCCCTGGTTGGTTGGCTGGCTGGCTGTCACTGATGTTTGATCACCCTAATATGATGGTGTGGTTTGGATATGACTAAACTAGAACAAAAATCTGTGGGCCTGGTATTGTCCTACATTACCCATAACACTGCACTGTTATTGGTGGAACTGTAGTCTAGATCGTACGCAGCACAGCATTCTGGGACTCGGAGTCCAGGTGTACCCCAACCACAGGTTTTATGACCTTGAGACAAAGTAGATTTTTTTTCCATTTATGTCATAAAGAATAGAGCGGATAACAAACAGACCCACTGTTCAGGCTCGATGGGTCGTTTAAGATAAATAAATAAACATATCTGATGAATATTCCAGCCTCCGTCATTGGATTAGGTCGTGCCAGGTGGCCGATGTGCGGCATGTATTATTTAGTGTTACGCTGATGACAGGGTTCTGTTTGTATATAACACACCGGAGGCTGCGATCGTGGGTGTGTGCTGAAGCTGCACATGGCACCGGAGCTCATCTGTTATTCATCGTGTTTACCTGAAGATCCGGTTCGCGCAGGAACGCTGGCTGATAACGCACGGCATCTGTAACTTGCCCGGCATCCCAGAAATATCGGTCAATCATTCACTTAATTAGTCACATGTACGCTTTAACCCACCTGATCAATACTAATCTCTCTGTCCCTCACATACACACACATGTTGTCAAGCCTGAGGGAATAACTGTTTTGTTCTTGAAAAGAAATTCTGCCTCAGGCCCTGTTGAATAAAGACTGCATTGTTTTTGTCGTCTTTGCACGCTGTGTACTACTGCACACGATCACAATAATCTGTATTGTCGTGAGCAATATAGTGAGAGTTGAAATGAAACGTTTGTAACGGGAACAGAAATCTAGCTCAAACAAACTGAGTCACCATAGAACATAAATGCTAATCAGGCACATTTTGACACAGCAACAGTGTTTTCCTTCCTTAGGTTGAATGCATCATGGTTCGATTCGTAACCCTGTCTTCACACTAGCAAGTGACAAACCCGAGAGTCTATGTTTATTTCCTGTGTACGTGTCACACAGAGCAACGATGTGACAAGCAGCTCACAAATCGAGATTTCTCAATTCTTCCTATGCAGGAAGCTGTGATGTGACAAATCCTAACGCTCTTTAGGTCTTTCTACAGTTCTATCAAAGCTCTATAGGTGCCTCTACTGTACATATACACTAATATTCCTCTAATAATGTGAACAATAGCCCAATCGGAACAATACTGCAACACCTCAATTGAAACAGTTTGACCCGATTCTGACTGATCGTAATAAATAAATAATCTGCTAAGTGGGTAAATATTATCTGTTCACACAATTGATCTGATGGTTTCTCTCTTGTTGGAATGAATATATTCTTTCTGCACAACTGGCCCACATGGGGGTAGCATAAGGTTAGGTGACGAGTTTCCAGGAAGGTAATTCTCCTGATCCGTAAACTCAGAAAGAACACAGATTCTTCCCCAAAGTGTCTTTGCTTCAGATTTTCTTCCACTTGGTTTCTGGCTGAGAGAAGAAATCTTCCACCATAATGGTAAATACAAAATAGATTTCCCCCTTATACTATCACGTTCTTCTTGACAAGCCGATTTTAAAACAGCAACAGTCCTAGACTCCATCCCTGAGGAACGCCTTTAAGCTTAATATGAGTTTTTTTTTTTATCCAATGTTTGATTAGATTTTAAATATTCAACATACTTAACATAAACAAAAACTAGCATGGATGAAGCTGAATGCTTGTAACCAATCATAATGCAGAAAACGGGATTTATTAGGACAAAAATGGGATGCCAAATCAAACCTCAACATTTGAATAAATAAATATTTTTTAAAAAACTTCTTCTGTTATAATTGTGGTAGATTAAATTATTCACAGAGAGCAGAAATAATTTGCACGTCAACTGAATTATAATCTTGATTAATCACACACACAAAATAAAACATGTAAACCCACATCTTATCCGATTAGGGCCCACAGTTAGGTAAACAGTTAATTTGACATCTTTAATTGGAAGGATTTCAAATCAGATTGAATAAATATTGTCTGAGTAAACATAGATCATTAAATCTTATCCTTCTATAAACATACAGGGTGGGCCATTTAAATGGATACACCTTAATAAAATGGGAATGGTTGGTGATATTAACGTCCTGTTTGTGGCACATTGGTATATGTGAGGGGGCAAACTTTTCAAGATGGGTGGTGACCAATAGGAAGAGGGTCATGTGACACATCAAACTCATTGGGAAGTTCACAAGAAAAACAATGGTGTGCTTGGTTTTAACATAACTTTATTCTTTCATGAGTTATCTACAAGTTTCTGACCACTTATAAAATGAGTTCAATGTTCTGTCCATTGTGATGGATTGTCAATGCAACCCTCTTTCATGAGTTATTTACAAGTTTCTCTTTGTTTACAGCCAGTGACATGTCGAAGAGGTTAACACGTGATGAGTGGATCGAAATTGTGTTGATATCTGGTGAACGCAGTAACCGGATCATTGCAGCAGATTTCAATGTAAGACACCCTACGAGACCACCCATCTCCCATGCTACAGTTAGCAAACTGCTTGCTAAGTTTCGTGAAACTGGTTCAGTGTTGGATTTACCAAAATGTGGACGCATGAATACTGTCACTAATGAACAAACATCAGTGTCTGTCCTAGCTTCATTCAGCAAGAGCCCACAGCGTAGCACTCGCCGCATGTCACTGGAGAGTGGCATTAGTCGAATGTCCCTTCGGCGAATATTAGCTACTCACAAATGGCACCCTTACAAACTCCAGCTACTGCAGCATCTCAACGAGGATGACCCAGATCGGCGCACACAATTTGCAGAATGGGCAAAACTAAAATTGGAACAGGACCCTCAGTTCACGCAGAAGCTTTTGTTCAGTGATGAGGCAAACTTTTATGTGAATGGTGAAGTTAACAAACAAAACCACCGCTATTGGTCTGACACTAACCCACATTGGATAGATTCCTCCAAGACTGTTGGAACAAAAAAAGTGATGGTATGGTGTGGTATATGGGGTACAAAGATAGTGGAGCCATTCTTCATCAATGGTAACCTCAAGGCCATTGGATATTTGAAATTGCTACATGATGATGTGTTTCCCTCTTTATGCACTGAAGCTGGCACGTTCCCTGAGTTTTTCCAGTAAGATGGTGCACCACCACATTATGGGTGTCAGATCCGAGCATTCCTAGATGAACAGTTTCCTGAAAAGTGGATTGGACGTCGTGGGCCAGTTGAATGGCCTCCAAGGTCTCCCGATCTGACCCCCTTAGACTTTTATCTTTGGGGTCATCTGAAGGCAATTGTCTATGGTGTGAAGATACGAGATGTGCAGCACCTGAAACTACGGATACTGGAAGCCTGTGCTGGCATTTCTCCTGCGGTGTTGCTATCAGTGTGTGAAGAGTGGGAGAAGAGGGTTGCATTGACAATCCATCACAATGGGCAGAACATTGAACACATTTTATAAGTGGTCAGAAACTTGTAGATAACTCATGAAAGAATAAAGTTACGTTAAAACCAAGCACACCATTGTTTTTCTTGTAAAATTCCCAATGAGTTTGATGTGTCACATGACCCTCTTCCTATTGGTCACCACCCATCTTGAAAAGTTTGCCCCCTCACATATACTAATGTGCCACAAACAGGACGTTAATATCACCAACCATTCCCATTTTATTAAGGTGCATCCATATAAATGTACACCCTGTATATTAAGTATACAATATTAAAAAAAAAAATGTATGCATTGTATGTAATGCATTGCAATTTTAGAGATAAAATTTGGCATTTTCTAAAAATTTTACCACCATAATTGTCATTACAATACACATTTTCATGACGTGATACCATCAGGTTCTTCTCAATAATGGCGGTCCTAGACTTCATCCCTGAGGAACGCCTTTGAGCTCTATATGATTTTTTTTTTATCCAATGTTTGATTCTTTTTGTAATACTCAACATTCATAACATATACAGATTATACAGAGCTGTATTGGTGGCAAGTTTACAGAAATTAACCAGCTTTAACGGAGCACATGATGCAACGTTAGACCGACTTTATGTCGAGAATGACACGTGGAATCTAACTTAGTATAGTATTATGTGGTCCTATGGATGTAGAAAGTTGTAATTAGTGTATCTTTAAGGAACATTCAGCGTTGGCCAAAAGTATTCAGACGACATAAGCCATGTATTATAGTTCTCTCACTGTACCATAAAACAGATGATCACTAATTACTTCGAGCCTGGAAAACAAGTGAAATACTGACAATGGTGTTGAGCTTTTGGAGCCAATGCATGGGCCATCTCCAGACCAAAACCCAACATTAAATAATTCTTTTGTGAAGAAGGAGCAGGAGCAGTCAAGAAACATGATCTTCAGGAAGCAATTAAGGAGGCATAGATTGAGTGAGTGACCCCAGAGTACTGCAGATGTCTTCGTTTTTACTCTACACCCATCCGGATCTAGCAAGTTCTAAAGAATAAAGGACTTCTTACATAAGCATTGACCTCACCAACCAGTCAGGGCAAAGGCTAATGCTCGAAGGGAACGCTCTCTACTCCTTCCTCTTGTTTGAGATCACAGACGTGTATGATTGGCTAGCCTCACTATGATTGATGTAGCAGTGCAAGCATGCCATCCCTGCTCCTTGAGAGTACAACCAATCTGCTCTCAACGCTCCTGGTTACAGATGGCTTTAACATTTAATTTGCAATCTGTTTATGATTGATCAGGCTTTGCCACTAGGACACAAACGCTAAACTTTTTAAACTTTTGTTGTGTTAACATGGAACATCTCGTCCATCGATATACGCTAAGGATTTGTGGAAGAATTTTCTTGTTAGCAGTGCTGGTACTAGTGCTGTAAAAAAAGTTATTTTTGCAGGAAACCTAGACTCGATCCCTGAGAAACGCCTGCAGTACTCAGGTTACAAATGTAATTCAATTAATATTTTTAGTGTAAATGCATTCCAGGGCTCATTCCATATGACTGGCTCAGAAAGTGTGCTCAACAGGCACACTCCTACTGCATTACGACTGCAGTAGCGGTAAGTAACAGATTTATCATATCAAGCACAAAGCAACCCGCCAAGATCTTTCTCTCTCTCTTGCTATAGATTACAGCTGCACATGGCTCTGGAGTTCAGCTCTTACTTTTGTTATTGTGTAGAAAGTCATTAATAATAATCATCAGTAAACACCAGAAACTCATTTGGAATTCTGCTTCATTATCATTTTATGATTACTTTCCTGTTCACAGCTCATGTTAAACATTTATCAGAATGATGATCTGATGAATGCATGATGATGGATGACGGAGTTCAGACATCTACATTTTTAAAACCTTCAACTGAATCTCTGAAGTCCTTGCTTTCGCCGCACTATAAGAAGACGACCTCAGGGACGTGTGCAGGCTTGAGTGGTTTAAAGTAGCATTCCTTTAGAGTTTATGAGTTTGCGCCCCCGTACTCCTACTCATCCGCTAAACACACTTGGGTAACTTTTAATTAACCCTGCTCCTACAGCTGCTTTTATATTTAGCTGCCAATCACTGCCTGATTACATAAACACGCAACCAGGCGACTCAGACATTTTTACTGCACATAAACGGATTTATTACTACACAAGATAGTTTAAAGTGCTCTTCATTCATTTTTAAAGCTTACTTCTTAATAACTTTTCAGCACTGAATTTATAAAAAAAAAGATGCATTCAAACATTTTAAGAGAAAAAAAAAATCTTGAAAGCAAGTTAAATTTTTCCTTGGCTGCATTTTGCTTTTGAATGAATAAAAATTTGGAGATTTATTTGGTTTGTTTTAAACACAAACTTTGCAAATACACATAAAGCCATGTTAATAACTTCAGGCACACGGACGAGGTAACCTGACCTCTTGCATTAATTTTATTGGCTTTTTTCTCTCTCTCTTTCTCTCTCTCTCTCTCTCCTGGTTCTGAAGGCGCTATCTTAGGAAATCTACCACCTAGAGCTTCACCGTTTTAAGTTTATAAGAGAGGAGGGTTAGGCCTTGGTTCATGTCGAGTTTTCTGTGCATATTTAAAAAAAGTTGTGGTGACTGATGGGGAAAAACTGGGGCGAATTTGGGGAGAATTGTCAGAGTGAGAACTTTCAGATGGGAGTGCGTTTCAGATGAAAAAACAGATTTGCCGCAAATCCGAAACGAAACCTGATAGCACCAAAACGGTGCAATGTTTTTACCAGAATATTTTATGCCACTTTGAAGACGGGTATCTATGGTTTGACCAAATTTTTTTAAGGTGTGTGTAAAGTTTATACTGTTATGGGTATCTATTTAAACCAAGATGGTCCGATTCCTTAACAACAATGAAGGACTCTAGGTAGGTTTATTATTAATTTATTAATTTTCCTATTAATATATATAATTAATAAATTATTTGGACATTTCTTCTTTGAACTAAAAATTCTTTAGGTGCAACTTTTGTTAAACTGCACCGGAAAACTCTCTGAAATGATGCTTTAAGTATGAGCTCTTAAATGTACTCTTACATTAATGCACACTTCATGCATGAAACTTTAAAATTCCTTGACAGATTTGCAAATTCAGTACGAGTTGGACACAAAACAACGGGCGCCCAATCCCGAATTGGAATCTTTTTAGTCGCTGAAATCTTGTTCATGTGATGGTGAGAGCGTGTCTGTGCCTTTCTTGAGACTTACCTCTGTAAGGGCATGGAGCTGACCTTCCTGCACGCAAACACCCATGAACCTGCAAAAAAACAAATAAACAAAAAAACCAGTTATGTTCATCTTATACTTCATCCTGTTCAGCAGTGTTGGTTAACATACATGTAGATCTATAAAAAGCAGGACTTGTTCGCCGTCACTGCCCAGGATTTATCGCGGCAAAGCGAAAGAGTGAAAGCAAAAGCTTCTCCAGCTTCTAAGCCGTGTCCTTTCAACAAGTTAGGATTGATCGACTGCAGACGGAACACATCCTGTAATTTGGTGTGTGACGGATCATGACACTCACAGTTCGGATAGTCACTGTTTTTGGTTAGGGATTGGATTGTTTAAAAAAAAGAAAAAGAAAAATTGTTAATACAACGACAAAGTCCACTTGATCACACTAGTTAACTAGATTGAAAGACTGAAAAACTGTTTAACTGTATAAATATATTTATATCTATATATGTAAATGTAGTCTACATTAGTTAGTATGACAGATGTGTGAACTTATTTTCTGGGAATTATATACTGTGTAGTGCTACTTCTGCAAACGCTGCATGAACAAAGTGTGTGTGTCTGTGTGTATGCGCAACATTGTGAACATGGCGTCTGCCACTCTTAGCTGAGACGTCAGAACGAAGCGAAGAAACACAGGGCTGAGGGAGAACACTCGCACCCTGATAACACATCACTAACACATCACTCTGCCTCCTCTCCCATTCTCGCTTCGTCACACACGTTGCATGGAGGACACAGTGATTTCTGAACCGCTGAAATCGTGTCTGAGGCAGGTTTACTGTTTGTGTGTGTATGGTATCGTAACTCCAGCATGACCCAAAAGTCATGTTCCTGGTGAACGGATGTACAGGAGTGTGTGGACCGCAAATACTCATCAGAGGAAAGCAGCTCAAGAACTTAGAAAGTAAGAAACACAAGATCTCCAGATCTCATAGACTAAGAATACAAATATAGAATAAGGCCTGAGAAGAAATTTTTAAATAATGCTTATTTAGTCATCTACTAACCATTTCATCATCATAAACAAAAACAATTCTGTAAACGCAGACAAAAATTAAACAGTAGGAGTGAGAAGTCTGCAAATGGGCGCCAAGGGAAACAGTTATGGACGCCGTAACTCTCTTTTATTACTGTGAATGTTACCAAGAGTACAGTCGAAAATGAAGCACGGACTATAGTGATTAGTGATTTGTTGAGAAGAGAGGTGATGAGGGACTGGTCAATTGGAAAAATAGTGATCAGTGATTGGCCAATGGGAATTTTGGAACGATAGTCATTATTGATTGGCCAATGGGAATGATGGCAAACAATGACTGGCCAACGGGAACAAAGGTGGTCATTGATTGGACCATGATCAGTGATTGGCAAATGGGAACGGTGACAAACAATGATTGGTCCATGGGAATGAGGTGATTAATGATTGGCCAAGGGGAACAATGGCGAACAATGATTGGTCGACGGTAACAGTGGTGATCAGTTAATCGTTAGGAGTGATCAGTGATTAGTGGTTGGATTTACACACCGAGTGAACTTATAACCAGCTGCTCTAAAGTATCGAATGCAGGAGAGTCCCTAAAGCTTAATCATAAAGTCACTAAGTTTATTGCAAGGCTCTGTTTTATTAGTCACTGAAGACCTAAAGGTATTGTGACAAACACACCAAGTTGCCAACAAGGAGTGTGTGCATCCTTCAGAGCCTCCTACCCCTTGCGTCCCCCGGCGTTCTCGGCCCGACCGGGGCAGTTTCACCCCACACCGATTTGGGAGTGACTGTGAGGAGTTATGGCGTAATAAACTTCAGGTCTGACATTTATTGCTGCTGCTCGTAGGGTCTTTTTCCAAATAACAAAGAGCCCCTTAGTCAGCGTTCGGGGCCTTCCGCCCACATTCTGCAGGACACAACAATGACGTGATTGTGAAAAACACACACAGGCCTCCCCTCTCTCTCACTCATTTTTTTTTCTCTCCCCCTCTCGTGCCCTCCCTTTCTCTCTCTCTGGCCTGTAGCTCAAGCACACATTCTGCTGTACAAACACAGAGCACGGAAATAGCGCGAGGCCAAAACGAGCCGTCTGAACTGCAGTTCCATTTATAGACAAATGTGCACGTCGAGGTTTTTTTTTTTTTTTTTTTACGAGACTGTAGTTTTCCACGGGCGGCCACTCAGACCCAGAATCACAGGTTAACAGTCGAGGAATGAGAGTTGCAGCTTTTCACTGCTGTGTCTTTTCCCTGAAGCTCGGTCACATCCAATAATCAGTGACTGCCAACTTCCAGGCTTCGGACACGAACCAAGAGTGTGTGTTTGGGTCGGCAAAACAGCTCGAGCGCTGAGGAATCGTCCGTACTAATGTATACTGCAAACAGGAACCGACCACGCCGATACAACGTGATACAGATTTAACGATCACTCAGATTCGTGTTTAATTAATGTTATATAATGTTGCGATAACAACGGGACTGAGGGCTTAACATTAGGTAGCTAACTGAGTTCTTGAAAGTTACTCAATCCCGACCATATACTCACTCCTCTTGTGATTTGGTCCTTTGAATATTGAAGGTGTTTGACACGAAGCTGTGAGACCTATTTTGTGACATCACAAACAAGCTTTATCCATATTACGTATTATTTTGAAAACTTTTTTGAAACTTTAATCTTTAGAACCTAGGATGCTATTACCTGTGATGAGATCCATGAATGAGATCAATTAAGATATAAAAGGAAAGAAATTTAATGACCGTTAAGATCTAAAACTACTCTGTGGGAGGAGTCAGGTACGAGCCCAATTTGTTATACAAATATTACAGATGATTACAGTCGTGTTGCTTATGAAACCTTATAGTCTGATATTTGATATTTTCACTTTGTTAATTTCATGAATCATGTTTTAAACACAAGCTCAGCACTGAAGCACAGTGGTGGCGGAATCAGGTTGAAATTTGATCAGAAATCAGATCAGCCGAACAAACAACAGTTTCTATTAGAGCGTGCATGTGTATGGGTGTGTGTGTCTAAAAGAAAGAGATTTTTTTTTTTTTTTTTTTACAGAACCCATACATTATGATTACATTGGATATGATTGTGTGTGTGTGTGTGTGTGTGTGTGTGTGTGTGCGTGTGTGTGCGTGTGTGTGCGTGCGTGTGCGTGCGTGTGCGTGCGTGTGCGTGTCTAACCTGAGGATGTTGGGATGCGAGAGTCTGTTCATAAGTTGCACTTCTCGCAGCATGTTGGCTCGGTTACTGCTCAGCTTGTTCATCTTTAGGGCCATCACCTGGTCTGAGGCTCTGTGACGCACCTACACACACACACACACACACACACACACACACACATCATATGCGCATGCTATTTACTTTTGCTCAAGCAAAAATATTAAAATATATATTTTAAAATATTATGAAATGCTTAAGCTTTCACAAGAAAATAATCCATGACACAATGTGATAATTAAAAAAAAAAAGTTGACTTTAATTATTTCCCTCTAACGACGCGTCCTGAAGTGTCCGATTCCTCATACGCTACAGGATTATTGGAAGAATGCAATCGGTTTCTCGTTACTACAAAAGATGTGTACGTTCATATTAATAAACGTGTGATTTGCGGCTGCACTACGGTCAGAGCGTCTGGAAAACTAATCGACACATTTGAGCCAATCAGAATTGACAGATTTTACACAGAATTTAAAATGTGGTGGAAGAAATTAATAATGTGGTGGAGAAAAACTGTTTAAAAGCGGTGGGACATGCACGTTCTGGAGAGTCGTCGTCTGTTTTTGTGGAGGTAATAAAATAAACACAAGAATATGTCTTGTTTAAATACACTTTAAATAAATTATGGATCTGCTTAGTCATGCTAGAAGGCTGAGAAGATCCAAGAGCTCCGCGCATTTAAAGCTTCATGTGAGCGACTTGAAACATTGAACCGTTTCTTCATTCGTTTCCTCTCCAGATCTGCGGTTCTCTGATGGACCAAAATATGTCGAAGAGCGATAAACCACAGGAAGCTTCGGTGACAAGCATGTGAAGAAAAAAAAAACCTAACTAACTTCCTAAAGCTGAGCTAGATAAGAAAATGTGTGAAGCAGAAAGAGAAAACAGGCACTGCATAAAAACGTGCATCGTGTTACGGCAGGTTATTGACGTTAATGCAATTGACGTAACGCGATGCTGTTACGACAACGCTACTGCCGAGAACCTGAGGTGAGGTTTCATAAAAAGTACAAGCGCACTAGTGGGCCATGCTTTAACTACACAGTCCAAAGTTATTTCTGTTGTTGAATTGTCAAATCTGATTGGTTCGCTCTAGAAGCGCTCACTCGTCCTAAAGAGCCCATATTTAGTTAACATTTACGGAAAGAGTCTTCAGCGTCAGGACCTTGTAACACAAACTTAAAATAATGAATTTTTAAAATAGCGTGAGTTTTGTTAGAGTTTTGTGGTGATTTCCTGTCATGTAGGAGGAATAAAACACTTCAGGGTCATGACGTTGTAGGAAACGAAGCAACATCTGTGTAGTAAGAGGTCATCCGACCATCCTGTTGACTCATTTCTAGTCTCCTTTCAAGTGACCCAAGCCACACACATTTTGGAAAATCGAACAACTACAAAATCTGCAAAGCGTCCATGAAAAGGTCTGGACCCAATTCTGGATCCGAGGAGAGGACACGCGGAGTCAGATGGCCGTGTATAATCTCCTCATGCTAATCTACAGCCCACCTACAGAGCGGGCAGTCTGGTTAAAACGTGGGCCCAGACAATCCCTCTCCCGTAAGCACCTGTCTGGACAACCTGGTACACGAGCACTGAATGGTGGGGGAAGGCTCTCCTTTCAGATACGCTACAAAGACAAATCCTTGAATTGTGGACTTCATATTAACAAAAAAAAAACACCACTCATGTTTTAACCACTCAGGGTTTTTCCAGCCTCCTAACACACACTAACACTGAGTGCAGATCAATCCCTGCTATAGTTTTAATTCTGTAAAACTGCTTTGCAACAATGACCGTTAAAAGCGGTACATAAATAAAACTGAATTAGAGATTAGCGTTGATAAATGATGAGATTTGTTATGTTGAACAAAAAAACTTCTTGCTGTCCTTAACCAAACGTAATAAACAGTTCCTTCATGCTGTGTTCTCTAACCCAAGCCCACTTTTCGAAGACTGCCATGAGATTTGCAAGTTCCATAAGGACTTGCAATTGCATTCTCTTCCCTTTTCAGCAGACAGATTTTATTTGGTGTGACCTTCAACAAAACTTTTGATGAAAGGATTATTATGACCAGTGTTGGGTGTAACACGTTAGCGTACTCGGATTACTTATGTGATGAATGGTGGAGCTAACGCGTTAGATTACTCTTTACAAGTACTCAGTTACTTTTTCAAAAATGTAATCCGTTATTCAGACAATTAATGTTATTCGTGAGCCAGACAGCAGTCATTCCCAATCCATTAGTGTGAGACAAAGGAAGTCGTCCTACAAGCCCCGCTCCCGATAATTCCTGCTGTTATACCCCTATCTCACCTATGCGGTTTGACTATACGCGGACTGCCGCGCGGAAAAATGGAAACCTAATCACAGCGCCGAAACTCGCAGTGAATCAGGATGACCGCGCGAAACTGCATAGGTGAGATAGGGGGTGAGATTAGTAGTTAACAGATTATGGGCCAAACTTCGCTAAGTGATGATGGTAGAATAATTATAAAGGTCTTGACTAAAACAACATGCATGAGGAAGCACAAAGGAGTTTTCATTTTCTGCAGTGGAAAAGTACTCGAACTAGTTACTTTTATCAGAAAGTAACGCAATAATGTAAAGGATTACTTTTTGAAGACAGTAATTTTGTAATGTAATTAGTTACTTTAAAAAGTAACGTCTCCCAATACTGATCATGACAAACTAAAGGTTTGTGACCGCCATCTTTAAAAATGTACTGGGCAAGTCATATGCTTTCTAGTAATGATAAAGCCTGGAGAACTTTTCGCAAAGCTATGTTGAGGTTGTTGTGACTTAATGATGTGACCTCTGACTCTCTAGCCCATGGAACAAACAAAGCCAGCTCTCAGACGACTCGCATTGCATTTGATCCGGCTCTGAACTGGTACTAGAACCAGACAGTGGAAAAGAGGTATTTGTATTCCCATTTGTTTCCCATTTTCAAAGCGGGCTGTGTCTGAACACCACGTTTTCTTTCAGGCTAACGGACAGCTAGCAGACTGTGAGGTGTTATTAATTTTGTAAAAGGTAAAGATCACCAACTCCTCCTTTAAAACCCATCCTTCCTCCATTAACCTATTGGTCCCAATGTATACCTCTAGGTTTAGTGCTGATATCTGCACAAAAGTTTGTTTTATTGTTTTTGTTTGTTTATTTTTTTAACATTGTGTTGCTCTTTCAAATATGGGCGCTTAAAAGACCTAGCGAACTCTTCCTACGGTGAGGATATTCAAATGCCTCTACAATAGATATCTGTTCAAAACCTGTCTACACAGGCCATCTGTTTAAACCTCCAGTGAAACCTTTCTACTTGCCTTTCCTAGGAAACCTTTCAGCCATGGAGACAAATTCAAATGAGCTCTGAAACCAATCATCCGACTACGGACATCGGTTTCACAGCTTATTTGAGAAATCATGCAGAAGATCTGCGATTAAACCGGTTATCTATCCAGATCTATTCATCCGTCAGTCGGATCAATTTTCTAGCTTGTGACAAGAAAGAATGCGACTGGTGGCCCGTGGTATGCTGTTTGCTCCTAGTAGATAACGCGTTCATAAAAGGCACCCTGGAGAACAATGGGAAATCATCAGGCAGTCATGTACACCGTTGTTACGGATGTAGATACAGTACCTGAGCCTGGGAAAGCCGAGTCACGAGTTAGTCTGATCAGAACCAGTCTAAAGCATGACTATCTGTACAACGTTGGAGAACCCATCTCTATCAGAATTCCTGATTGTCTTAAATGATCTTCAACATGAATACACCGTGTTGTCAGTCCTACATCCTGTCTTGCCCGCTGAAGTATAAAACACTGGAGGCTACGTCCAACGAGCATCACCATTCCAACAGTGTCTGCTTTATTCGCTGTGACAGAAGGATTGATCTTCACGGATGGTTTGATGTGAGCAAACGAGCGGCTCTGCGTGCCCAGAACTCATCACCCCAACTATGCAGGATGCTTGCAGGGTATTGCATCAGAGCAATTCGTGCAAACGAATTCAAAAGATATCACGAGTTCAGATTTTTTTGACAATATAATTTTTAAACAGAAAAAAATTATCTAGACTAAGATTTCTTAACTCTGGATCTAAATCTCTGAAAATCTGCTGCTATAAGAAAATAATCAATCAAAGGGTGCAGGGATAAAGTGAACATCTTCCTACAGCCACCACAGAGCAGTTTGCTGTGGTTTTATATTTATTAAAGAACTATTCAAACTAATTTTACGGTGTCATTATTTCTTTACCAGCACCTCTTTTTTTTCTCTTGAAGTTGATTGGGGGGGGGGGGGGATGGACAAACAAGGATAAACCGAAAGTGGGCACTTGTCATCTTAGTGCTGGTGTATCTCAGGGATCAGTTCAAGGTCCATTTACAATTATAAAACCGGACCTTTCAGAAGTACCGTAGACTTTTGATCATACCATTGATTAAACAAACCTGTTACCTTATAGACCTCTGAGAAGAAGCCGGAGCCGATGCGTTCGCATATGAAGTCATCAAGGCGTGTCAGGCAGGAGAAGGCACTGATGAGGGCGCGGTAGGAAGAAGGACACACCCTGTCCAGCTGGGCGGGGCCTGTCTCTGCCTCGAACACTCCTCCGTCCAGGTCCTCCAGCCGATCAGGCCGCCTTGGGAACCCGGCAATGGAGTTGCGCTTGCTCCTCTCCATCGCTATTGCTGCACGACTGATGTGGTGGACGAGTCTTTAATCAGACTTTCACATTTTCTAGGGTGGGACTGTCCTCCGCAGACCTTTAAAAAAATTTATAAAATCAGAAAAGACAAATTGTATTGTTCGTCGTCATAGTAATTGTCGGTTCATCTAAATTGCATTATTATATATAATGATGTGAAAGCCACACACACACAGCTTATCTACTAAAAATATTACAAGTCATTGTTTTTTCTCTCACATGCCTATTTATGTAATACAATCAGAATTATGTAAAAATATTAATACATTTGGAAAGAACACTGACATTTCCTGCAATTGTAAGCAGGATTGTTTGCTCAGAAACACAGAGATGAACTATGTGGCAAACAAACCACGGCACAGAGAGCTCGTTTCTGGACCCAAAAACGTAAACTTTGCTCTCCCCGTGTTTGCAGACTGATTACAGCCGTCTCGAGTTTGAGATGTTTGCCTGGACATGGAGCTCACAGCTTTGTGGTCAGATAAACATTGATTTAAAGACTGATTAGCCTCCTACAAAGGGGCAAAAATGTATGTCACGCATCACTGATACCAGAAGGTGGCTTGACTGGTAGAACAAATTCCTTCTGAACATGCAACTTAAAAAAACTTTTTCTCTGCGACACTGATTAACAAAAAGGGCAGCATGACCATTGTGTCACGCTGGTTGTCATCACCAGAGAATGACAACCGACAGATAAAAGCATGTAACAAGACAGGTTAAATATGTAACTGAAGTGGACCTTGACTCGATCCCTGAGGAACGACTGGTAGCAAATGTGATAGAAGCCTGTCACATGCTGTGATAATGACAAGACAGCTGATGATGAACTACAGCCTCTTCTATTGATACAATTAAACTGATGAACACATCTTCGATATAAAGTCACCAAACACCAGCTAGATGCAGAACAACTAAAAATCACAATAAGAACATGTACAATCACTCAATCGCAAAACATGAACTCAGGAATTTATGCAGTTTGTCAATAATACATTTGCTTATTTCTGTTTTTTTATTTTTAACCACTTTTGAGATAATTAATAAATATGGCCAAACAACAACTAAGCATTACTGTTTATGTCATTATTTGGTGTTAGTCTAAGTAAATGTGTTTAAATACAAAGTAATACGTTTAATATTACATACCGCAGTTTACTTCAAAATCGCAATACGTGTTCAAGCACACTTCCTCAATAATGTCCTCAATTGATAAATAGAGCTGTGGATTGCATATAAACTGGTAGATTGCGATATTTTATTCAACTTGTTTCAATAGTGTTCATGTTAATTGCCTGATTTATCTCAAACAATTGTATTTCTTAATGACATAAAACAATGGTGTGTAACTTATGTTGTTGATTGAAAATAATTTTTTACATTTCAATCCTCTACTCCACCCACTCCAGTCCAGTAGGTGGGGTTATTGGACCAACTCGGAATAGACTCAAAAGAAGATGATGATGATGATGATGAAGCGATACTCTTGCAAGATGCGAGTAGCTGCAGAAAATATACGCGGTTTTTATTTTCAGCAAAAGTCGTGTTACATTTTTAAGGAATTTATCAAATTTTAGACAACTTAATTACAGGTGATTTGCAATTGTGTTAACAAAACAAAACACAACAAAAGTTATCGAACCAACCAAGTTTTGGTTCTTGGTAGGACTGGGCGATAAAACGGTATCGGTATTTATTGACGGTAGACCATTGTCGATAACGAAAAAAAAAACATTCGGTATGAAGCGCTATAGTTTTATTAAAATGCGGCTGACTGAGCGTGCGCCTTGCCTTAATCTCAACAGCCTATCAGATCTCCCGATGAATGAGCGTGGCACGAGTGACCAGGAAACAGCCAATAAGCTTCCTCAGCCACTCCGCGTTGTGTCATCACCAACTGATGTCAGTATAACACACGCGAAAATGAGTGCCGTGCCACGCAGTAGGGATGAGATTGTGAATTAAAAATTATGCATCAGCTCACCAGTTTTTTGGTTTCTTTTCTTCTGATCAACACCAGAACAATGTTGTGTGTAAGCTTTGCAAAAAAAAAAAAAAAACATCCCGGCCAAGTATGGAAACACAAGCAACTTGCTTGTGCGATGGAGAGGTACTCGGCAATCCTTATTAAAAAAATCCTCCAAGCGATACAATGATATAACCCATGCGATCGCATACTACATTGCCAAAGCAATACTAAAAGAATTTCTACAAAGTGTAGGAAAACAGTGGAGAGCGAGCTGCCGTCTGGACAAGCCGCACGTGTGACCCGTACATCAGCTTAAGCGTACATTTTAATGACAACTGGAATCTAAAGAGTAAATGCTTGGACACTGCATATTTTCCTGGAAACACCACTGGTGAATTTATTGCGCAAACCCTAGCTGATGCGCTGCTCCACATGTGCATCACGACTGACAGCGGGGCGAATATGGTGAGCCGCTTCACTCAACAACTGCACTCGTCGCGGTGTTTTGGCCACCGATTACACTCAGCTATCTGTGAGTAAAGTTAATTAATAGTTGCATAATCATCCACATATAGTTTCTTTGGATGTAGTGCTACATGAGCGCAACTTCCCAATAGTAAGCAAACTTGCGAAAAAGTCCTTGCGCATCCCAGCCACTAGCAACCCCTCAGAAAGACCTTTTAGCACAGGGGGTAATGTAGTCACATTCACAGCATTAAATCCAGAGATGGAGGGACTTTCTTGCTCACAATTTGTAATATTGCAATGTACAGGTATATGTGAATAATGATGGCTGGTTCCTCTACTCGAAAGCTCATATTTGATTATTATAATTTGTTTTGTTTACAGAGTTTGAGGTTTACTGTATATTGTTATTATTGACATCTTACAGATGTTGATCTACCTCAAAGTTTGCTTTAGTGTTCTTTACAATTGCACACACTTTGTAACATTTTATTTATTAATTTCAAGAGTCTCTTCACCACTTAGATTTAGTTTATTATAGGACATAAGAGACAAGATATTTTTGTTCAATATTTTTGTTTTTGACTATTAAAATAATTTGCCTTAGTAATGTTGGTAAATTAAAAATAAAGTGTTTAAATTCTAACTTTTTTTCTACTGGTCTTCATTAATAAATATTCAATAATTACCGATACCGAATGATATGAAACATTATATCGTGATAATTTTTTTACCTGTATCGCCCAGCCCTAGTTCTTGGTTTGAAGAAGACAGAATTGACTCATGCCTGTGGTTTACAATTTAAATCTTATAGGCGAAAGATACATGGTGATATTTTTGGCAAAAAATTTTATTAAACTAATTTTGTTATGGTTCAAAATAAACGTAGCAAGTAATTTGCTACGTGAACAGTTTAGAGCACACCCCCTGAAAGATTGTAGAGGAACTGCAACAATTCACTTCAAATGCAAATTTTATATATAAAGAAAAAAAATAAAGATTTTGAAGTCAGCATGGTGATGCATGCATGAAATGATGTGTGAAAAAAAAAATCAAGATAACTGAAATGATTTTTCCTCCCCCTATCTCTACAAACAGTTCCTTAAAAAAAATTCTCACTTCCCCACAATTATCTTAAAACTCAGTGGACATATACAGTAAACTGTAACTCTGCAAGTGTTTATGTATAAACAGAAAGAAAATCATTAAAATGACATGCTGTGTAGCTTTGCCAGGACGTAAACACTAGCTTCCCTCTCAGGAGGTTGTGCACCGCACCCCGATTTAGGACCAGAAACGGTAAGGTGGCCAGAATTCCTCCAGCTGTTCCTCACGGACGCTGAAGTCTTTTCGTCTCTGATGTGGAATCTTCCATATTCTGCGCGGATGGAGGAGCCGAGACGAGCGTCAACGGTGCAGCTGGAACAACACTTTAAAGTCTATATTTAATCAGGCATCTCACTCGTATTTTTCATCAGCATGGGTTCAGTTCTCCAGGCAGGATTTTTAAGAATCAGTCTGCATTTCCACGAATTCAACAGATCAACATGATGTATTTAGATGTGCCAATGCAACTAACTTGAATTAAATTTTGAGCTAATTACTAGGAGAAAACCACAGGCGTTCCTCAGGTACTGAGTCGTGGTCCGCTGTGGATGTAAAACAACCCTGTTTTGAAGCCTTCCACACATATAGTGTTTAAGTTATTTGAACAGAAGGAACACTGCAATGATGGACACTTCTGATTCAAGAATATGACTTGACTCAGGAAGTGAATCAAATGTGATATGTGTGTGGTTTTCTTTTTTGAGGTTTGAGGCGCTAAACTGAACCAAAGGACAAAGCTAAAGCACTGCACAAATATGATGTTATTGATATCTAAACCGACAAAATGGAGAACAATAAACAAACACTGCACATGAAACACATGTTTTTAAAGCTAGTTGAACAACTACAGTACGTATAAAATCATTTATTCTTATGCGTGCACTTGGTAAAGATCTTTATAATGTTAGAGCTGGTGACTGCGGAGCCCATGTGAGTACATTGACCTCATTGTCATGTTCAAGAAACCATTTTGAGATGAGTTTATCTTTGACATGGCGTGTGGTCATAAAGGGATGGACGCGGTAGGCTGTGGTGTTTAAACCATATTTAATTGCCCAAAGTGTGGCAAGAACATCTCCCCCACACTATTACATCACCACCACCAGCCTGAACTGCTGATCCAAGGCTGGATGGATCCATGCTTTCATGTTGTTTAAGCCAAATTCTGTCCCGACAATCCGAATAATACAGCAGAATTTGAGACTCATCAGACCAGGTGGCGTTTTTCCAATCTTAAATTTTCTGATTTTGGTGAGCCTGTATGTAATTTCCTTTTCTTAGCTGACAGGAGCGACACCCAGTGTGGTCTTCTGCTGCTGTGGAACGTCCTGCTTCAGGATTTGATGTGTTATTTGTTAAGAGATGCTTTTCATCATTGCTTTTAACCACCATTCTCCTATGATCTCTGGAATCAACAAGTCATTTTAACCCAGAAAACTGCCAACACTGGGTGTGGCAGTTCTGACGCTCAGTTTGAACTTCCAGAGATTGTCTTGACCAGGTCTACATGCCTGAACGCATTGAGGTGCCTCCATGTGATTGACTGATTGGATATTTGCGTTAACAAGCAGTTTATCAGATGTACCTTATGAAGTAAACAGATGTCAAGGTTCTCTGCAAAGAAAAATTTTAGTGTCTGTGCAAAAAAAAGGAACCAGTATGGGAATGAAAGCCCTAAGCTGAGATGACGCTGGACAGTTTGTCAGGATTACTACACTTTATTTTTACGAGCTAGCCTGCTCTGTATACTAAAGAAAACACACAACGAGTTGTTGTAAGATAGTAAGCTGATAACAGACAGACACTCTGAACCCTTGTGACACAACAACAACACAAATGTCTGTGAGCATTACAGCGCCCACTGATTCAGACCTCGTCTTCACGATAAAGATTGTTAAAAAAAAAAAAAAAAAAAAAAACACGCTGATGAGATTGAGTGTGCTCGTTCCATGCAGAGAGCATGATACATACTCTGAGCAGTGTATTGTCTTCGATGTCTCTGTGACTCATTCAAATTAATGTGTTCTAATAAAAGTCTAATTATATAGTCTATACTATAATATCTAATATATAGTCTATATTATATTACTAATTATAATTGCAATACTAGCGAAACACTTTGAGCACTATATAAGAAACCGGACATGTTGTTGTTCAGCCACTTCTTCAAATCCAGGCTTCAGCAACTAGCAGCCAAAGAAACCGCTGAAGATGTCCTCTGAACATCAAAAAAACTTTCAACATCACTCCACAGCATTCTCAGACACTTGCTGAAGGCTACAGGTGTGTTTTTTTTAGGACTAAGGTTGAACAATTGCATACCTGACATTCCCCAGATCAGAGATCTCAGAAAAGCTTCAGGTCACTTTCAAAACCGAATCATTGGCAAAAAAAAAAAGTGTGTATTTTGCATACAGGGACCCAATGATGAAAGGATAAACCCTACCAAGGCACAGTGTAAGCACTAGCAGGAATTAGTGACAATCAGAATGAGTTCACACATTGTGAGGGTGGAGAACTGAAAAGCATCCCGGCTGGAATATCATTCCAAGGTGTTAAATCAACACCTAATGTGATAAATTAACTCTTTGTGCTCGTAAGTGTCAATTTGGACTTATATAATCAAACTCGACGTTACAGTGAATCCATCCCATCCCACCCCTCGAAGGGCCGTCTTACCCAGGCGAGCTGCTCCAAAGATACGACAGCTAAACTTAACACAGTAACGAGGAAACTCAACACATCGGCGGCCAGTTCATCACTGTGAGAGCCACTCTAACACGAAACGCCAGCTTGACAATGTAAAACTGCCAAACTGACACTCTAACCTAGTGCTGTAACATCTCTACACTTAACACCTTCAGTGCAAAATCAACACTAGTACAGGCCTTATCAGTGTTCTAAAGGACAACAAAAGGGGCCTTCCTCAAACCCCAAAAGGGCCTAAGACGAGCCTCTTAGGGGGTCCAGACAGCTTCTATTGTCATCCTTTAAAAAGCCCAAAAAAAGCCATCTTGACCCCCAGAAAAAGCAAACTCAACTCCCTAAAAGCCATCTTTACCTCCAAAACAAAAGACCAACTCGTCCATCTGTACCAACTCAAACCTCACAGGATTGACTTAAAAAGGGCAACTCAACCCTCAAAAGTGCAAACTGAGCTATTTCAGAGCCAGATCAAACACCAGGCCAACTGTCAAACGCTCAACTCATCATCTCAAATGTCAAACTCAACCCTGAAAAGTTCCAAAATTCCTGGACAGTGAACAGCTACATTATACAGAACTATTCATTTCTTTCTGGAATCAACAAACAGCACATGAAAGAGCTTTCCAATGATACCGAGATCACATTACTGAAACAAAAAACATGCAAAGTGTTAGGATCAAGAGGGTCACTCACTACAGAATAGTTACAGTAAATTCGGAGCTGAGCACGCTGATTCAAGGGCCAACTCAACCCTTAGGAAGACAACTTTTCTCTTCTCTACTCTAACCTTATGGTGTAACTCCACCATAACTCAACCCTCAACAAGCGGATACAAAGGCACATAACCCAGCACTCTGAACTGCAGTTGTTGTAAGTTTTTCGACAATCGTCCACCAGCGCATCCGCTGCATTTGCTTCCTCTCAGTACACCGCTATCGGTCCTGAACCAGTTTATTTTGCTAGCGTGAATAGAGCAAACTGTCCACTACTAATTAATCGACCACAGATAAAAGATAGACCAGGGGTGTCCAAATCCAGTCCTGGAGGGACAGTGACCAGCACAGTTTGTAATTCACCAACACCTAAACACACCCACTGAACCTAGTAATTAACAGATTAGTTAAATCAGCTGTGTTTGAGAAGAGGAATCACCAAACTGTGTTGGACACTGGCCCTCCAGGACTGGATTTGGACACCCCTGAGATAGACAGATTTTTTTTATATATATAAAGGGTCTGCAAATATACTTGGGCTGCCTGCACAAGTATACACTATGTGTGGAGAAACACTGCCCCGGATGGATGGGGTACCAATCCATTGCAGGGAATACACATACACTCACACATTTACACACTCACACACTACAGGCCATTTGGGAATGCCAATTTGGACTGTGGGAGGAAACCAGAGTACCTAGAGGAAACCCATCAAACAAGGGGAAAACAAGTAAGCTCCAAGTAAACACCCCATGGCAGGAATCGAACCCTCACCCTGGAGGTGCAAGGCAAAAGGGTTAACCACTCAGCCACGGTGCTGCCCTTGGGGAGGTACATTAAAATTTTTGGCACAATAAATTGCCTCTAATTAAATCATTAATTTTGTGCAAATAAATGAACTAATAAATAATACAAATAAAAAATATAAAAAATAAAAATACCCCCCCCCCCCCAAAAAAAAAGAGTCACCTCAAACCCTCAAAAGCCCACCTCCAACCCTCAAAAGCCAACCTCAAACGTCCACCTCGAACTCCAATAAAAGGCCATCTCGACCCCCAAAGAGCCAACTCGACCGCTAAAGGACCATTTCACCTTTAGGGGTGTAATGTTATAAATAATTGCCATAATTAATGATTTTAACTAAATAAATTACTTTAAATGATGTATAAATTAATAGCCTTTACTTTCATTAGAGCCAGGCATGATGCTTGTTGAGCAGAAGACCCAGACCTGCATGTGTGTTTTAGCCTCCAGGTGGATGCACTGCATAAACAGACACACACACACACACACACACACACACACACACACACACACTGCAGAGCATGCAAAGTGCATATTAATGCAAGTGCACAGGCTTGCAGACATGTGCTCCTGACAACCAGAGCCATGCAACAAGTGAAGGAGAGAAACACTGCGCTAACACTCCTTTCAGTGTGTGTGTGCGCGCGCGCGCGCGCGTGCATGTCCTGTTCACAAGCCTCATATACACTCATATAGAGGTGCTGTACTGAAATTAAACTCAATTATGCATGCAAACAGATTTTCCTCTTACCTGGTCGTCTGTGTTAAAGTTGTCCTCAAGCCAGACGCCTCGTTTAAGTCCATTGCACTTCAGGGGACGACATGATCAAGTCGTTTCCTCCGAAAAAACATCCATAAACAGCTAGACTTTCAAGATGAAAGTTTTCAAGAAGACATCTGAACTCCGAATTGCACTCGGTAAGGTTTGCACGAAACGTTTAAATGATCTAAAAGATGAATAAATACTTAAATAATAACAACAATAATGATAAGAATAATAATAACGGGGGCGCGCGAGTAACCCTTTAAATGTAGAAGCCTCAAAAAAGTAAACAATACGCGCTCGACGGTGTCATCTCTTAATATTTTCCTTCCGTTTCCAGTCACACAATCCTCTTTCTTTACAATAGCTTGTAGTTTTTCCCGAAGACCCAAACGTCGCCTCAAACTCGTCCGTCAAAACCGTTTTGTCGAGTTAATCTGCGTCAAAACACAGCAAACTCTACACTCCCGACTTCAACCACTCGGAGCTCCACGGGCCGTATCCCAAACAGCACCGGATTTGTATCAAAAGACACTAGGTGCGCGGGTCCTTAGCATTGACCGTGTACCCTCAGTAGGGCAAAAACGCAGGAAGTAAAACAGCGTTTGATATTCAACCAGCATCTCCGCCCTCTTTCGCAAGCTCTCGTTTCTTCCTTAGCTCGTAATTGACGGCTAAATCAGCCAACCAGGTGTGAGATTAGTTTTGATTGACGTGTTTTCTATCCAGCCAACGAGCACACGTGTTGCCGCGCGCGCCAATCAAACTCTTTCTGTCGCCCTGCCTGACCAATGATATTTCTGATCAGCACAATTGCTGTTTCAAGCGTTTATTTTATCTAGAGGCATTTTATTCTATAAATTAATTCGTATCCCCTATAACAGATTTATATATATATTTTTAATTGATGAAGGCCAATTGTTAAAAAGGTAGCTCCCTACAGAACTGCACTTTTTATATAGAGTCTACGCCCTATATAGTGGACTAGGACGCCATTTTGGAATAGCCGCAAAATTTGTTGTTAGCGCCATCTACTGGAGAAAACCAGCACTTCATTAACTGAACTCCAGAGATATGTGAAGAGGGAAATAAAGGAAAGTAATATATACTACATGAACAAACGTATTTGGCCGAATCTGCAGTGACATTTTATCCAAATGCATATACTTTAATATGGAGATTGTCCCCCTTTTGCAGATATAACAGCTTCCACTCTTCTTGGAAGGCTCTCCACAAGATGTTGGAGTGTTTCTGTGGGAATTCGTGCCCATTCATTCCGTATAGTATTTATGAGGCCAGGCACTGATGTTGAACAAGAAGGTTAATTCAAGCTTGATGGCACCATGGCTTAGTGGTTAGTGGTTCTCCCTGTGCTTGGTGGGTTTCCTCCAGGTACTCCCACAATCCTAATTAGGCTAATTGATGTTCCCAAATTGCGCACGTGAATGTTGACCAGAGGTCCTCCCACGGTCGTAAAATGGAAATCAATACAATGGTAATCACGCTCCCTAGTTGGACTACAGAGGTTCCTAGAGGGCACATTATGCTGCTGAAAGAAGTGTACTTGATGTGTAACAGTGTTTAGGCAGGTGGTACGTGTCAAATTAACATCCATACGAATGGATTTCCAAGCAGAACAGGCCGAGAGCATTACACTGCCTATGGACGCGCACCTTCTTCCCATAGTGCATCCAGGTGCGTCCTCGTGATGTAAAAGAAAACGTAATTCATCAGACCAGGTCAACATTTTCATTGTCGTACATCATAATTTGGCTGTTCAAAGCCTTACACTTGCTCATTTTTCCTGTTTCCAACACATTGAGCTTTGAGAACTGACAGGTCAGTTGCTGCCTCATAAAGTATATCACACCTAATAACAGCTGCCATTAGAATGATATAATTGACG
This sequence comes from Clarias magur, assembly GCA_013621035.1. NCBI lineage: Eukaryota > Metazoa > Chordata > Actinopteri > Siluriformes > Clariidae > Clarias > Clarias magur. Next base: position 2,636,371 of record QNUK01000009.1, on the reverse strand, counting down.
TTCACTGCACCGCTCAGTGTCTGATCAGTGTATAATTAACACGCTATTAAACGTCAATGCACAGCAGTTTTAATCAGGATGAAACAACAAATAGTTTTTCCCAATCTGAATTACCATTCGTAGAACTGGTTAACCAATAAACCCTTTCTGTTAAGTAATGGTAGACAAACCGTGTCAGGTTCAGCTTTGCAAAATATCTGAAGCAATAAAAAATGGCTCCTGAAGATGACAGGGGCCAGGTTGCAACATGGCCGCGTTCTTAAAGCCAGTCCCTAATCCCCTGGTCTAATCTGGTCACTGGGTCGCTAGCGTGCTGCCTAATAACCACGCCACATATCCTTTCCTCTACTACACACTCTCCATTTTAACATCAAACACAATCATGGCAACTGCCAGACACTTCATCTTCTCAGGTAGGCTAAAAATAAATCATGATTTGACTGCTGGGTGGGCATGTAGGGAAATTTATCAGAGCTTGTCATAATTCATCACGGCTCCACATCTGTTGTGAAATGACAGCTGCTTTATTGTTATTTATTGATCTTGCAGTGCTTGTTGGGAGCATAACTCTTGTGGCAGCTTACGTTGAAGAACTCGATGACAGGTATGAGAGATGATCTGTTAAAATGACAGCTTTCCTTAATTACTATCATTAATGACATAAGTGTACATTAATACAGTGTTAATAATGTCAAGCAAACGAACACTGCATTTATTTATTTTTATGCATCAGCATATATATAATGTAAGGTGTAAATGAATGTAAAATATAATGTAAATTAATCAGTGTTTAATTACTAAACAATACGAGGGGCGTTCAATTCAAACCGGGACGTTTGATGAAGGTTCTTGTGAATGAAGGCTTAAAAGCGATTGACATTTACAGAAGACTTCAAGCACAGTGCACAGTGCGGTGATGAGACTCTTAGCCGCAGTAAAACGTTTGAACCGTGCAAACGTTTTAAAGAAGTCTGTACAGCCGAGCACGATGATCCTGGCCCGAGGAGGCTCAGAGATCACTGCGAGTGGAACGTCTGATTCTTGTGGAAGAGCCATGGAAACTGTACACACATTCATTCACCAGCACCACTGGGAGTTATTACCACATCCTCTATAAGTCCTGACATCGCTCCAAGACATTTCCACATGTTTGAACCATTAAAGGAGTTCCTGGGAGGCCGGCGTTTCAGACATGTATCAGGCATGGTGAAAGCACTATGGGATAAATCATTAGTGTAGATACTATATATATTCATATAGTAAAAATAAGTGGAGTTTTTACTCATAATTGTGTCCTGTTAGTCTGCAAGGTCAAAAGTTAAATTCAATTCAATTCAATTTTATTTGCATACACTTTTAACAATTGACATTGTCGCAAAGCAGCTTTACACAATCAAAAGAATTAAAAGAATCTAATGAAACTAAAAAAGTCCCGGTTTGACTCGAACGCCCCTTGTTTTATTATTATAATCATTATTATGAAATCATGCAACAGTTATGCATAAAGCAATAAATTAATAATAATTAAAGCATGTACTGCATAGTGATTATTCAGTATTTAAGTTATGCATGAAATGAATATTAATCATTGTAGGTCTTTATTATTCAGTTGAAATAAAAAAATATATATTTTCAGTGCAAAACGGAAATTCAACATGACGTACTGTACTATGAATATTTCAGCATTTAATGTTTTTTAGCCAGTGTGGTAAATAATCAGTTCAGTTATGAAACTGAAATTTGAAACCAGACCTTCAAGGGAAATATTTAGATTCAATTAGGGCTAAAAATAATAATAATAATAAAAAAAAAATAAGGTTAATTTTGTTGAGGTCAGGTCTAACCTTTAGGTTGTTCCTGCATATGAGTGTTTGTTTGTTTATTTATTTATTTATTTATTTATTTAAATAATGCATTATAAAGCCTTACAGTATATAATGCTTCCTGCTTAGTTTTTTTTCTTAACCGGTTCTGTAGATTTAATGAGCTGCGTCAGAGTGAGCCCTGGCTTGTGGAAGTAAGTGCACATCTAGCAATTTTCTTTTTCACGCTATATTGTACATGCAGCATGAACATGTTCTCATCTGATATGCTTTACAGTTTCATGCTCCCTGGTGTGATTACTGTAAGACGTTCGAGCCCGTATGGTACGACGCTGCGGCCGAGCTGAAGAGTCAGGGCTCTCATGTCAACGTGGGCAAAATCGACACCACCGTCTACACTGGTGAGTCCCATTTAACACCTGTGCATCAATTACACTGCAATAAAAATCACTGAAGTGTAGTATTGATGCAGGAGAAGTAGAAACGGTGTTTAATCTGTTAATAAAAGTGAAACATCAGATGCAGAACGACTTGAACCCAGACAACCAATCACGTTGTGCCACGACAGTCTATAACTTAGTCTGTAATGTCTAATTAGATTAGGTGAGAATGTCTAAACCCTTCAGCAGCATGCGCCTGCTCAACATTAATCTCCTTCTGATTAAGCGCCAGATGGACAGTCAGCGTTCTCATTAACAGCCTGAGATTCGTTTGCATTTACACAGCATTCCTGTCATGGAGGTTCTTTTAAAGCTGCCATATGTTGTGTAACATTAAAATAAAGTTTCTAGCCTTCAAACAAAATATTGTAACTATGAGAATAATAATCCACTCTCCTCCCACAGTCCAAAAACATGCAGGTTAGGCTATGTTTGTGTCCTGGTACTCCGTCCAGGATGTACCCTGTCTCATGCCACAATGTTCTTGTTTCAGGCTTATATTGACATTTTTATGTCCCAATAATAATAATAATAGGTTCATCCATTGATGAACCTTCTGTAGGGCTTATCCTGTGCACAGGGTCACGGAGGGAGACTTAGGGCATGAGGCAGGGTAAACCCTGGACACTTATACACTGCAGGCAATTTGGGAACACTAGTTAGCCTAATCCACAAGAATTTGGACTGTGGGAAGAAACTAGAGTACCCAGAGGAAAGCCACCAAGCACAGGGAGAACTTTCAAACTCAATGCACACAGACCTGAAGTGGGAAATGAACCCAGACCCTGTAGGTGCAGGGTGACAGTGCTAACCTCTACGCCACCTTCCTGCATAAAAATATGTTCATTTAATGATATTAGACTTTAATACTATAAGTTACGGATGGAAAAAAATATGAAAGTTAATGTGGGTCTTAATTAGTTTACAATTAAACCATCAATTAATACAAAACAAATTATGGCCATAATGTATGTTGGCTTTCATACTTTTACAATATTAGGTAATATTAATGATGTACTGTAGATTATAGCTAGTTTTCATTTAAAGTAAACAATTAGCTAGAAAGCTAATTTTGTCTGAATTACATCTAGCAAATCTCAACGATACTCTAAATGTAAAGATAATATCGGTCTGTAATCTCCATGTATAAATAATTAACCGAATGAGTTTCTTTCATGTGTGTGTGTGCGTGCGTGTGTGTGTGTGTGTGTGTGTGATGTGCATTCCAACATGTTTAGTGGGTGTTTTCAAATGAAACCGTACATCGGCCTCTTCAGATCTTTTATGTTTCCTACTGGGATAAATATTTATGGTAGCTTTACCAGTATAGTCCATATGGAACTTAGTGTTAAACCTCAGCACGGATCCACCAAGTCTGCTTCATCCTGTAATCCTTTACTGTTAATAAAGAAAAACAGATCAAATTTTAGAAGGACAGATTCACAAACCTCGTATGTGTCTCACTGTGCCACTGCTATTGTTCCCGGACAGTAATTAATTAACATTATATCTTATCTCCGCCCACTTTCATCCTAATTCAGTCACGGTAATACCAGTCTGAGATTGAGAAGGCTAGGGCATGTTTCCATCTAAATTCTTTTAAAGTGTGTAACACTTATCTGCCGTCTTTCTCATAAGTCACCTCTGATTGGTTAGTGATGCCGTACCATCATGACATTTTGTTCACACATTTTAATTACGTTCACAGTATTTAAAGTCTATTATTATATAAACAGTATTTAAAATCTACCCTGATTAAATTAAGTTTTGGTATTCTCTGAAAAAAACAAGTAAACATATTGATATTCATTTTTGTCTCACACACAGCACATAAAGTACACTAGAGATCTCTGACAAGTAGCCATGACAATCTTCATTAACAAACTGAGTTAAATTAAGTCACCAGCTCTGTGTTATTTCTTTTCCTTTCTTTTTTTACTTTCTATTCTAGATGCTGTTACAGAATTTAATATCCGTGGATATCCATCTATAATCTTGTAAGTGCCTGATAGATAGGATTAGATAGAAAACATATCATGTATTATTATTATTATTATTATTATTATTATTATTATTATTATTTATTTTAATCACATCTTTCACTTATTTCCTCTTAAAAACAGATATAAAGCAGATTTTAAATACACTAACATCCTCCACTGCAAAAGCTGCGACATGCACAAAATAGTAATTCCTCCACGTTCCTATTGAGATTAATAAATAAAGCCTGTAATCTGGAGGAAAACGATTAGCTGTGGAGCGCACAGAAACTCTCATCTGGTGTTTATTTTTAGACATTGATCATTCACACATATAAACACATTTACAAATGAGTTAGAGGAACATTTGCATAGAGAAACCTTCTGCAATATCAGTGCTGTGCACTCTTGAGCAACTAACTGAGCTATTTCTGTCCAAGGATGGATAATATCGCACAGGGTTATCGCGCCATAACTGTTGTATAATTTTTTAAAATACTTTTTTTCTCTCCACAAGTATAAAAGGAGATAAGTATTTTCACTTCAACGGCCCGAGGACAAAAGATGCCATCCTTGAATTCACCAACAGAGTCTCCGGGTATTTGATGTACTTTTTAAAAACATAAATATCACTCAGAATGTTTTTTTTTCTGTTTGTTTTTGTTGTTCCTGGATATAAATTTCAATTAAGCATTATTTGTAAACAATGTACCTAATACATCAGATTAGTACTTTTACATCTAATTTAATATAATACAAGTGGCAGTGTGGCTTAGTCGTTAGCACTGTCGCCTTGCACCTCCAGGGTCTGGGTTCGATTCCCGTCTCTGTGTGCGTGGAGTTTGCAAGTTCTGCCCGTGCTTGGGGGGGGGGACCTACCACTGAGCCACCAAAGCCCACTGAAGGAAACCAGAGTACATGGAGGAAACCCACCAAGCACATGAACACCAAACATGCACACACAGACCAGAGGTGAGATTCGAACCTAGTCAGGGGACAACGCTAACCTCTAAACCGTAATTCCCTGTACAGTCTTCCTCTTCACCATAAAATGTATTCAATCGATTAACAGATCATCTTTGATGCTTTGTTATTTAGTTATGCACAACGTTATTGAAGTGGAAGGTGCCGATTCATTTTGTGTAAAGTGTCTAGGGAATGTTGAGATACTGCAAATCCACTAAAATGCAATAAGCATAGAGCGCATGAGTGAACATGAAGCACGCACGCTGTAAATGGGAGGTTTCGATGTTACGGATGCAACATTTCGACTCAGTGGTGAGGAAAAAAATGCAAAAGCATCGGAGCAAGAATGAGCTTCGTGTCAGTGGATTTATTTGTGTAACTTTAAAGTCGTTTCTTCAGCCAGAAAAAAAACAAATCCTCAAAATTCATGTACTGTAATCCATTTAAATTCTGAAAATGTACAGCCTTTGATCAGCATTATGGATGTGAATCTAAATGGACAAACCTTTAGGAGAGACTACAGGTTTTCTACAAAAACCTGTGAATTTTAAAGACAGCTGCAGAAAGCGTTACACTCGTACCGTGACAGAGTCTCAAATAAACGCAAAAAGTGTTGATTTTGTCATTAACTGTCATTACCGATGAGAGAGTTTCACGTCATGCATGTGACGTGTCTGAATCAGTTCTTAACAAGCTTTAATTAAGAATTTAACATGAAATTTTTGGAAAAAATCAGAAGTTAAATAAGCAGTTATTACTGACATTCCTTCCTCTTTATTTTCATCTATTTTTTCTTTGTAGTTTGACAGCATTGGACTTTACTGTTTAATGTACAAATGTAAGGTTTAGTCAATCAAAACAGATGTACAGTGAGGTCCATAACTATTGGAACAACAATCTGCAGAAATGTGTATGGGTGTGTTTGTGAGTGTGTGTGTGTGTGTGTGTGTGTGTGTGTGTGTGTGTGTGAAAAAGTAATTCCTGAACATTTAATGCCACATTTTTTTGCATGGATTTGCTCAAATATTAAGTATATGTTATTTTACTCTCATTAGTTACAGACTTTAGGAACAGCAGCTCTGACAGCTGCATAGTATCTGCTAACCCTTTTAATCATCAGATTTATTATTTTTTGTAATCTTGCTATGAAGCACAAAGAACCCCCGCCCTTCCCCCCCCAAAAAAAAACCTCCCAAAAAAAACATGAGAACTAGGCTGTGGCTAGGATACAGGCTAAAAGCTAATGTTAGTACATGGTTACAGAAATTAGCAGTGAAACCCATCAGGAAGCACAACAGTTTCAATAACAGATGGCGAAGACCGAACTCAGGTTTTAAAGACTCTGACTAATGAAACATAACCAGGTGCAGGTGAATACTATGACAGTGAGGTGCAATGCATTCTGGGAACTGAATTCTGGAGAAAAAACAAGTTGACTTAATAGTACACAGTTCATTCATTAATAAAAGTTTTGTTTAAGAGGATGTTTCTTGAACATTAGTAGGACGACGGCTTTTCCAATATGGTTACATCATAATTTTTTGTATTAGTATTATTACATTTAAAACAATAGGTAGAGTTTGTCTTACATCACAATTGAGGTGCATAGACTGTAAAAACATTAGCATAGGTCTAGGTCGTTATAAGTTTTCCTGCTCTGCAATCATGTAAGCCAAAATCCACAACCCTCCTTCCATGCAAAATTCAGCCGAGATGCACATAAAGCTTCTGAAATCCCACCAAGTGAAACTGAGTTGGTATCTTGAAGGTGTATTTAGTACAAATTGACCTCTTTTCTTTAATATGTACTATACTTATATACAGTACCAGTTCTGATTAGTCATACAAACTAGTTCAGATGAAAGAAAAGAGGTCAAATTGTACTAAATACACCTGAACTTTAAAAGACATGAAGGTCGGCTGTTCTGGAACAGTTCTTGCGAGAACAATATTGTCGAGTGTGTTTGCAAAACCCATCAAGCTCCATGATGAAACTGTCTCTCATGAACACCTTCCCAGGAAAACAAGAGCAAAACTTAGCTCTGCTGCAGAGGAGAAGTTCATTTAGAGTCACCAGCCTCAGAAATCCCCAATTAACAACCAGCACCTCAGATTAGAGCCGTTATGAAGCTTTACAGAGCAGAAGTAGCAGAAACATCTCAATATCAACTGTTCAGAGGAGATGATTGTGTGTTTTGGATAAACGCCTTCAGCATTGTTTTACAGTGTAGAAAGAAATTAAAATCAGGAACGACCATGGGAGTACAAACCTTTGACTGGTAGTGTACATTTCAATTTTGACTTGGAAGTAAGAGAAAGAATGAAAAAAAGAGAGCAGCATGATTGTTTTGAGCTGCGGTACTGTAAATAAGGACAGGAACAAAACAAAAAAAGTGCTATAGAATAAAACACTTGCTGTTATTATTAAAAAAAAAAAGTAAACTGTTCATGCTAACAGTATTTCTACTTCATTACACCACCCTGTCGTTGTTTATTATCCTATAACAGTGTGACACGGAGTGTTTTATTCCCAACATAATGTCTTTAAAGCCATGTGTGTAACGAATAAGAGGTGTCACAATGCTAATCGCTCTTTCTGTCTGGTCCAGCCCCTCCGTGCGAGCTCTGACCAGCGAGCGTCTCTTCCAGCACGCCCTGAACCGCCATCAGCTGCTCTTTGTTTACGTCGGAGGGAGGTCACCTCTTAAGGTAAGCCATCTGCAAACGTTCTAAAGATGCTCACAATTGTGTATCAGAATACCATTCCAAGCACTTCCATTAGATCCTGCTTATAACAAATTGGCCTTGATTATTCGGTTCAACATGAGCGATTGCTCTGCAGTCACTAATTGCTGTCCAGGGCTTGTGCAGAGTAACGATTTCATAACGAGCCCCTCAGCCCTCATTAAGGACTGCATAATCATGGACTGCATAATGGACTGCATAATCATTTTGTACCGCACCTTTAAAGTAAACGTATGTGTGTGTATACATACAGTATATACGTAGAGTACATGATCATTTTTCTGTGTCTGGGTTTTTAAAAAAATCAAGCAAGTACTGTACAACCAAGGTAGTTATATTTCTTGAAGTTAAACAGGAATAAGTTAAAAAAATATTCAGTCAAGCATTAGTCTAAACATTACGATTTAAATTATTATACAATAAAATAATAATATATACAGTAGTACATCTCTCTCACGCTCTCCTTCTCTCTATTAGAAACATTATAAGTAATATTTAGAAAGCAACATATTTGGAAAGCAGGAAGCTAATTCAGGGAAAACATAACATACAAGGTTGAGTCAAAAATTATCCGCACTCTGGCTGTCGAATTTGTTGTTTAATTCACTTTTAGAAAAGACAAACATCATTTTTTCGAGGTAATCTTCTTGCCTTTCAATTCACTTTGTCCATCTGTCAATAAGCTTTTGTATTCCCTCATTAAAAAGAGCTTTAGGCTGAGCCGCGGATGCACCGTGGTCTTCACTTCTTCAGAAGTGAATCTTCGTCCTCGTAGTTCTGCTTTCAGGGGACCAAACATGCATTTAGTGAAAAAGTCTTATGGAGTGATATCAGGACTATACTGAGGACACTTTAACACCTCAGAGTGTCGACAGTGTGGGCGGAAGTGTGCGGACGTGCATCGCCACACGAGATCACGTCACCCTCGGATATCAGTCCTCTGTGTTTAATCTGAAGTTTAGTCTACAGCTCTTCAATAAGCGTCTCACTGGAACGAGCACTGCTGATTGTTGACCCTTTTTCCGGATAATGTTCCAATACTTCTGGCCCTTGAGAATCACAGAAAACTGTAAGCGTTGAAGAACTTTCCAGGTGATGGTCGATTTTTGAACTTTTTTTCGGTCAGTGATTGAGGATGTTTCCATACCCTGTCGTTTACTCTCAGACATGCAGTGATGAATCTGTGTCTCGTCATCAGTAACGATTCTCTTTAAGAATCTGTGAGGTGTTTCAGCAGCACGTACACCCTCAGACCACAGAAAAGTATAAAAAAAAAATCACTGCACACTGATCTTCTTTAGAGCAAATCACAAGTGGAGCGTTTATTTTTGCGTGCACCGCAGTTACAAAAGATCTGATGTAACACGTTCACACCTGCACAGCAGTGACTGGGGAGAGAGGAGCCTCGAACGGAAAGCGCTGATAAGACCAACAGAAGTTTTAATATAACTAGAGTGTAGATAACTTTTGACTCATGATAGTAAATAAGGGTCTGTCTTTTTTAAGTTACTTGGAAAACAAACGGCCAAAACACAGCATTGGTGCTGAGTTTTCTTTCCATTTTTTATGTTATACATATAATACAGAAAATGTGTGCGTCAAAGAGGCTACTTCTGTCGTTTATGCAACATGGACGTCTTGCTTCCCTAAAAATTTCAAGTTGCTAACTTCAGCGTTTTTGGAGAGATGATTTTATATGTGCCCAAAAAATGCTTTAAACAATAATCAGTTAAAATGCATAATTATTCATATTTCTTTATGAGTATTGATACTAAAAATTAGTGTAAGCATATGACCTGTAAAAATTGTTGCTTAAATTAAAGCATTCCGGTTTTTGGTGAAAACTTAAAAAATCTGTAGTGTCCGTAACCATGTCAAATTCAAGTTGCAATATCTTAATAATTTAGCATTTTAATAATATTAACACACTTATCATGTGAAATCTCAAAGTTTCATCTGAATGACAGTTAAGATTGTTGGAAGATTTGAATTCAGAGAAGTTACAGACACTACAGACATAAAAGGGCATGAAACTGTATTTAGGAAATGTGTTTCTTTTTATCTGATAAAAATATAAATGTGTAGCATATTTACAAAAAAGCCCCCAAAAAACATAGTATGGATCGGGAGATAAGCAGCATTAAATATTATGAAAAATAGTGTTATATGATCCGATCTGAAAATTCTGAGAAACTTTTAGCACTAATACCATGTTTTGCCTGATAGCATGAAAGTTAAAATAAATTACCTTTTGGTATCTGTTGTTATAATTATGATCAAAAGGTATTATTATGTAACATTTCCAATGTTTTGACCTCCAAATGAGAACAAAGATTATAAATGTTTATTATTTTAATTAATATATTTTTTAATTATATTCAGGGTCAGTTTTATAAAGTGGCGTCTGAATTTGTCATCCACAACTACTTTTTCTCCGCCACCGTGGATGTTGTACCTCAGGTGAACTTATCCTTGTTCTTCCTACATTCTCGCTCCACATAAAGCTCTTTCTTTGAATTGAGTTAAAAGAAAAGTTTTCCATTTCAGGCAGTCAAGTTGCAAGAAGTTCCCTCTGTTCTGGTGTTTAAAGACGGATTGTATGACGTCTACGATGGTGAGAACTCCTTCAGAACCTTAACATCCACACGAGTTTGGTTTAGGCAAGCGTTCGGTCGCGGGTCAGCTCTAACCGGTTTCCTCTCAGCGCCTCTCGGATGGTTCCGTCCCAGTTCGGCTGCGGAGGAAGCTGGTAGTGAAAAACCAGAGCGTCTAAGCAAAGCGTGACCAGGAACGGGCTGAGGTAGTAGTCGTTAGGGAGACGCGAGCAGCGATGGAGGACCCTGAGGATGAACTCAACGCCGGCGCTGTCCTCCTGCATCACCACGTTCGTCTGCTGCACATCACCATTATCGTAGAACGCCTTGTGGAGCCAGAAGTTGAGCAGGAAGTGATCGGAGCACTGCGCCTGGACACGGAACACGGCCGTGTCAGATGAGGTCGGCACCACGTGGATGCTCAGGACGTCCATGATCGTCGTCAGGGGCGCGCGTTAACATGGAGGATCCCGTTCAGATGTCCTGAGGAGATACAGCGTTAGTTAGCAGGTTACTCAGTCTAAAGAGTGTTAGCAGAGCAAATACAGAAGGAGAAGAAGAAGAAGAACAGGACGATAATTAACCCTGTCCTGAAGAACCAGTTTGACGTATTTGACTGCCCTGTTTTTTTCCCACAGGTGTTTAATCTAATATTAAGTCAAGACACAATAATTAACCCTTAAGACACACACCGAGACACACTTTTTTATTTTCTCTCTCACACACAGACACACACACACACACACACACACACACACACCCACGCGCTGTCTAATAAATGCATACAGGAAAATCGTGTCCACTTTCCAAAGATCTTCATGTGTAACGTGAGTAGAACACAATCACTGGAAATGTATACAGTATGTGACCTTAAGTAAGCAGGTTACACTATGGAAGCAGTGATCACATGACCAAAAAAGGTGTGAAATATAAAAATGTGCTCAAGGTTCAAAAATAGTAGCATGTGAAAATAATTGAATCGTGTGATAAAATCCTGCATAAAAATCATAAAAAAATTGTGCACTAATCTTTTAGAAAATGAACATGAAAATAAATTATTTAAAAAAACTTATGTACCACATGCACTATGTCATATTAAACATGCATTAAAAAAATCAAGTGTTGTGTAAAACAATTAAAAGTGACAAAACTTATTAATTTTATTATAATTTCATTTTGTTAAAATTTTTATTGCAGTTCAGTTTACATACCTTTAATCACCCGCTGACAATCTCTATCCAAGGAGTCCTCTCTTTTTTAAAATTGAAATATTTCCAATATTGCAATATCATTAAAGCTATTTAAAATCAAACAAATAAACAAACAAACAAACAAAAATAACCTCGACCTTCATTTTACTGTACGAACGCTGCGTCTGGCTGTGTGTCCACCATCCACCCTCTTAGTCAACTGACTCAAACAAAGTATCCTGCTTCTTAAAAAAGCTGTTTCCTTGTGTGGTTAATGTCATCACACAGCGTTTACTTAACACACCACTATAATCCGTGCCAGTTTCAACGCTGCTGGTAATAAAGAAAAGCACGATAAGATCCATTACATCTCATGACCATCATGCTTAGCGATGTCTCGACATACAACACAGTCTGCAGACTTGTGGGACGAATTTACAACCTCGATATTTACTTAAAATAACAGCAATAATGTTTTATATGCTGTTTGATTAGTAATAACCACATGATGTATTGTTGACTTCGGACAAATATTTTTTGTAAAATTAATTATTTTCTTTTAAACTAAGCTTATAATAATATTAAAATAATCTAATTAAAAAAGTAAATTGGACATTTGAATTCTTACATTTAAATTGTAACCTTCACCTAGAACACTGTTATTGAAGTCGTAAAAGTAAAACATCAAATTTTTTTCCTGAGTGAATATTAATATTATTACAGTATATTTCTACTGAACAAGGTTGCGATCACACTTAAAAAAAAAACAACAAAAAAAAAAAAAAAATATATATATATATATATATATATATATATATATATATATATATATATATATATATGCCTAAAACCTCAAAACAAATTTTAGCTGGATAGTTGCACTGCTAAGAGTGTTGTTGTTGTTGTTGTTAGAGCGTGCCTTTCATTTCTGTCCTACATGTGAAGTTATTCTCATCGTAATTTACATCACGTTGTTCATGAATAAACCATGACTCCTCCAAGAATTAATTTTACTACATGCATTAAAGTCTGAAAAAATAAGAGATATTAATCATGATTTAGTATTAAACATATGACAAGGGAGTGTTATTGCATCATAAAATAAAATAGCCAATGAGGTTCCAGTATGCAAATGTATTCTCCTATGGGCATGTTTGTATTTTCATAGAAGCAAGATTTCTTGTAAGGGCTTTTACTTATTTCCCATGAATGCACTTTCAAATCAAGCAATTTCTACCTTAATTAATGCAAAAAAAAATAAGTATTTGAAAGCAATTTCAGATTTATTGATAAATTTGTATCTTTTTCAGTTGTTACTCGTTCATTCCTCTGGCATTTCTTTCATCTAGAGATACGCGACGGCAATCTTTCCTCCTGGGTGGACCGGGAACGTTTTCCTCGCTATTTCCTGATGGACAGCTTCTCTTTGTATCAGATGGGCGAACGAAGTACGATTACACGCTAACACGACGTGATCACGTTTCACACGGCTGCAGAGAGAGCAGACATTTAATAGCCGTATTCATCTACAAATTGTTAGTAATTTTTATAAAACCACTTCAGTTCCACTGAAAGAAAGTGATCGGAAAAAAATGCTTGAATTGAGAAGAAAAAGTCTAGCTTTTTAATTGAGGCAAAAGTAATGACACCCTATATAAGGAGTATGGGTTGCTTAGTGTCCACGGTAGCTGCGGTGGCTGAGCTGGAGGCGTAATCAATAATTTTTTCCCAGTACAGCTGATTTGCAGTTAGTGACTCCCACAAAACATAAAAGGTAACAAATTATTGATTGCTTATAGCTGATTGGCATTCCTCAACATTCGCAAGACAATTTACTTTTTGTTTTCTTCAAATTTTACAGATCTGTCAGGAATTTAAGTTCAGCATGTAGTGGAAACATTTACACACAATTTAATTAACACTTAAGCTATTGTAGCTAATATGACTCTTTTTAATAGATATATAATGCATTATTGTCTTTCTCATAATTTTTTCCAGCTAAACTTGTAGCTGTCGCGGTCGTGGATGAGAGAAATCCATCCCCAGAAAGTTTTCGGTAAAAATCTGACTTTTGATCACATTTTTACTAAACATTACTAAAATAGTAATATTTCTGGAAAATATAGAGTATTGTGCAAAAGTCTTAGACACCATGTTTTTTCCTATGGATGTTTTTTCCCACGTAATGGCGTAGTGGTTAGCACTGCCCCTTCACACCTCCAGGGTTGCGGTTCGAATCCTGACTTGGATCTAATTGCATGGAGTTTGAATGTACGGGTTTCCTCCCTCAGTCCAGAGACAAACAGATTAGGCTAATGGTGTTCCCAAATTGCCCGTAGTGTGTGTGTTAATGTGTGCCCTGTGATGGATTGGCACCCTGTCCAGGGTGTACCCCGCCTCGTGCCCACAGTCTGTTGGGACTATTATTGAGTTAGTATAAAAACATTTCTTCATCTCAACATCAGTATTCCACAACAAAATTATAAATTAAAGGAAAGTAAAAAATGGAAAGCTGATGGGTTTTGCATGCAAAAAAGAAGCAAGTACAACAGTCCAATCCCTAAGAAGAACTGTGTTTGGTTCTGCAGGATACTCAGTAATACTTATTTCCTTATAAAACACAAATTGTACCTGAGACTAAAGAGTTCTCGAAGCATCACACCAAATACTTACTTTGTTTTATTAATGACTGTTTACTGGGGTTTATAGTCCCCCTCCCTCTTTTTTTGAAGACATTCTTGCTTTGCAGTATTTATTTGCATGTGCCTAAGGCTTTTGCACAGTACTGCTCACTGCTCATATTTCATGTTAATTCCTCTCTTTAGGTTTAAGAGCCTTGTGGAAAAGGTGGCCAGAGAATACAGCGACCCGTACAGCACGTGAGTATACTCAAGTACTCAAATTTGCAGCCAAGATAATGGAAGAATCGGGTATAAAATGACGGTTGCTGAACATCTCCATCTGTGTGCATTACAGGAAGTTTCAGTTTGGCTACGTGGATGGAAACGACTACATCAATGGCGTCATAATGGGGTGAGCAGGATGAGCCCGGTGCTGGGAGCTAACGCTGAGCAAAAAGTATAAGCAAAAGATTTCTGATATTACTTTTATAAGAATGGATTATAAAAGTGGAATTTTAAATTTAAGTGGGAACGATATGATAAATTCCCAGTTTAATATTATATAATTGTTGGTATATTTGGTAGAATTGTTTGAAACTATATGAAGGAATATTAGAGAGTTAGTGGCCTGATTGCATAAAATACAGGGTAGTGATGTCAAGACCCTGGCCTGAACACATAGCACAATATATCCTCTGTAAAAACATCTGCTGATGCTTCATGACACATCATCTGTGAACTTCACAGAATCCCCAGCAGTTTTATGTCTTTCAAAATCAAACACCATCCTCCAGGCAACCAAGCTAAGGCTGATCAAACCACAGGTGGTGCCCAGATGTTTAGCTAGCTACTGTCCCAGTGGACGGCTCTTAGCGTCTCGACTCCTGTGATGTCTGGAATGCTGAGGCCTCTTCACAGAAATTGAGCAGCAGACATCTCTTGGCAAGCACCTCGCCCTCTAGCCGGCCCACTGGCATTCAAAGGCTGGACCTTTGGGACAACTTGTTTGGCCGATCCAGACAGCAGGATAATGTCTGGTCTCACAGTAGTAGTTCCTGAGGCTAGGGAACTTCATTTGCCATTTGAGAACTCTCACAAAGCACATGCAGATGTTTTCACAGGGAAATGGAGTTGATGGATAGTGCTGATGGAGGTCTTGGCACAACATATTAATTCTCATAGAGTCTTAAGTGGAGATCCTGGATGTGAACCTCATTTTGTGTGGCCGAGCTTTCCGCTTTCTTTCCAAATATTATTTTTTATGTACTCGAATTTCCGTGAATTGTGAACTCATATAGTTTTCATTCCTCAGCGAGTTGCCCTTGCCTTCTCTTATCGTGATGAACATTTCCATTGATGGATATTATCTCCCTGGATCTACAGTCGATACCGTTGAAGATTTTCTCCGGTTCCTTAATAGCATCCTGGCTGGAAGATCTGAGGTCTGATCACTTCCACTTTACTTATTCAGTAAAGTCTTCTCCCGGCTTATTGTTTAACAGAAAATGTATACATTTCAGTTACTCGGGGGGAACGGGTTCCTGCGGCAGATAAAGAGACTTTATTATCGCGCGACGTCTGCTTTAAAGGTAAAGCGCTGCATCACCCAGGAACGAGAAGTAAAGATGCATCTCACTGAACAAACGTTAGAGATGTTATCTTTCAGTGTAATTCCTAAAAGATTTCTCTCTCTCTCTCTCACTCAGACGAGTTTCGCATCGGCTCCCTTCCGTACATGTTTTCTTATTTCCTTGCCGTTGGTCGTGATTGGATTCATCGTCATGGGAATCTGCACGTCTGAGCGTGTGGATGATGAAAAAGCAGATGACGGCGCTCGTCCTGCGGTCACTCACAGGAAAAGAGCAGCAGTGAAACACTCAGAAGCCAAGAAAAAAGATTAACATGACAGTGGCTGTCAGCCCTGGTGCTCGACTGACATTATATTTTACTGCTTTTTCTACTCCAACACACACACTCACACTCACACTGACTCAGCAATGGGCTGTTAGCTAGAAAATTTTGTTTAATTATCTGTGTTAAGCAGCAACAGGGCTGAGAAACAGTGTGTTTAGAATATTAAAATTCATTAATCATTTATGTTCAAATAGTAATAATAATAATAATAATAATAATAATAATATATTAGTGAGATGATATTAAGATCAGTACATATAGTGAGATCAGTACATATTCCTGGGGTCGTTTAGGAAAGTCACGGTTTTAGTCATCATGCTCCAGTACGGAAAGGAATAAAACATGCAACGTCATCGTGATATAAGAAAACAATCAACGACATTGTGGTGTAATGAAGCAGCACAGGCCTTCATTTAAAACTAGACAATTACCTAACACTAGCATGTTTTATTTAAGAACGGCACATCATCCTTTTTAATTTTTTTCAAATCCATTTATAGTTCCGTTTAACATTGTGGAACAACCACACAGCGAGGTAGTTCCTGTTCCGCTTTGCTTTTTTCTCTTGCTAATTTACTAGCCACTTCAGAGCGAAACTGTTCTTATGGTGTTGTTATTTTAACCTTACGATGTGGTTTGTAAAAATACTGTTTCATTATACTGTATATACCTCACACAAAGTGTATGTGTGTCTGTGTTGTATACCTACCTACTTATTACGGAGGATAGGAAACAGGATGGAGGCCAGTTTTGGAAGCTAAGAATGGAAATATGTGTTATTTGAGTGCTTAGATCGCTTTTACTCATTTACTTTTAAAATGTCAGGATATGATTTTTAAAAAATATATATTTGCTTTTATTTATTAACTACTAATATGGTATTTTAAGTGATTTCACAAGTAATAAGGAAGGAACTGGTAAAATAAAACACTCATCAATGTTGCTAGGTTATAAATTTCATTTCTTTTGGCTTGGTTAATTTTGTCCTAGTAGTGGGTAAAGGTTTTCACTTTCTAGTTTTATGAATGAAAAAAATACTATTACTATAATTTTAGCACTTTTTCTTTTTGTCTATGTGTGTTATTTTTAAAATCTCTCTCTCTTTCTTTCTTTCTTTCGTTCTTTTTAAAAAAATATTTTGGACACATTATACATATGGCTCTTGAGAATGTATTCAAAACATTTATTATTACTATGTTGCATGACTATATATATATATATATATATATATATATATATATATATATATATATATATATATATATACACACACACACACACACACACACACACACACACACACACACAGAGGTTCCTAGATGGATTTAGAATAGAGTAGAGATATCTATCTATCTCTGAACTTATAAGGGTGGAAATTTATATAAATGTGTATAAATAATAGAAAGGTTTTGCTACTCAGAACTCGTCCTTTCATATACTGGAGGACCAGAAAACCAGTCTGTCCATCTGTCCAGCCAGATTTTGTCACAGCATCAGACAAAACTGGCTGGACAGAATTTAATGAAACTTGTGCAGTACTTAGATATCTGCCTGAAGTTTAACCTGCACCATAAGTGAAATCTAAAAGCGATGTTATGAACAGTTATGTGTGGCATTTAATAATAACATACTTTAAAATAAGCTACTAATGCGCTACTTGCTCAATGTAAACAAACACCTGCACCAATACATATTAATTCGAAAAGATAAACTGAATATTTTTACTTGGATTATTTCATATTTTCACTTTGGCTGAAATAACAGCGCTTAAGTGGTATAAGTGAATTTTAACTCACTGGAGTCGTTTTAAGACAAAAGTTCATCTTTAGCCAGTCTACTTTTTCCATTTTGTCTGACCACCAAAGGAGTACAACTTAGTGTAAACAAGGAGTAAACAGAAACTTTTCTATACTTTCTTTCCCATTGATTGTAATAAGCTGAAATGACAGTAGATTCAAAATCTTGCTCTGAACTAGGAACATTTTACAGATTGGTACACGGCTTCAAGCTGAAATAATAATATCACTTTAATCATATTAGAGCTGATCAGCTTTTTTTTAAAAATGTATTTATTTTTAGCTTATATGGATAACACATGCATGGATGATGCATATACTGTACATGTAAAAGAAAATAGTATTTCTTGTCCCTGTTGTGATTTTATTTGCTGATTATTGTGCTATTTAACACATATTGTTTTCCACAACAACAATAATATGAATCATCATCATCATCATCATCAATATCAGAAACCTTTAGGTCACGAGGACATGTTTTGCATTTCCGGTGTCCACGCGCCCCCTATCGACAGGAGATAAACTGCGCCCCTGATGAGAAGGAGGATCCATTACGGGGGAAGGAAATCATATTATAACAGCGAATAAACGAACAAAATAACCCGTTTTCTTTTATGACGAGCTCGTTTAAGGAATCTTGTTTTGTTTGTTAAATATTAGTTTACATTTAGACTGGACGCAACTTCCGGTTATCACTCGTCTTTTCTCATCATTCGTCTTTCTTATGCCAGGACGCATATTTTAAGATTATTTTTTTTCTTTTTTGTTCTTTAGAAGCAGCTAATCGTGTTCAGACACGCCTCGAGTGTAAATCCGCCTCAGGGACGCGGGATATAGCGGTTTGGCAGGGCTTGTTTATACGCCGGAATAAAGGGGACTTGTTGCCGCGCATGCGCAGACCGAGCTCTTACTGAGCGAGCGAGAGAGAGCAGAGAGCTGCAGGCAGAACAGCAACGTGATTACTTCAGAGAAGAGAAGTTTACCTGCGCATATTTGCCCTTTGTACAGGATTTAACACTGATATTTCTTTACAGACATCATGGAGATAACGGCTGGTGGACATTCCCAAAGAAAAATGGAGGACTTGTGGTGTCAGACGCAAAGGATTCAACAAGAGAGATAGGAAAAAAAGAAAAAAAAAGAACATGGGCATGTTCAGTCATGGATGATGCATGTATTGCAGAAGCGTTCTTCTCAGAAGCAGAGCTCAGGATGGTTCCCGTGCCTTGTCTGCAATGAAGGACATGTTTGTAAATCTGGAGGTTTGGTCGTGGTCTGCTTAGACCTGCCATTTTTTCTAACCACAGAAACTTATGTACTGTATGACTTCAACTTCAACAACCGCAAGAACTTGGCAAACACGCATTCCACAGTCAGTGTGAAATTCCTCTTCTTACCTGAAAGCATGATTCGTATCCTGGGCTTGGAATTGTCCTGGACGTGAGTAGAAATTACAAGCACGGATTTCTTTCTTTCTTTTTTTTTTTAAGAAGAGAAAAAAAGGAAAAAAAAAGTCCAACATCTGTTTTGTAGATTTAGATCATGGCTGTATGCATAGCGAAGTCTGCGCTTCTGCTGTGTCTTGTGAATTTGGGATTTTCCTTCTCCGGGATATTTGACCCTTCAGGCAAATACGGCA
Organism: Clarias magur; assembly: GCA_013621035.1. Taxonomy (NCBI): domain Eukaryota; kingdom Metazoa; phylum Chordata; class Actinopteri; order Siluriformes; family Clariidae; genus Clarias; species Clarias magur. The sequence goes on along the minus strand of QNUK01000009.1, from coordinate 2,616,664 downwards.
CAGGCAGTGAGCATGACGAACGAGCTGATTTCCATACGGACACTGACTCTAACACAACCACCACCGCCACCACCGAGCGAGCATTTCACATGCCATCGAACGTCCACCCTAACCTTTATTTTGACCTGACAGATGTGCGCCGGCTGAAAAAGAAAGCTGCTGGGACGCATGGACATGTATTCAAAGTTATACGGAATGCCGTGACAATCATGATCGACAACCCGATGGTCTACCTGCCGCCCATGAGCCATGAGGAGTTTGCAAAGAAATGGAACGAGAATTACGGGAACAACCTTCCGCCACTTGCGCTGTACTGCCTGCTCCAGCCTGAGGATGGTGCCGCGTTCCAGTATTTAATCAAATACATGGATCGTATGGCGGAATATCCTGACTGGATGGTGACTAGCGCTCCAAATGACGAGGTCCCGATATCTCATTCACTCACTGGCTTCGCTACAGCTTATGACTTCATTTATACCTATCTGGACGGCCAGAGAAAAGTTCAGTACCTTAAGAAGATACGCGCTGTCACGGCGGAACTTTACGAACTATCCAAGCATCGAGGTTGGGGCCGGCAGTTTTTACAAAACCACCAGACGACAAACATACTCGCCATTCTTACTGGAGCTATCGTAACTGGCGTACACAGAGACCGTGAAACCATGATGTGGAAGCAGGTAGCTGTGAACTACATGGAAAAGACCATGTTTCTCTTGAACCATATCGTAGATGGTTCCTTAGATGAAGGTGTTGCGTACGGGAGCTACACAGCCAAATCTATCACCCAGTACGTTTTCTTAGCGTCACGCCATTTTGAAATCGACAACAAACATAACAACTGGCTGACAGCTCACTTCATGTTCTACTATGCCACCGTGCTGCCTGGTTTTCAAAGAACCGTCGGCATCGCAGATTCCAACTACAACTGGTTCTATGGGCCAGAAAGCCAGCTGGTGTTCCTGGACACGTTCGTGCTCAGGAACGGCTCAGGGAACTGGCTGGCGCAGCAGATCAGAAAGTGTCGGCCCAAAGATGGGCCCATGATGCCGTCTGTGTCGCAGCGTTGGGCTACTCTACACACTGAGTTCATTTGGTACGACGCAGAGCTCCCTCCTCAGCCGCCGCCCAACTTTGAACAAGCAGACATGCATGTTTTTTCAAACTGGGGGGTGGTGACGTATGGCGCTGGGTTGCCTGCAGGACAGGACAACACATTTGTGTCTTTTAAATCTGGCAAGTTGGGAGGGCGAGCCGTGTATGACATTGTCCATGCTAAGCCGTATTCTTGGGTCGACGGCTGGACGAACTTTAACCCGGGTCATGAACATCCGGATCAGAACTCGTTCACTTTTGCTCCGAACGGACAAGTTTTTGTCTCGGAAGCTTTGTACGGACCAAAATACAGTTATCTTAACAACGTGTTAGTGTTTGCACCTTCCCCGACTAGTCACTGCAATGCACCATGGGAGGGGCAGCTAGGGGAATGTTCCAAATGGTTAAAATGGGGAGAGAAAGAAGTAGGAGACAGCGCTGGTGAGGTCATCGCGGCGTCTTCACATCAGGGCGCTATGTTTGTTAGTGGTGAAGCTGCGTCAGCTTATTCATCCGCCATGAAGCTGATTAGTGTTTATCGAGCCCTGGTTTTACTCAACTCGCAAACCTTGTTAGTGTTGGATCATGTTGAAAAGCAAGAAAAGTCCCCCCTGACATCGTTTAGTGCCTTTTTTCACAATCTTGACATCGACCTGAGATATGTTCCCCACAGATCTTTGAATAAGTACAGTGGAGCTTTGATGGATGTCTGGGATGCCCATTACGAGATGTTTTGGTTTGACAGTCAGGGAGTCAGTCCTGTAGGCAGGATCCAAGAAGTAGAGCAGGTCGCAGAGTTTAAAAAGAGGTGGACACAGTTTATAAACGTTACCTTTCCCATGGACAGCGTAGTCACCAGGGTGGCGTACCTAATGCACGGCCCATTCGTCAAAGTATCAGACTGCAGGTTCGTTGATAACAGCAAAAATGGAGTTAAACTCTCAGTTACTTTGAATGACACAGAGACTATCGTTTCCATAGCAACAAACTACAATGATATTGGTGCCAGACACGCCTACTTAGGCTTTGCAGGATTTGCAAAAGCTGAGAATAAACACAAGATAATAAATTTCGGTCAGGGAGTTCAGGTTTTACCCAGCCAGGTGAAAAAAGACTCCGCGTTTAACTTCGGTTTTATGATCAATGTCATTGCAGTGTGGGTTCTGTGTTTTGCCATTGCAGTTTTAACCTTAAAACGAAAGTTCAACATTTCATCTCGTAAACTTATCCGCTGCACGGTAATTTCAGTGCTCCTATTCTGGGTCCTGGAACTCTTAGTAACATCTCACCGTTGTCAGGAGGTGCTGTGCGGCATCATGTGGAGGGATCTCCGCGTCTCTGAGGAAGCCGTCACCCGATCTGCTTTGTCTCTTGATCGCAGCCTGGACCCTCTACCATTCATAATCATCACCTCCCTTCCTGGATCTGGAGCTGAGATCCTTCAACCCCTTTTCGACAACAGTTCCGACTTTGTGTATCTCAGTATTCCCTCCGCGTACCTCCGTGTCCCAGAGACCAGTTTCTCTCCTGACTCTTTCGCCGACGCATGCGAGTGGTCCAGAGCAGATGCTCAGAATGGAAAGTTTCGAGCCGTTCAAGGCTGGTTCCATTCGATGCTGCATAGCATCAAACTGCACCTGCAGAACGTTCAGCTATACAAGAGCAGTGTCGACCCGGGGAACAAGGGCAGTGCTCGGGGAACACGCAAGAGGCGGAAGCTCCTGATGGAGACGAGCGAGACTGGAGACAGGAGGTCTACGTCGAGAGAAGTGGAATATATCAAAGAGTTGAGGCGGCACTTGTCGGAATTTCCGAACGCCTGTCCTGTGCTGAACCTTCGGAGCGGGAGCTGGTCCTTAAAACTCCCATTTGTTCAAGAAGTCATTGGACGCTCGATGCGATCGGTGCAGATAGTGCGTGACCCCCGTTCGTGGATCTATCTCATGCTGTACAACAGCAAGCCGAGCCTTTACGCCAGCAAAAACATTCGGAAACACTTGCTGAACATTTTGAATCAGGGTAGCGATAAGACGGGACAGGCATGCACTCAGTTTGATGCTGCATTTCAGCCTTTACGTGAGATCCTCGCTCGGCCAGATGCTAACCCGGTGCTCATACTGGCTCATCTCTGGCTCGCTCACACTTCTGCCAGCATCCGCGTGACCACCGACTTACCGCCAAACACCTACCTTAAGGTGAAATTTGAGGATATTGTGAACTTTCCGGAGGACAGTGCAGAAAAGATACACAGGTTCATCGGTGTTCCTGTCGCTCCAGCTGCCTTAAACCAGCTTGTGTTTGCTACATCCACAAATCTGTATCATTTAGTCTACGAAGGCGACATATCACCTGCGAAAATTAACCTGTGGAGAGAAAATATGGATCCTGATCAGATTAGACTTATAGAACACGTGTGTGGGACCGTCATGGACACGCTTGAGTACAAAAAATATGTGTTTGTATGAAATATATGGAGTTTGTATAAATGCAGAACAGTTTCTATAAAAATTTATGTTTAAAAAACAAATTACAGTGATTTTACTTTTTTTGTGAAATTAAGATTAACGGCAGATACAGTATTTGTGTAGCAGAGGGAACATTGACCATAAAGTTTTGGCACCACTGACATGCTCTTGGAGAGCTCAGGTTCTGCAGCAAGAAATACTATACATAAAAGTGGGGGGAGAAGAAAAAAAAAAAACAAGCAGCGCTCGGTTTATGAAAAACAATATCTTATTGAGTTCCCTTAGGATAGAAATTCACCGGAAATTGTTTTAAGATTAGATTGGTTTTAAGTGTTAAAAGAAGGATCCAAGAATGGATCCAAGAAGTATATTTTCGGAAAGATAAAGGGGGAGGAAAAACGGGAAAAGCTTAAAGTACTTAAAGTTACGGTTTTCCTTGCGACTTTTACTTGCCAGATTTTGAAACAACAATATTGGCTTCTTTCTCACTGTGCTGCACTACACGACTTTGATCTAACATTATACTGTTATCATATTTCAGGACATACAGTTCATCGGGACTGTTTAGTATCAGAAGTCCTCAAGGACTTGAATTAAATTCCAGTGATGGTGGGAACAGCAAGGAGAGTTCATGGCTTAGTCTGTGTCATCGCATTCTACCTGCTTTTGTGTACATCTTGTATGTGTATTGAGTTATTAAAATAGTTATTACCAGGTTAGGGAGCTACCTTAAGCTTATGTTAGACATAACATTAATGTTTTTTGGTTTCTTAATGATGGATGCATCATCAGTAACATCATGAAGGAAGGAATAAAAGTCCACGTCATATTGTTGTGATAAGATCAACTAATATCAACTAATAATGAAAAAGGGCTAATTCTTAAAAGCTTAAAACTTAATTTGGCCAAAGTCTTTTGTTATAGTGGAACTGATGTTCTAGGACCTGTAAAAAGTTAATGACACAACAAACAAACAAACAGGATCTTCCAGAGTCACCTGAAGTCCTGCAGACGTTCCTGTAATGCTGTGGATCTCAACCCGGTTTTTACAGATTATAATGCTTTTCATGTCACCTGAGTAAGCTAATCAGTCCATTAACTGGTAAGTATTTAGTGTTAAAAGTGGCACGGTGGCGTAATCGGTTGCACTGATGCCTCGCACGTTGAGGGTTCGAGTCCTGTCTCGGGTCTGCGTCCATGCTGGGTTTCCTCCATGTACTCTGGTTTCCTCCCACAGTCCAAAGACATGCAGATTAGACTAATTGATGTTTCCAAATTGCCTGTGATGTTTGCTTGTATGCCTTGGTTTGAGAACCGCTGCCATATTGGAACAATCAACATGAATTATGTTAATAAGAAGCAATTTCCTGAGGGTAAAACTAACCTTAGAACAAGAATAAGGGCAGTGCCCAAAGCTCCATGGCTCTAATAAACAGCTAAATTTTTAGTTATTTCATTAATAAGCATCAATAAGGATCATCCTATCATCACACTAAGAGATAGTAACGATAACGCATTCAAATGAGCGAGTTTTTATAACTAACCTTTCACAAGAGTTGCTGTTGTAGAGTTTCTAACTCTTCTACTTTCACTTTATACAAGTATTTATTTAGATAACTTGCTTTGATGGCTCTGATCACAACTTGAGTCGTATTTCTTAATAAAATATATCTTTGTTATTATAATAAGGCGCCGTCCAGAGTGGATGTGCTCCAGCTGTATGGTTGTGTTTTTATCCCCCCCCCTACTGTGTTCTTAGATTCTGGAGCTTCACATGAAGCTTGTGGGCGTTTCTGTGTAGAGAGAAGCCGTGAAAAAACATTTTTGTGGCCTGAGCTGTTTTATAATCAAACTCTGGAGAGAGCAAACATTGGACGGACTTCAAGATGTAGCGATTCCTGGCATGTTTTCGCTGGGTGTTTACCAGAACAGCCTTCTGGAAGTGACCCTACAAAGGCTTGGCTAATCCACAGAGCAGAAAACAACTACTCTGTACGCCCTTGGTATTTTTATTTATATATTTATTTTTTAAGGAGACACAGCGCTAAATGATTTGTCATTTAAAGTGCAATTGTATGGGGTATCATTCGAGCTGTAGAGAAGCCATTATTCCTGCACTAAAATGATAGAAAGTAATGTATTTTTCGACTAAGAGTATTATTTGTCAGGAAAAACTGGAACTGATGAAGCAGTCGGAGTTTATTCTGCTCCAACGACCCACTTTGTCAGAAGTTTTCGAATGATTATTGGAGTAGTAAATTGTACTCTTAATAAGACAAAAGCACTTTAGGTTCATTCTGTTGGAAGCAAAATACATCACTGGTATACAGGAAATTAGATCTTTTTCTGCTCTTCTTCGGGTCACTTGTGCTGAACATCAGGCTAAGATTCCTGCAGCATTAGCAAAGAGAATGCCACACACACACACACACACACACACACACACACACACACACACACACACACACACACACACACACACACACACACAAACCAGATGCGCGTCATTCTCTCCACTCCTCTGACCTTTAAGAATAAAACGCCTCAGCCCTGTCAGACCGCTGGTTCTCAAAACAGGACCTGGAATTTGACTTTTTTTTTCCCTTCTCAGTAATGGAAATCATAACCTTGTCTAGTTAAAGATGTTATGTTTTTTACTGAGTTATGAGCAAGTTGTTAGAGTTTTAGCCTGGAGAAATGAATCCCAGATAAATTGATCAGGAATCTAAAGCTTCATGGCTCCTAATAAATTGCTAAATACAGAGTTATTTCATTAATAAGCTTCAATAAGGAAAATATAAAAAGTTCAATAACTTTTTATTATTGTTTTTGATGACATATTTAATATTTAAGCAGAAACTTAATCAGTAGCTAATAGAGCTTAGGATATGAGCAGATTATATTTATCTTATACAAAAATTATACCACTATATTGTATGTATACAGTATCAGTCAAACTCCCTCTAAAAAGTTATATAAAGGTTTGGATTTCTTTTCTACATTCTAGATAAAAAAATGAAATAAAAAAAAAAAACTCAATTAGAAAGGGTGCAAAAACAAAACCATCTACTTTGCTTTTTTGTTTCTAAGTGATCTATAGTGCTTGTTCAGGGAAACTGAAAGTACCAAGAGAGGTACTGTACTGTTTGGTGTGATTTGCATTCCTATAGCTAGAGTTCATATTCTGGAAATGCTGCAGAATACATTTTTGTTCATATGCTATAGCTGCACCTGCAATAAATTAGCTTGAGTGCTGCAGAAAAGTGGTGGCGTAAACATCCGTAAATGGAGGATTCATTTTGACCTAAAACATAAGAGTCATTACTGAAAGACTATATATACGCTTTTAAAAGTGCATTTCGATACGGCGATATGGGAGAAAACAACCAAAGAATACAAATAAAATAAAATAAATCCAGTTCACATACTGGTTTACACTAATACAGTACAAAGTATCTGTCCATCCATTTTGTAGACGTGCTGATGAATTAGAAATATTTCTTTCAGTTCATAGTGCAAATCAATTTTTTTTAATTGTTGTGTATCTTGCTTTTATTTCTTAGACATTTTTTAAAAACATAAACAGCAAAACAAGCTCTCGTCCACCAGAGTGCGCTCTAACATCACGTTTGACCTACTGGGATGTTTTTTTTTGTTTTTTTTTCTGGCGTTAAAAAACAAGCACTGAAATTCCTGTAACTTAAAAAAATATTTATATACTAATGTAACATTGGTTATTTGAATCAATTTGTTACATTCATAATAATGGAAATAATTTCCTAATTATTTTAAACTTCAGTAGATTTATAATTAACACACAGCATGAGCCGGCAGCGTGTTTCCTCACAGCGTGACAATATTTTTTTCCCTCCAACTGTTTTTTTTCCCTTCAGGCTGTAAATACAGTCCATTACGCCTGACGCTCTGCGTTCAGACCAGTTGTTGTCGTTTCTTCCCTTTTAATGCGTTAATCAAGCTCGTTGGTACAAATGTTCTCAGCAAGATCACCTGTGTTACATTAACACCTTCTGCTACACTGTAGGCATGACTCTCAAGCATACACCTTGGATCAATTTACACCTCAGGTGTTAACGCCAGCGCATTACAAAGTCTGCTGAAGGTTGTGTGCTATAATGGTTTTTATTAAAGGAGAAAACGTCACCCTTTTTTACGACTTTTTATTAATTTTATTAATTTTTATAATAAGCTTCGGCGGAGGCCAAAATGTATTTCCTTTCGACGTATTGTACCATTGTCACTTTGTTAAGAAGCGTTGTGTATTACCCACTATCAGTATTACCTAATGATAGTACAGTAGCTCGGTTGGGTTTAACTCCTTGCTTTGCCTCTACCTATAGAAAGCTTTGCAGCAGTGCTTTAGTCCTGTAAACAGACCAGCTATAAAGGATCAGCTTTTCATGGTAATATCATACCAAAATCAATAATTGATAACTAGCCAAATGTGTGTCCCTCTTTTGCATTGTGGGTCACCAAGTCCAGCATTTGCCTCAATACACAATATAGACAAAAGTATTTGTCCAAACCTGTTAAGTATTGAATTCAGGTGTTTTAATCAGGCCCCTTATCCCCAGTGAAGGTCAATCATAATGCTTCAGCATAAAAAGACAGGACCATGCTATACTTCACTACACTTTGTGGCAACAGTTTGTTGAAAGCCCTTTTTTATTCCAACATGACTATAGCCCAGTACACAAAGCAAGGACTATAAAGACATGGTTTGATGAGTTCGGTGTGGAAGAACTTGACTGGCCCTAACACAGAGCCCTGACCTCATTCCATCGAGCACCTTTGGGATAAACTGGAACGGAGATTGCGAGCCAGGCCTTCTCATCCATCATCAGTACCAGACCTCATACTGTAAGTGTGCTACAGAATGAAGGGGCTCTCCAAAATCTTGTGGAAAGCCTTCCAAGAAGAGTGGAAGCTGCAAAAGGAAAGGGGCATCGACTCGATAGTGACGTGTGTGTATTTGCATACAGTGTCACTGGCCAAATACTCTCTGCAGAACCAATACTGTATACTGGATTGCTGTACTGCTGTACTCTAATCACACCACGCATCACACCACATTCCCTTTGATTCTCCAGCATTGCTCGTCTCTAGGGATCGAGGAAGACATTCATTCAGACTCTTTTCTGGTCTGGCACCTAGGTGGAGGAATGAACTCCCTCTAGATGTCTGTACAGCAGAGTCTTTGACAATTTTTAAACAACGAATCAAGACACCCCCCCCCCCCCCAAAAAAAAAAACCTTCCCAACTGTGTTTGACTGATGATTTGTAAGTCCCTCTGATTTAGAGAGTCTGCCGAATGCCTAAATGTAATTGTACTAGAGAATGAAAGGTGACCATGGAATAATAATAATAATAATAATAATAATAATAATAAACCTAATAGAGTACTTTCTATTTTAACTTAGTAAATAAAAAAAAAACACCATAGACCATCCGATTATATAAATTAAACACTCACTCACTCACTAACTCATCATCATCTATACCACTTAATCCTGTATTCAGGGTCACGGGGGCCTGGAGCCTATCCCAGGAGACTTGGGGCACATGGCAGGGTACACCCTGGACATCGTGCCAATCCATCGCAGGGCACAGACACACACACTCACTCATTCGCACACTACGGGCAATTTGGGAACACCAATTAGCCTAACCTACATGTCTTTGGACTGTGGGAGGAGACCGGAGTACCCGGAGGAAACCCACCAAGCACGGGGAGAACATGCAAACTCCATGCACACAGAAACGGGAATCGAGCCTGACCGGGGATCGAACCCGGACCCTGGCGGTGGAAGGCGACAGTGCTAACCACCGTGCCGCCTATAAATTAAACAAATAATTCAATTATTTGTCACATTAACCTTACAGCACAGTGAATTATTTTTTTTTCACATATCCCAGTTTGGAAGCTGGGGTCAAAGTACAGGGTCAGCCAGGATACAGCGCCACCTGGAGTACATAGAGTTAAGAGCCTTACTCAAGGGCTCAACAGTGGAAGCCTGGCGAACTTCCCATCAGTTACACAGTAACCCAAAGCCTTAACCGATTGAGCCAAAAACCTCACAAGTCTTCTAAATATAAATATACTTCATGTGTCTCAGGATGGAGAAACTTTGTTTAAATGTATTTAAGTCCTGTCTTGTGTAAATCATGCTCTCTGTGCATGCAGGAGTAATTTCAGATGATATTACGCCAATCTGTTCTAATCGTGACGTTCCAGATGGGACTCGAAACCTGGTTTCGTTCCAGACCTGCTGCGTCCCTGGAGGTTCCCGTAATGCAGGCGAAGGAACCAGGCTCATGTTTGAACATTCACCCCGAGTGCAGAACATCTGCACTGTGATTAGTTTACTCGTAGCAGCGACTTTGATGAATTATGTTGCGTCGTGAGACAGAGTGCCATTTATTCTTCTTAATGTCAAGCTCTCGGAAAGTGCACACTGACAGAAGCATGAGAGAGCTGTGCTTAATACAGTAAGGAGTCCACCAAGGGCTGCGGGAGGAGGCAGGATGCTGACCATGAGGGTATCCGATGTACGGAGCATGGGTCATGCGGATTACGATGACGATTAGGTTGTTTTTAAAGTTAAAAGTAGGATCAAGCACTTTTTCATGTTACAGTTTTCTGACACTGGAGACTCCTTCCAGGGTCGAGGGTTTGATTCCTGTCTCGGATTTGGGGTGTGTGACGTTTGCATGTTTTCCCCGTGCTTGTTGGGTACACCGGTGTCTAAAGACATGGCTAATTGGTGTTACCAAAATGCACATAATGTATGTGTGTACTGTATGTGTGTGTGCCCTGTGATGGATTGGCACCCTGTCTAGGAAGTTCCCCACCTCACGCCCCATTCCCCATTCCCCAGAGGATAGGCTCCAGGCCTCCCGCAACCCTGGACAGTATAAGTGTTAAGAGAATAAGAGAGTGTTCACGTTTTTCTTCCTTTTTTAATATTTAAAACTTTTCCATTGTTACTGACAACAACAACTCCCACTGGTTGCTAATCAAAAGTGGTGCAACATTAATGAGCTCGGAGATCATCTAGGGATCGCAAATCAGTATCCCAGGTCATGCTGGTCGAAAGAGTTGATTGGTCTCTCAGAGAGAGCAGAGGGGAGGGACCGGGTGGCGGTCTAGAGCTCTCGCATCAATCACAACACTAGCCAATCATGGGCATCTGTGAGTTCACGGAAGCAATTGATAGTGCTATCCTCTGAGTTTGTTACGCTGCTCCCTACTGTGCAGTGGAACAAGCAGCTGAGTTGCTGAATTAAAGTTTAATCATTATAGATAATATAATTTTAACAATCAGCTTAAAAAACCATTCTGATCAATTAGCATCATGAATGTATCAATGTAACTTTTTAATGTACTGTAAGACTGTCTGCTTTACATGAAAGAAACGATATGTAAGAAAACTTTGGTAGGATTTAAATAATAATCATGTCTGTGAGCACGTAAAACTCCTTCTCCTACTCCTTTTCTCTGGATCAAATTCCCTCTCCAATTTAGACTCCCACCTGTCATTAGGCCACTCCCCCATCGAGGCTACAAGCACTAACGAGGGAGAGCGAGTCACCAGCCAACAACAATCATGCACTGTAGGAAGTGGTGTAACAGCACTATCAGCTCCTTCCACTTGCGTGAACTCAGAGACGCCCAAGATTGGCTTGCGTCGTGATTGATGCGAGAGTTCTAGAGCGCCACCCGGTCCCTCCCCTCACCTCCCCCCTGAGAGACCAATCAGCTCTTTCTGCCAGCATCACCCGGGATTCTGACTTGAGATCCTTAGATGATCTCTGAGCTCATTAACGCTGCGCCACTTTTGATTAGCAACCAATAAGTGGCAGTTTTAATTGTCAGCATGAAAGATTGAGAAATTCTAGATTAATCTATATTCATAAAAACAGAAAACATACAGAAGGACAGAAAAGCGTATAAACCCTGGAGATTCTAACGCGATGCGCAGGGAGCTAAATGATGGACGAGACTGCTCAGGATGGAGCAGGAGGGTTCCTCTATGGTTTTATACCAGCAATAAAGCAACCAAAAAAAAAAGTTTGCACGAGAAGCACCATGTGCCATTTGGGAACTTATTTTTTCTTCCATCCTCTATCCTGTGTATAAAAATTCTCCATTATGTCGAATCAAATACCTTGGGGATTTTTTCCTCCTCCCTTTTTTTAAAACTTGTGCATACTGCAGTTCAAAGCACACACACACACACACACACACACACACACACACACACACACACACACACACACACACACACACACACACACACACACACACACACACACACTGTAGCAGACCCTAGCATTAATATTCAACTCTATTAAAATGTCTGGCTTCTAAAACTCATAGAACTCGTCTGAGGTTTTTAAATGTTTTTTTTTTTTTTTTATAAAATTCCCAGGTTAATCCTAATTAGCATCCGTGCCTGACATCATTTTATCACTGTAATAGGAGGGCCAAATTAATAACAATTAGCGATCAAATTAAACAACCAAAGTGCTCTGGTTCTGTCTGGGCATGAACGCAAATGCAGCTCATAATGAAGCACAGAGATCTTTCATGGTGTCTCTTCGTAGTGAAGGTCTATATGATAGTTGAAGGACGATTGATGTGGAGAAAAAAAAGGGAAAAAACAAGAGGTGGTTTCGAGCAATTGGATTCATTTAGGTACAATTTTCCACACCTTGCGACTAAACCCGGGCACTTTCGAGCCACCGCTGCTCTCTTCCTCTCTTGCGATACAATCTAAATGCTAATCAATTCCAGCAATGAGGCTGCTTTAGCGACACTGGATTCTAAACCGCCCTCCCTCCGGTCCACGGGGACACAGAAGACGAGGGTTTTTTGTTAGCACACTGACATTTAGTGGGTCCCTTACGAATCAAGGCTAACCGCTACTTATTAGATTATGGCTTGATGGGTTTGCAGAGTCAGGGAGGAAAAAAAAAAAAAAAAAAAACGAACAACAAGCACAGAAGAACAACACAAGAAGCTTGTAACTGCTTTCCACTTTATCTGAACAATTCATACAAGACAGAGTCTTATGGCGTACCTCACCCAGAGTGAACCGCTATTCATTGGGTGGTATGGAGGCTTCAGTTCAGGATGTATTACAGCACCGTAATGTACAACACAAGACAAAACAAGACGGTTAAAAGTTTTAGAAGTCTCAGTCCTGATTGATCAGAAGAAAAAAAGTTTTGCATGACAGATGTTCGAGTCAAAGCTGGACTTTTGATAACACTACAGAATAACAGAACACCGCCCTAAACGTAAAAACTCTCTGTATGTCTCTATATAATCTCCTGCTACACTAATGCACTTATCCCAGTGTTTCACTAGTGCTCGGACACCATCAAGGTAGAAAGTTTTCTCAGTAAGTCGGAGCCATGATCGGACTGCCTGTCTAATTCACGTCTGAAATGCTGGCCTCCCAGGAACTCCTTCAGTCGCCATGTGGAAATGGGTTAGAATGAGGTCAGGACTGTGCCGTGAGTTCCTATAACGTGCAAGTGGTGCCGGTGATTGATTGTGTATACAGTTCCCACAGACGGATGCATCTCTTCCATGTGGCCTTCTTTAAAATGTTTGAACCGTTCAAATCAGTTTTACGCCTTCACTCACAAATCCCAGTTTGACTCGAACACCCTCATACTGTATATGCACAAAATTACATCACAGCTATTGTGGGGATAAAAGGTAAAATTTACTTACGTAATCCCGGTTTGACTTGAACGCTCTGCGTGGAACAGAAGCTCAGACAAATTATATAGTTATATGATATTGTTTCTATTCTATGGAAACAATTTCCAATAAATTTACTCATTTGATGGATCCTATAGGATCTATATATAGGATATATATATAGGATACACACACACACACACACACACACACTGTATATAATGTATACGTCCCATAAAATAATATATTTTTAGTCATGTTGGAAGGAGTCTGCAGTGTCAATGCTTTGTAACAGTCAGGTGTAAAGCTGTAAATTTCCACATTTCATTCCATAATGTTATATGCAACTATAAATGAATAAAAAGTATAACAAATTGTCCTGAAGATGCCACAGTCCTACGTAGCTAGGAGCTGGAGTTAAACTGGATCTCTACCTGTCAATCACAACAGTACTAGTAAGAGGAGAAATAGTGTTTTTCTGTGCGTTAGTGTATTACGTGACCCTATGAGACTGGACGAGGCATGTCTCAGCTTTCACACTCTTAGGAGCTGATGTATAAAGGGAGAGCTGAGCAGGTGGGTTGGAGTTATCAGGCGACTAAACTAAAGAGAAAATAGGAGGGGCGAATGCATGTCGTGGCATAAGAGGAATAAAACACAGTGAGATTTAATCATAAGGTGTTTCTTTCTTCTATGGAAACGCTGCTTTGAGCTGCTTTGAGATAACCTGTACTGTAAGATGTGCTCGATATTATATAAGTATTCTGCAAATTCACTTCTGAAGAAGCGATCAGTCACAGATGAAGACCTTCTCACAAACCTTGATGGAAATTTGATGGCCAGAGAAGTTGATGATGTTTTAATGACATCATCTTAACACATAATAAATAGATAGATAGATCGATAGAATATGAAGTTTTAATGACTTTTAATGACGGGTGCAGGGGTTTCTGAATTTTAAATTTTTATATTTTTCAGATTATTTAAAGATTCAACTGGTCTGAATTCGCACCAGAGCACATTGCAAACAGTAAGTGGCACATTAAGAGCTCAATAACTTCACACTGGATGATGATGATGTTTTTTCTGGGTGTGTGAGTGTGAGTGTGTATGTTTTTGTGTGTGTGTGTTTGTGCCCTGCAATGGGTTGGCACCTCATCCAGGGTTTTCCTCTGCATTGTTCCCCAAGTTCCTTAGAATGGGCCCCATGCCTCGGTCACCCTATACAGGATAAGCGGTACAGATATGTGATAGATGGATGAGTGTAAAATGTGTTTCTGCAACAACTGCTATTATGCTTAACTTTTGTTTTGTAGCTATAGAATGTTTAAATTACCCACAAAAGCTACCATGCCATTTTGTGCATACCAGGTCGTTAGAGTCAAACTGGGGCTTGTTATAAAATTTCTGTTAAAGCGATTTACTTTTACAGAAGAATCCAGGTATGGTGATGAGACGCTTAATCACAATAAAACACATGAACGGTGTAAACGTATTAAAGAACACCATACATCCGTCAATGACGATCCCGGCCAAGGTGGTTCAGAGTCCGCTGCAGTCTTTGTGAAAATTGGCCGATAACTTGATGCAGAAGAGACGCATCTGTCTGTGGGAACTGTACACACAATCATTCACCAGCACCACTTGCACATTACAGGAACTCGGCTGGGAGTTATCGCTAAACATTCCCCGTACAGTCCTGACATCTCTACAAGCCATTCCCACATATTTGGGGCATTAAAGGTGTTCCTGGGAGGCCAACATTTCAGACATAAAGCAGGTGGTCTAATTATGGCTCTAACTATGGCCTTGATGGTGTCCAAGCACTAGTGAAACATTGGGTTAAGTGCATTAGTGATGCAGGAGATCATATAGAGAAATAAAGAGAGTTTTTACTCTCAGAACTATGTTCTGTACAGTCAAGCTCCGAAAACACACACACACACACTACCTGAAATAAACTAGTCAATAGCTTAATGAGCTAGCTAAATATAGACAAGCAAAAAGTTTAACGAGATCTTTTTACTTACTCTAACTAATGAAGCCCCAAAGGAATATCAAGACAGAACTGTGTTCCGGAGAAACGACATATTCCAGCGCCGAAGCTGATAACACCAATTTTGAATTCATGAGCGAAATTAGCATAATTACTGTATAGAGCTAGCTTGCTAGTCAGAATGTTGCACATTCCATGCTAAGGGGTCTTGCATTTTTTATTTAGCTCAACTCAACTCTGATAAATTTCTTTGAATCCATTAAAACATTTTAATGTTAGCATTTCACCAGGAAGGACGACTTGCACCGAGACAGCAAGACGAGGACAGTCCAACAATAAAACGGATGTTTGCTTTGGCGTGGAAAGTCAGTGCTATGTGTGTATGTGGGAGTTTAATCGAAAACACTACAAGATTTAGCGATAAAAAAGTGCAGGCTTATTAATTATTAATAATCCTATAACTATTAATTATTAAAAACATAATAGATGCCCTAGAGCGACACTTACTGTATGTGTGTATGATTTAGCTACAGGCTGATGTGAAGCTGTGGAAGCTCATGGATAAACAGAAATTCGCACTCCATTTTGGAAGACCAGTGCTCAGTTTGAAAAAAAAAAAAAGGGCAAACAAACAACAAAAAAACCCATTAGAGCTTTCAGTACACCAACGCTTGAGCTTAGCATAGCAAAAAAAAACAACAACGACACTTTGCTAGTTAATTTAAAACTTGACCTGCATACAAAGAATTAAATAACTGGTTGAGTTTTGCATCATTTTTCGTGTTGTATAAGCATTAATTAAAACCTGAGCGGCGTCTCTTGGGTGCGGTAGTCCACTCCACTAGTACAGCGAAGACAAATTGAACGCAACCTCACGCTAGAATTTTCCCCAAATGAAACGTGAAACCGCAGTGCGCTGTAATTAAGAAGACGATTGCCCCTTAAATGATCTCGAGTTTCCTTCGAACCGCTCACTATTCTTTAATTTTTCACCAGGGTCCCTTCATCCCTCACCTCATTTCAGAGCTTCTATCAACTACCAGACAAAGGTTTCCTCCCTTCACCCTCTCCATAGCAGTGGCATGACCCTTGAGACTCGCACCAGGCGTCTGCAATCTAGTAACGATTACCTGCTCAGAGAGAAGCCTCTTTTTTTTTTAAAGGGCTCTCAGAAATGCCGACAGAGAAACAAGGAGCGGGTAAGACCCCTGTCACGGACACTATCGACCTCGGCGAGACTTCACGCAGGTGTCAGGAGGATATGTCAATAACCAGACTGTCTCTGCGAGCCGGCAAACTAGTGTTATGCTAACTTTTGACACTGATCCAATTTTATTGTTATTTTCAAAAGTCGTGTACAGAATAAACTTTTTTTTTTTTTTTTAACTCAGGTACTGTAAATAGGAACTAGAAATATCAGAGCTCATTCATTAGCCAAACATCATAATCATAGATTCTTCCTCATAATAAGATAAGATAAGCTTATATTTCTTTTTTCATTATTCACACCTGCTTGCTCAAGTCAACAATGATTTCAGCCCCTGAAGGGTGCAGTGGTAAAGTTCTCGCTCTATTACCCAGATTGCAAGTTTGAATCCTAGGTGATGCTGTAGCCTCCTGCAGCCAGAGGCCTGGAGAGAGCTGATTGGCCAAGCTCTCTCTCAAAGGGGAAGGATGGGAGGCAACGTAGAGCTTTCACCTCGCAGATCGAAAAGATGCGGATCACATGGTTTAGAGGAAACACATGATAATCTTTGTCCTTCCTGACTGGTAGTTGTAGTCTTGATGAAGGAGTGCCATTATCATGGGTGGGAATTGGATATGATTAAATTAGGGACAAAATCGGAGAAAAAGTAAAAAAGACAACAATGATTTCACAATTTAACAAATATAAAAAAAAAAAAAACAAAATAGCAAAAAAAATAACAAAGTACGGTTTCTTTGTCACTGATATTTAGCACAATTCCATACTTTAACTTGGGACCAAATCCAATATGGCGGCCTAAGTACCCTAGCTAGAGGACTAAATGAACAATTGAACAACCTTTGTGGTTAAAAGACAGAAACATTATCATTTGTTTCTGGTTTTATTTCAGCATCATCATGTGACAAACCTAAACTTTGCCATGTAATTTTGATAGGCTTAAAATATTGGCACCCTTGCAGCATCTGGTGAATTATAGTTCACTCTCCGAGATAGATGAGAAACATTGTCTCCTTGTATAAGGAAATTATAATTACATAAGAAAATGATATAATTCTGCGTAACAGTTCATTTTTTCATCTCGAGTCTAGTCAGCAACCAACAACCTCAAAGAAAATCCTCGGATATTAACGTACCTTAAGACTGCACGATTCTTCATGAAACATGTGTCCTGTCTTTTATATTTTTTATCTTCATGATAAAGATGGCGATTCTTAGATTAGCCGCATTGTTCTAGCGGATGTGTGTGAAGCTTAGCACGTTGGATCTACAACAGTCTGAAACAGCAATAAAAATTGCTACGTAATAAAAACAAAACAAAACAAAAAACCCCCCACCCTGAATCATAATAGGAAGCCAAGAGCTCAGTGTGTTCTCATGAAGTTAAATAAATCCTGCATAAATAACCAGGTGGATAATTAGAGTCGGTCATTGTTGAGTTGAGAGATTTGTGCTGAGAGAGACTCACAGACACTTATCGGTTGAAAAACAAGAGACGATTGGAGGGATTACAGCCCAGATTTCATACCAGGTATTTAATTTTCAATGCATAATATTAAATATTTGCTTTGGACAAACTTGTTGGTTTTCATCATTGCTTCTCAAGCATTTGTATCATTTCAAAATTCGCTCAGCTTTATTATATTAAAAAAAAAATTTTTTTTTTTGGTTACCTCAGCACACTTACACTACTGTGCAAAAGTCTTGACCCCTGCCCCCTTTTCATTTCTTCATATTTTGCTTCCAGTGAGCCAGACCTTCTTGTATTTTTAATGTAGTTGTGAGAAATAGTTTTCCATGATTTTTCAAAAAAAAAAAAAAATCATATATATATAATTTATTTCACAGTAACATTTCCTCATCACTGATATTTAGCATTAACTTCATATCCATAATTAACGTACAATCTAAGATCTAAATCAGAGTGCTAAATCTTGTACTAAAGAGTTTTTTAGAAATAGTTAAAAGGTTAAGGCTAAAAATAAGCTAATCAGTTAAAATATAATCATTGATATTATTATTGCTTTTGTAGTCTTGAGGAATAGCTCTCCAGGCTTCCTGAAGGCTCTTATTTCCAGTCTAGTCGCTATATTTGAGCAATTTCAGAGGGATCTCTTGTGTTTGTTAAGCCACACAGTTACCTATGAATCATTCAAGCACAAAAAAATTAAATCAAATAAATAAATCAACTTAAGGCACGAACCAGTGAGAAACACAGGTGCAGATGAGGACAGATGATCAGGCTGGTTACATAAACAACCCAATTTTAAATTGAATCTTTAGGCGCTTTGACACACAGCCTGTCAAGATAAAACATTTGTTTGCGTTTCTTTCATTTAATCTTCATCATTAAATTGACTTTAAAATGAAGAGATGATGGCGGATTCAAGACTTTTGCACAGTACTGTATGTGGTAGGTCATGCAGAACAATTTCTGTGGAACCAGACTTTTTGTTTTTTCATTTTCTCCCAAATTTCATCTTCAGTTCCCACCCACCAGCCTGTGATCATATTACAGCTTCTAACTAGAGAAGTTAAAGTTATGTAACCTTTAACCTCACTTCCTTCTATTCAAACTGCTTCATCGCAGGATAGCGTAACCCACTCAGAGAAAAGCGCTATCCACCCTCTTCTGCATACACGACCTGACAGACTCCTATGATCGGTTAGCGTTGCTGTGATTGACAGGAGAAGACGTATTGTGTTCCACCCATCCTTCCCTGCCAAAGAGCACGTTCAGTTTATCCTCCTTGGCTCCTGGGCTATAAAAGGCTGCGACATTTGATGATTTGTGATGTTTCTGAAAGCTAATGCAAAATCTTGGGAAATTTATTCAAATCTATGATGTGAATGCGAGTCTGCTGGTACGGATTTTAAACTTCCTGAATGCGAGTGCGAGCCTGGAGCTCTACACCAATCTCCACGAAACACCTCAAAGCTGAACTGCTTTTGTACAATCAGGTTTTATTACTCCCCAGCTTAAAATCAAGAGGAGTTTAATTCCAGAGACGCACTCTCCTCCTTCTATGGCTAATGAATAAATTTGTATGTTCAGTGCCATTCGGTGCTTTTGATCTGCTTCTCTTTGCTCTCATCTACATCTTTGAGAGAAACTTTGTTTCTTTTTATTATTTAAATAAAAAAAGGTCTTCTTATGTTGTGCCTCTAGAGAATGGGTGAATAATTGAAACCTAAAAAAAAAAAGCAAAAAAGCAACTGAAATTATGGCCTTTAAACACAAGCAGGGAGAAATCAGGCATGGAGAAGCTAATTACCACTCTGTTTCTGGGGGACAGAATGACGTTTGACAAAGATGTAACAGGTGGCACTATTTGTTCTGCGACCGCAGGGTAATTTCGACAGGATCATAAGTGTTTGTGTTCGAGCTCGCTTGGTATGAGGGAGAGGAAGAAGCAGCGGTGGTAAATCAGTGGGAGCAAACAGAGAACACCAGAGAATAGCACCTCGGAAAAGCAAGGGAGAGAAAGAAAGTGGAAAGTTTATAACTGGCTCTGCTCTCCATTAGCCATCAATCACTGGAGGTGATGAGGACGAGCGATGGCAATCCGCTCTGCTGTCCCACCGCACATCAAACTTACAGCCGGGTATTATGGAGCACTTTCACGCTGCCATAATGTCGCCTTTCCCCCTGGTGATTTTCTGAAAACGCCTTCTCGAATTCAGGCATCTGTCCAAATGTCCAAAATGTTCCTCGTTTCCTCGGTTTGTGTGGGACGCTTGTAGGACGCAGGCCATGTGGCGGGAGTCTGTAATGTGACAAGCGATAAACATTAGATAGAGAAGCAAGAGAGTAAACTAGATTTTTCATGCATTTTATTGCACACTGTGGAACCATAATGCTGAAGCTTTACATGTTAAAGCCAAAATTTATCCTCAAACCAATTCCGTCGCGTTGTGATTCTAGGGATGTGTGTGTTTTTTATTATCCCTGCAACAATTTATGTGTCGTTTTTGTTAAAATGACATTTACAGCGAGAAATCAATCTGGAGACCCCGGACGCAAACGCTCGACGCATAGTCCCAGAATGCATTGCAGCTACATTCGAACTGTATACGACGCACATCCATTTATCTCCTCAAATAACAAAAAAAAAATTCTCAGAAAACTTCTGCATGTTATACGGAAGCCTCCATATGGCGCCGTTCCTGTCACCACATGAGGCAGTTATTATCAAGGTTAGCCTCTTTTGAAAGCTTAGAAAGCTTTTCAATAACACCAGGGTCTAGCCTCTGCAGAACGGAGCAGGCCATCCAGCCGAGACTTTTCATACTCTCTCCTAAAACAGGGCAGTAATGGCTTAGTTTAATGGCTTTAAACTACTCTCTCAGTGATCAAAGTCTCCCAGCGTTCCCCCGCAATGACTCACCTCTGGCAACATGAAATCCTTTCCTCGTCCAACCTGTGAGGTTGTCACTGAGGTCTGGGAAGATGGAGCTTGTGGTACATGTCGCTGTGCTGCATCAACTTAAAGCCAGAAAACACAATCGAGATATTTAATTGCAGTCACCAGCGTTGGGGGAAAAAAAGGTATTAAACATGCTAGGTAAGCTGCTACTCCAAAAGCGTAGCTCGACAAAATGGCGTGAGTAACAGCAAGGACATATTCTGTGGCTTTTTATTAAAGCAACGCCATTACCTAATTTTCAACTTTTCTACTCAAACACATCAAACACAAAACAACACCCACCTTAACACGGCTCATTACTAAAGTCATCGCTAATATCCCTTATTATTTATCATATGGTGCTTTTAGCAACTTGAATGCTAAAGAGTGTGTGGATGCTAACAAACAGCAAAGGAAATATGTTGGTCTATGCTGAATTAGTTTTTTTTCAAAAAGCGTAAAGGCTGTTCACTAGCGTTAGCGTTACTTGAATTGTTGTTAGCGATTATCTAGCTGAACACTAACATTAACAATAATCTTAAGCGGCGATGCTGACTTTGGCACAAAATGCAAGAATGCAGGATGCAAGGGCAGAAAGAAAAAAAACCTTTCTGCCACTGCAAAAAACAAACAAACAAAAACAGGAAAATCTATGTGAGACAGAAAAAGCAGAACAGGTAAACCAACTCTTTAAGTCATTTGAAATTGAAGGCTAGCTGAACTTAAATTAGGTGACTAATTAGGAAACAAGAAACAAACATAGACAGGAAGTGAGAGAAGAGAAGAAAAATATTTTAAAAATCACGTGTGTGGGTGCCCTCTAGTGGCTTGGGGAGAAATTGTACGTGGTGGACAGATCTCATAACCCTAACCGTTAAAAACATCATATTTTAAGATAAAAATATACATAGACATCAATATTTCACAGTTTATTTAACATTTATAGGCAGGATATTAACAAAAATATTTGGCGTCTACACAGATTGTGTCTTAACTTTGTAAAAGTAAACCATCTTATGAGATGGTGATGAAGGTGGAGTTGATTAATTCCCAACAACAGCATGTCTTTAGGGTGGTGTAATGGTTAGCACAGTCGCCTTGCACCTCCAGGGTCCAGGTTCCCATCTCTGTGTGCATGGAGTTTGCATGTTCTCCCTGTGCTTGGTGGGTTTCCTCTGGGTACTCCGGTTTCCTCCCACAGTCCAAAGACAGGTAGGTTAGGTTAATTGGCCGGAGTGTGTGAGTGTGAATTGGCATCCTGTCCAGGGTGTACCCTGCCTCGTGCCCTAAGTCTCCTGGGATAGGCTCCAATCCCCCCGTGACCCTGAATACAGGATTAACGGTATAGGTGATGACTGAATGAGTGAGCATGTTTAGTTATATATTTAGTAGTTATTTAATTAATCATTTAAATGTTTACATACATGACATTGTACTTTTTTAGACTTATCTTTAAGTTAAACCTTTATTTTTCACATATACATTACTACTGTACATAGTGAAATTCTTTTTTCTCATATCCCAGCATGGGCGTCTGGGGTCAGAGTGCAGGGTTAGTCACGATACAGGGTCACCCCTGGAACAGACGGTATTAGGGGCCTTGCTGAAAGGCCCAATGGTGGAAACCTGGTGGAGCTGGTGCTTGAACCTCCAACCTTCTGATCAGTAATCCATAGCCTGAACTCTCTGAGATCCCTTCTGTAATCCTTAAACAAACACCTCAATGCTGAAAATGTTATAATTTCACCAATATTTCTTTAACTAAGACTTGATTCAAGATTATCTCTTAGATGCTACGTAAGGTGGTGCGATTGCAACTGAAGCAACCCCAGATCATAACACTTTCTCCAGAGGCTTGTACAGTGGACACCGACAAAATTGTTGGTATCCTTCGGTCAATGAAAGAAAAATTCACAATTGTCACAGAAATAACTTTAATCTGACAAAAGTAATAATAAATAAGAATTCTATGAATGTTAACCAATGAAAGTCAGACATTGCTTTTCAACCATGCTTCAACGGAATTATAAAAAAAAATGAACTCATGGAACAGGCCTGGACAAAAATTATGGTACCCCTAACTTAATAGTTGTTGCACAACCTTTTGAGGCAATCACTGCAATCAAACGATTCCTGTAACTGTCAATGAGACTTCTGCACCTCTCTGCAGGTATTTTGGGCCACTCCTCATGAGCAAGCTGCTCCAGTTGTTTCCGGATTGAAGGGTGCCTTTTCCAGATAGCATGTTTCAGCTCCTTCCAAAGATGCTCAATAGGATTGAGGTCAGGGCTCATAGAAGGCCACTTTAGAATAGTCCAATGTTTTCCTCTTAGCCATTCTTGGGTGATTTTAGCTGTGTGTTTTGGGTCATTGTCCTGTTGCAAGACCCATGACCTGCGACTGAGACCCAGCTTTCTGACACTGGCCAGCACATTTCTATCTAGAATCCCTTGATAGTCTTGAGATTTCATTGTACCCTGCACAGATTCAAGACACCCTGTGCCAGATGCAGCAAAGCAGCCCCAGAACATAACAGAGCCTCCTCCATGTTTCACAGTAGGGACAGTGTTCTTTTCTTCATATGCTTCATTTTTCCGTCTGTGAACATAAAGCTGATGTGCCTTGACAAAAAGTTCAATTTTTGTCTCATCCGTCCATAGGACATTCTCCCAGAAGCTTTGTGGCTTGTCAACATGTAGTTTGGCATATTCCAGTCTGGCTTTTTTCTGATTTGTTTTCAACAATGGTGTCCGCCTTGGTCGTCTCCCATGTAGTCCACTTTGGCTCAAACAACGACGGATGGTGCGATCTGACACTGATGTTCCTTGAGCATGAAGTTGACCTCGGATCTCTTTAGAAGTCTTTCTGGGCTCTTTTGTTACCATTCGGATTATCCGTCTCTTTGATTTGTCATCAATTTTCCTCCCTTGGCCACGTCCAGGGAGGTTGGCTACAGTCCCATGGATGTTAAATTTCTGAATAATATGTGCAACTGTAGTCACAGGAACATCTAGCTGCTTGGAAATGGTCTTATAGCCTTTAACTTTAACATGCTTGTCTATAATTTTCTTTTGAATCTCCTGAGACAACTCTTTCCTTCGCTTCCTCTGGTCCATGTTGAGTGTGGTACATACCATGTCACCAAACAACACAGTGACTACCTGGTGCCCTATATATAGGCCCACTGACTGATTACAAGATTGTAGACACCTACAATGGCATTTCTCCTGTGAAATTAATGTTTCATTACTCTACATCCAGGTTTTAATAATGTGATTGTTCTTAACCCAATTCCAGACCAATGTTTTCTTTGCTTCTGAAAAGGTAATTTTTTTTTATCGCGAGAAAAAGATTGCTGTTATTCTGTTAAAGGCCACTACCTATAATCTATCATCAAGTCTCATCCTGTTTCAAGCTGGCGCAAAGAAAAAGTAAGCTTCACGTTAAGAATGCAGCAAGCAGCTACTGTAGCTTTGCGATTTGGATTAGTACCCGTATCCAAGTGCCCTTTAGACGATCGCTCATCCCGGCTGAATGTAAAGTGGTGAATGTTGATTTTAATCCAGTTTTCCAATCTGAGTTACACCCCAGTGCCGATCCAGATCCTCACTCTTCACTCTTCACACGCTGTTACTAAAATGAGTAAAAAAAAAAAAATCTTATTTATTTCCAAAATGTATCTTAGAAGAGGATATTGGAAAAGCTAATCTCTTTCCAAAGTAACGCAACCTCTAACGTCCAACGATTCATTCAGCGTCGGAGAGAAACTCTGTCATGACTTGGAAAGCGAGATGAGAATTTGCAACTGATCGGGTTTCAAAATGCACAACAGCGTGAGCACTGACCATGCAGGAATATGTGTGTGTGTGTGTGTGTGAGGATTAAAAAGAACATTGCTGCATATTAAAACTTTATATCTGTCAGCCGTGTTTAGGAATTCTGATAGTTTCTTATCTCTCCCAGCTGGTAAATGCTGATTTTTTGTCCTATGAGACCTGAAAAAAAAAAAATCTCTGGTAGGTTTCGGAAATGTAAAAGCGTCTGACAAGAATCTGAAAGTGAGAGAAACCTAGCCGGAGAATGAAGTTTACACCAAATGGACGTGCGCAGCTCTGAGCCAATGGAAATTTAATTATACTGTAACTTGCATAAGTTTTCACCCCTTTTCCACATTTTGATGTGTTGCAACCTGCAACTGAAACAGTTTTAACTGAGATTACACTTAGAACTTCTAAAGTAGGGGAAAACATCAGTATTAATTGTGAAATTGCTTCAAAATAAATATAACTGTTCTGCTTGCATTAATGTTCAGCCCCTGTTTTGCTGGGAAACATCCGAATTCGTTCAGTGTAACCAGATGTTGAGAATCTGTTCAACAGCCTGAAAATGGTATTCCTGGAAACTCCCAACCATCCGGTGATGTCTGCTTGCGTTGCACCGAGTTAAAACATTCCAGTGGTCGTCTCTTTGCTAACTTTATCTAAACACTGGATGAAACTTCCCTGAAGACAAATGCACAATCAGAATGTTTTCATTATTTGTGATGCCAAGGCATGCCATTTAGTGACATGACATTTAGTAAAACGCCACATCTGTCCCAAATTTCATGCATAATATCTCCTTAAGAGGAAGTAAGTCAGGTTAACTACTGTACATGTCTGTATGTTGGTCAGAACTCGCTCTTTCAATGATATCTTTACGTTTCATACATTGGAGGACCTGAAACCAGTCTCCAAAAATTTTCTGTCTATATATATATATATATATATATATATATATATATATATATATATATATATATATCTGTATGTCTGTCCAGACAGATTTTGTCACAGCAACACACAAAACTGTCCAGACAGAATTTTATGAAACTTTGCAAGTCTTTCGGTAAAGGGGGCAGTGGTGGCTCAGAGGGCTAAGGCACTGAGTTACTAATCGGAAGATCAGCGGTTTGGTTCCCAGCTCAGCCAGGTTGCCATTGTTGGGCCCTTGAGGAAGGCCTTTAACCCTAACTGCTCCAGAGGTGCTGTACCATGGCTGACCCCAGTTACACTGTGATATGCGAAAAAGGAATTTCGCTGTAATGTATATGTGACAAAATAAAGGCTTTACTTTATTTGCCTGAAGTTAAATCTGCGACAAAACCAAACTCAAAATGTTAAGTAGAAGGGAAGTTATGAGAAGTTATGTGCCAGATTATGTCACAGCATCTAGCATATTTTTTGGACGAATGTTATGCTTTTCCTTTGAGGTGGGTGTGGCTATACGCATCACACAATAGAGCCAATCAATTAATTCAATCTTCAAATATGTATGGACAGATTGTTGTATGTTTATACTTCATGTTGGAAGTTTAAAATCAGTTTGTCTCATATGGTCCAAATTGATGGCTTTAATAACAAGCAATAATGTGGAAGGCCACTATAAGATTACTGTATATTAGAGCAAACATATCTGCAGCAGTCCAAGGTGAGAGCGCTAAAATAAAAATGTTGAGTAAAAGTGATGTTATGAACAGTAATGTGTCGGCTTTAATAGTCTACTTTAAAATAAGCTACTGATGCACTACTGTCTCAATGTAAACAAACACCTGCACAACAAGGTGTCAGATACTCAACTTACAGAATGTGATTTCTTTGAATTAATAAGTTTGTTCTTCCGTACAGAAAGACACACAGACATGTATGTGGACTTCAACCTGAAATAATAATAATATCACTGATTACATTAAAGATCAGCAGATTATTTTTAACATCTTAACTTCTTCTACAAACTCCTTTTCTGTCAACGACGTGTACTCACGCTAGTAAACTATAAAGTAATGCTCTAATGAGCAGGACGGTAATTTTAATGTTACCCGTAAGCACAAGCACATGTAGCAATGCAAACAAACTTCAGGTTTTCTTAACAATACAAATTTTTGTTGAAGTTTTTTGAAGTGCAGTGTTTTTTTTGTCCATGAGTGTAATAGGTTTAAAAGTCAACCTTTGGGAACTTAAAGTGTTAAAGTAACTTGTTAAAGAAAATACCTAACCCTACAGAAGGTAAAGATCAAAACAAGGACGGTTTCTGTAAAAATTTAGATCAGGGGTTGGTTATTAAAATCATCATACAGAGCAACACAAAGTCCATCAAGCCATCAGTACTACCTGTAGCTATACAGCTTACAGTACCTTGTGTAGGAACACACGGTCTGGAGACTATCCCAGGTTAATCAGGATGCAACTCATGGTACAACCACACACATACACATAATCACACACAAAAGGTAATTCGGAAACGTGCACTACATTTCTACATACAAACTAGATTTAGGAAGAAATATGATTTCGTGGAGGAAACCCACCAAGCAAGATTCAAACCCCCCCCCCATGCGGCAGTGCGGACTAGTGACCCAGCATGCCACCTGCCACCAGAAGCAAATTCTGTTTATTTGTTCAATAAACAGAAAAGTTAAAGGAGATGATTAAGCCATTTCCTGAAGGAGATCCAATGAAAATCATAGTTAGTGAAAAGAGGGATTGGTCAGACTCTAAGCATCCTACCACCACCTTGCTTCACTGCTGCGAAAACTTATCAAGTCTTATACTGATACAACTTTTATTATTATTATTTTTTTATTATTATTTAAAAAAAATCTAATTATTATGTTTTTAGTTGCTTTGCAAAAATCCTTGATGTAAAATCCTGAATTCAGTCCATTTCTGCTCTACAAAGCAAAGCTCTGTGTTGTTCTGTTCACGGCTAACGAGAACTACAGGCAGGAAGCAAGGGATTCTACACTCTGAATAGCGCACAACGTCTTTCCATTTAACCCTGAAACAGTTATTTATCTATTAATCAGAAAGCTTGAAATGTCACAAATGCTAGTGAACACCACCAAATCCTGGAGGAATCACATAATTAAACAGTGTCTGATGTCATCAAGTCATGATAACAAATAAATGTTAAAATGCATAAGTTACAAAGTATGTGCACCACAACATACTGCTAGCTAACAATAGCTAGGCTACTCTTTTATCTGTGTGGCAAGGCATCAGGTAATGCAGTAAGTCAATATTTGATCATCAGGTAATCTTTCTATAATTTTTTTTATGCGAAATAAACCTCGACTGTACCGAAAATACACAGTAGCCTAGCGATGGTTAACGGTTTTTCCGCCGCTCGCTATTGTGACTGATGTCATGTGACTCCAAAAGGACAACATGTCAAGGTTAGGACATTATTTACACTTCCTAATAAAACCATATTTAGCATAACAATTTAATCCGGACGTAATTTTCAGTAAGCGGATGCTGCTGTGACTGATAACGTTACCTCCTTGTGCGAGTCAGCGTATCGGAGGAGAAGCGTATAAATCCAGGAGAGTGGGGCAAAAAAAAAAAAAAAAAACCCCAGCCACAACATTGGATGACATACATCTTCATAACTCGTAAACAACTCCAAGGGACAGCTTTAATTGGATTTCTCAATCAATTTGCAGGGGAGACAAGATATACACTGCGAAAGTAGATAATCTTGTGAGCTGAAGTAATAATGGCTTTTCTGTCTTATTGATCATCTGTTGTGTGCCTCGCCACGGTCCCGACTTATGCCGCGAATCCGGGGAACAGTTGGTCGCCATCTGTTATCGCGTTCAGGCTGATCAATTGTTTTTATTTCCTGCTCGGTTTTACACATTCGAAGGATGAAAATAAACTCGGAACAGCTTCCGGCAGGGCATTTATCTGATTAGTGAATCGATGATGCGAAGGCAGAGCGCTGGCGATCGCCTGATAGGGGATGTGTGGCACCTTACACAAACCGTGACAGAAAGAAAAAAAGAAAAAAATTCTATTAGGGTATGTTTTGTAAATAGACAATATGTGTGTGTGTGTATTTTTTTATTTTATATTATTAACAATTATACTACGTCAAAGTTTACAATCATGACATGATTAACTTTTTAAGTGCAATAGAATCTCTACATGGTTTGAAGATTGCTTTAAATGAAAAATTAAAAGTTAAACACTTTTGATGAGAATCATCCAATAGGACTGACGCATTGCAGCGTGAACTTACCATAGTTGTTGAACGAAATGTTGTAAGTTATTAAAATGTAAGGAAGCATTGGTCTTTAATGAATGATTACATTGTATGGTTGACAAATTGCTGCTGAATAAGAGGAATAAAACACTTCAGCACGTACTTGTTGGTATTTAACGTCAGCGCTGCTCTTTCTAACCCAGAGCGTAAACAGTTATTACGGATAGTTAGGCTTTTAATTTGAGAAATCGCTCTCTGTAATGTTCACAGCACTGAAGTGGCGACATGGCCACGAGATACGCAGGATATAGGCGCTAAAAACCAACAAAGCGTTGATGTAACGTGAGAATCAGAAATTTGTTGGAAACGGAGGAAAGGCGAGACACGTGTAATTCCATGCGAAGTCTTGTACTTATTTCTATCAGGTGGCTTGTAAACTAACAGCTCCGGGGGCCGAAGTGGATGACAAATATTGTTCATAATGGCTGAAAACTAATGAAGCATGAGATGGCAGCAAGAGCTACAACACGGCCAGAGGCTAGTTCACTCATTCCTCTCTCTCTCTCCACTTCTCTGCAGTTCCTTACTTCCTCTTCAGGCTTTTCTTATATTTTTCCCCCTGTACTGAATTCATGGTGGTTTTTAAGTGAACTTGGCATGAAACACCCGCGTTTGTCCGCTAAGCCTGCCATAAGACCAGTGTCATGTAACGAGCGTGAGCCGGAGGCAGTTGGATGCAATTTCTGACTTTCTTTATCGAAAAAAGCCGTGCTTCAAATCCACTTTAAAACACACAAACAAACAAAAAACCCCCCCACAAACACAAGCACCCAGGGTAAACTCCACATCCTCATCAGCCGTCCTTACTCATATACTCAGACTGCAGGCAGACAAGACAGGAGCAAGTGGAGCTTGAAACAACGAAGTGAATTTATATTCCAAATCACATCACAAGAAAAACTCTCCATGTTGTGCTGTTATCGGAAAATAATCACAATGAAACAGATTCACTGTTATCGCACAACAGTGTTTTTTTTATCTGTTTCGAGTTCCATTTAATCTTCTATACACATTCTTCTTCTCACGCGTGTTATAGCAAGGCTTTCCTTTATTAGTTTTCCCTAAGACTTTCACGTGGAGGAAAAAAAACTCCCTGTAGCTAACCCTGGGGACTCCATCAGTACAATAAATCAGTGATACAGATTTCCTTGTGGTTCATGTTGTAATCTGTTTATGTCACAGACCTGGCATGTGAATTAGCTTCTTTTTTCTTTTTTTTTAATACAGAACAAATAAGCATGACAACATTAAATATGTCTCCTTATGGAAAGGCGTAATTTGATCAAATCCAGTTTTATAAAATAATAATTATTAAAAAATTATTTGGTGCAACTGTCTGTTTACATATCAGAACTGAAGAAAAAAACAACAACAACAACAGTGATCAGTCAGTGATAAAAAAAAAAAGCTGTACAGTAGAGAGCGAACACTTCATTTTTCACATGTACATGTACTGTTAAGGCACCTTTCTTAGGGAGACTCGCTGACGTAAAGGAATGAAGGAAAGGAAGACGGGTGAGGAGGAGATTAGTGTTTGGAAGGAGAGTCCTCTTCCATAATAACACTGGGTAATTCTCCTTCAGGGGTTTTCTCTCTTTTTTTTGTTTCCTGGCCTCTGGTTCGTATGTAGCAGATGGTTTTATTAAATATCTATCCAGAGAGATAATTTTTTTTTCTCCGCTGCACAATTGCACAACTGCACTGCACAAAAAAATATGCCACGCTCTTGTTCACAGGCATAGCACTATGTTGACAAACACAGATTTGTTCGGATGATACTTTTAAGCCTTGCTTGTCACTCCACTTTGCACAAATTTTTTTCATCAGGTGAGAAAAACTGATCATTTGTGATGCACTCATGCCTTTGTTCAGCTGACAGCGGTAGCTTGGGATGATGGTTGCTGGGTTGAGTTCCAAGGAGGAATTTGTGAACAGAGATAAATTCTATGCAGTCTATGCAGGTACCTGCAGTACCCTTGCGGCCCACTAGGGGTGCACAGTTTGGGAAACACCACGTATTGCCACATGTACTGTATTAAGTAATAAATAAATTCCTT
Organism: Clarias magur; assembly: GCA_013621035.1. NCBI lineage: Eukaryota > Metazoa > Chordata > Actinopteri > Siluriformes > Clariidae > Clarias > Clarias magur. The sequence goes on along the minus strand of QNUK01000009.1, from coordinate 2,585,625 downwards.
CATTCATCTTCTATACGACTTATCCTGTATACAGGGTCGCAGGGGGGCCTGGTGCCTATCTCAGATAGGAGACTTGGGGCACAAGGCAGGGTACACCCTGGACAGGGTTCCAATCCATCATAAGACATAGAGGGTGTGACCGGAGTATCTGGAGGAAACCCACCAAGCATGTGAAGAATATGCAAACTCTCCACACTCAGACAACAAAATTGAACCCTCAAAATCAAACCCTCAACCCTTGAGGTGCGAGGGCACAGTGCTAAGCACTAGGCCACCATGCTGCCTTGTTCATTGGAAATAAAGCTATAAATGCTGTTACAGTAGTTCAAGGAACCGAAATTCACTGTCTGCATTAAAAAAAAAAAGCTTTTTCTTTAACCCCCACCAGGCAAAAAGATCATCCACCACCACCCCCACCACCACTGCCACAGGAACATATGCTAGACATCGAATCTCGAGAGTGCTAAACTTTAAACCTGACACTGCTCGACCCCCCACTGTGCTGTATCTACATTCAGGATCATTTCTTTACACATTGAGTACGGTTCACCGACTGCATTCGCTTACATTTAGTCCGTCACCTGATTTTATTTCGGCACAGCAGTTAACGCAATTATCCAGTGTCAAAAACGGCTGTCACAGCTCGTGTTGAAAGCCTGCAATACTGCCTGTCAGTGTGAGCTGATGCCGCTGTGATCATGTTAATAATACGGGGAGCAGCTCGTTGAACATTATAACAAGCCATAGTTAGGGATTGCGTATCCACATTGGTCATTCCTGACCATCTGCTGTGAAATCCATTAGCATGGTGTCACTAGCGTACATACAACCGGACCTGCTTTGCTTCTCCGCTCATCTACGGACCAGTTTTTTTGGACCCGTGTGTCTGCTCCTGTTTCTGTAAAACACTTTAGGTTAACCAGGACGTCCTCGCGGCTAATGGAATGTAGCGCACTACAATGGCATATTAACACAGACCACCGAATCACGAAAGTACATCAGAGACTGTATTTCCTCAGACAATTGAGAATCTTTGGGGCTCGTCTTCTACGATTCTAAACATCCATCATGGACAATGGTGTGTAGTGTGATAGCGCAGACACCCTAACAAGGGAAAACAAACTATTGAGATACAAGCACACAAAAATGATTAGGGTCTCTTCAGGAAAGATGCCTGCATTATGAGAATGTTCATGGGGGAAAAAGTTTCTGAGTTCTCAAGGAAAAACAAAAGCATGCTTGATGTATTCCACATTGCTGTTTTGAAGGGTCTAGAAACACACTTTACTTACTCGTTAGGTAAAGCTTCTGAAAACAGTAATCAATTCTCATGAAAAGCAGTTTGTGAATTCCTGAGAATGATCTTGGCTAGAAATACCTTGATTAATTAATTATATTTCCTACAAGTTCACACACACTCTAGAAACATCTTTGGAGAGCCAGGATGTACCCATAGAGCCAGGAGGTAACTAGAGAGCCAGGATATACACAGAGAGCTAGGCAGTCACCGGACAGCTAGGAGGAAACACAAGAGCCATGAGGAAAACAGAGAGCCAGCCAGTAACCAGAGAGCCAAGAGGCAACTGGAGAGCCATGATTTAACCAGAGAGCCAGACAGTAACCAGACAGCCAGGAGGAAACCTGAGAGCCAGGATGTACCCAGAGAGCCAGGAGGTAACTAAAGAGCCAGGATTTTCTGAAGATGCTTCTAGAATGTGAGTGACTGTGTGGTCAATATAATTAATTAATCAACCATTATTTTGGATAATACTTCATCCTGGTCAAGGATGTATGAATCTAGAGTCCTTTCCATACAGGAAATACTGTGTAAGGGGGGAGTACAACCTTATTGGGAGAACGGACCATAACAGGAAAAGACATATTCATCAGTCATCACAGTTAGGGACAGGTTACAGTAGCCAAGCCAACTAATTACATGTTTTTGGGAGGAAACCTGGAAAAGCTACTGGAGAGCCAGGAGGTAACCAGAGAGCCATGAGGTGACCAGTGAGCCAGCAAGTAACTGGAGAGCCAGGATTTACACAGAAAGCTGGGCGGTCACTGGACAGAAACCCAAGAGCCATGAGGAAAACAGAGAGCCGGGCAGTAATTACAGACCCAGGAGGCAACTGGAGAGTCATGATTTAACCAGAGAGCCAGACAGTAACCAGACAGCCAGGAGGAAACCTGATAGCCAGAATGTATCTAGAGAGCCAGGATGTATCCAGAGAGCCAGGATGTATCTGGAGAGCCAGGGTGAACCACAGAGCCAGGCAGGAACTGGACAGCCAGGAGGAAACCTGATATCCAGGCTGTACCCAAAAAGTCAGGATGTAACCAGAGAGCCAGACAGCAACCAGAAAGCCAGGAGGAAACCTGATAACCAGGTGGAAAAAAGAGAGCCAGGCATTAACAGGATAGCCAGGATGTACCCAAAGACCCAGGAGGTAACCAGAGAGCCAGACAGTAACTGGACAGCCAGGAGGAAACCCATGAGCCAGGAGGAAAAACTGAGACCCAGGGGGTAACCAGAGAACCAGACAGTAACTGGACAGCCAGGAGGAAACCCTTAAGCCAGGAGAAAAACTGAGCGCCAGGAGGACACCAGCCTGTGATTGTGAATCCCTATTTTTTGCCTTTGTCGTTTTTTCCCCAATGGTGTTGCTAACAATGCCATACTGAAATATCAAAAAAAATTTTTTTCAATATTATTTCCTTCAGTTTGATTGTATTTCATCCCAAATAACCTTGTTATCACACCCACTCTGGAAAGCACTACACTGTGTACTTCTCTAAGCTGAGTAATTATGTAAGTTTCCCATCACTGGACGCTGATTGGGCGTGCACTAGAATCTCTCTCTCTCTCTCTCTCTCTCTCTCTCTCTCTCTTTCTCACTCCATGACAGTTTTAGCATTCCAAGTGCTTTATGAAACCTAATTGCATTATTTGAGGCTGGAGTCTACGAAAAAGTAATTAAATTATCTCCGGGTCCCTCAGAGGGGAAAGAGAAACAGAAAGCAGCGTCATGAATTATTCATATAATGTAGCGGGAGCTCATTAAGTAAAATGGACAACTTCATGTTTGTGATTACTGTTTTTACTGTAACGTGTAATTAAGCATTCCAGAAAAAGACTACATGCTGATTTTAAAGGTAAACAGAAAGTCACTTTTTAGTTTTGTTATAAATAGCGTTGGGATCCGACAATAAATCATTCGCAGTAATTAAGGCGAAGTAACCGGCCAGTGTGTCACTGAAACGCTGATTTATTGTTGTAAAAGTCCAGCTCCGTGCTGCGTCGCTGCTCTAATTTGTAAAAAACGCTTAAAAATGGTAGAAACTGTACCTATTATAGCAACATCATTATACACCGTTTAGGCTGCATTTCTACACCAGTCACAGCTTAAAACTTTATTGCAGTTTATGTTTTGATTTGAGCAGGTGTGTGTTAAAGAAGATGTGTTATTTAGATGTCAAGAATCCAGATTGCCCTGGATGAAACATGTTGAAACATACTGTGGATTTAAATGTACTGGCAATTATGTTCACTGCTGTAGCTTCTGGAAAATGTTCTGCTTCTCTTCAGCATGGATGCGCAAACATTCATATCCAATGTCATGTTTCAGTTTAAAATTAGAAATATATATGATTAGGCTGACACTTTGTGGGATATAAACTAGTCATGAGGCTATGTTAGCCTGATTCTTACATGGCCGACTGCTAGCAAAGTATAAGTTCAGAATGAGTCCAAGTAGTGCTCTTGTTCAGGGTGTTAGAGAGGAATTTGGGATTCAGCCTTGAGTTATAAGCTAGTTAGCTTGTTGGACTGTTGGAAGCTAGTGCTCACATTAATTAGCAGTAATTGAATGATTGAAACACAACATGGCCAGTTTATATGCAATTCGGAACAACTTAGAAGCAGTTTTTAAGGAGACAGCGTGTTGATTAAGATGGCATAACATTATCAGATGTGTTTTCTTGATGAAAGTTTTGAATGTGGGTTTTGGCAGGCAGCTGCTCTCCTATGTTCTCTCTTTCCAGTACCGCATACTGTCAGTGAATCTTTCAGTGCAGTACCAGACCATACCAGGCTACTGTACGTTTTCACCTTTGGTTATTTTGTACTAGAAGTGTGTGTGTAGGAATTCTGACTAAATTCTGGTACTTTGTGCTTTCTGTTTAATCCCCTGTCCTGCTCCCAAAGGACTTCTGGTCAAGGCTGCCCAGTCCGATAATAATTCTGTCCAATCCAACCTGCTCCAAAAGGAGTTCTGAGCCATCGTGTCCACTCTCAGATGAATTCTGGCCACTCTCAACTGGTCTGAAAGGAATTCTAAACCATGCTGTTTGCTCCAGAACAATTCTGCCCAATCCTGTCTACTCATATACAAATTCTAAACAATCCCCTATGATCCAATTCTGACCACTCCAATCTTCTACGAAGTATAACCTGTCATAACCAGTCAATTATTAAGTCGCACATGTCAGTTTTGTGCTGATAGCCTCTGAGTGGCGCAGTAGTAAAGTGCTCGCCCTATCACCTGGAGATCACAAGTTCGATTCCTGGGTGATGCTGTAACCTCTCGCAGCCGGAGGTCTAGAGAGAGCTGATTGGCCGAGCTCTCTCAAGGGAAGGGGTGAGAGGTACTTTGTGCTCCCAAATTAATCACGGCTCTACAGCCAATCAGGGGCATCTGTGAACTCACGCAAGCGGAAGGAGTGGATAGTGCTGAACTCCAAATGTGTTACGCCACCCCCAACGATGCATGAGCTAGCAGTTCGAAAAGAGGCGGTTGGCTGGTGTCACGTGGTTCAGAGGAAACATGTGATAGTCTCATGTAGTCTCACTCCCCACTGAGTGGTAGTAGTAGCCTTAATGTGGGAGCCCCCTAGTGACGGGGAGGAATTGTACACAACTAAATTAGGGAGAAAATCGGGGGGAAAAAAATCAGTTGATAAATACATTATCTTCCTGATCCTTCAACAGAATTGAGAATGCCTAAAGATTTATTTAAAGCACCAATCTGGTTGCTCCAGTTGTGATAGGAAACCTTTCTATATATATTTTTTGCCATAAGTTTAGCTGCTTTTTAGGGGTGGCTGGGAAATCCTGGTGGCAAAATGAGGCTTTCCTTGGTAAATAAATTACCACTGGCAATATCTCAGTAACCGGACTTGACATACCTTATTAAACTTGATATCAAAATGAATGGAGCTTATTGAACCAGGAACCTGAAAACATTGATAACTCAAATCGGCTAAAATGCGACATAATAGCTGATTTGATGTGTCGGGTCACAAATAAATTGTGAACAATGCCACCATCTCCCATATAAATTGTAACCAGTCTTGTCTGGTCCCAAAGGATTTCTGACCCATCGTGTTGACTCCAAATGGAATTCTCATTAATCCAGGTTGGTCTAAAGGGATTTATAAACAATGCTGACTGCTACCAAGAAATTCTGCCAATCCTATCTGCTCCCAGCAGCCCTAATCCCACCATCTCCCAAAGGAGTTCCACCGATCCTGCTTGCTTTGACCAATCTAAACCGCTCCTGATCAGTATTAAATGGGTTAAAACACCTCGGATACCACAATAAACGATTCCTAAAGCCTGTGATTGGTTTGAAGTTGCAATCAGGATGGCAAGTATTAGTCTTATGATGGTAACTGTCAGCCTGTGTTTTCCACAAGTCACCTCTAAAAAGACCCTCAGTCAATATTAAGGTCACTACAAGCCCAAAGCCACATTCACTTGTTATTGTTTTTTTATGCCTCCCTTAATGCCTTGTGTGAGACAACAAACAAAGCAGAGGCTATTGGCATGCTGCAGGCTGGCATGTCTTGTGCCAGTGTTGTCACATGTTTTGGAGTTAGTACACTATACCACTGTGTCTCGACTGTAAATGAGTTTACAGGCTGCTGGACAGATCAGCCTCCAATATCCTCTTGTCTTTAGGTGACCTCTAAACAAACAGAGCAACATCAGGAGATGCTGTTAGTCTCCGCCCTCCTGTGCCGGCGAAGTTAATTAGGAACTGGATGTTTAAATTATGTTTTTTTGTGCATGTGATTTTTAACACTAGGCATACCTATAGCAACTGTAGTCTCGGAATCTCTGCATTTAGTTCACTCTTTAAAGGACTTTCTAGACTTATCCTATTCAGCAACAGAACAAATAGAGGTTTTTAGCTGTTCTTTGGTTAAACTGAGGTTCTAAGTGTTGTAGAAGTTTCATTCAAGTTTGATTCTTTCACATTATTTTCCTCAAATTAAGATTAAACTATTTACATAGTGAAATGATTTTTCCACATGTCCCAGTAAGGAAGCTGGGGTCAGAGCACAGGGTTACAGCACCCATGGAGCAGATAGGGTTAAGAGCCTTGCTCGAAGGCTCCACAGCACTGCTGCGGTTTGAACCCCTGACCTTCCAAGCAGTAACTCAGAACCTTATCTGTTTGAGCCATCTCTAAAATTCCAGTAGAGAGGTAGTTTTTATTATTATTATTATTATTATTATTATTATAATAATATATTCTTCACGATAGTGTGTATTCTTACCAAAATGTTTATCAAGGATTCTTAGGATGAATATGGAATTTGGCTTCTTTAACCCTAAATTGGATGATGAACCACGTTTGATAATTCAAATTTTATTTGTCACATACAGTACAGACATACACAGTATGATATGCAGCGAAATGCTTATTCAACTGCCTGTGAGAGAAAAAAAGAAAGATTTCTCTGCACTAGGGAGTACAATGAAATAATAATAAAATAATTCCAATAAAAGAATTAAGAATATGATTTTTTTTTTCAAAATATGAAGAAAAAACTCCCATGGCATTTGAATATTACATTTTTTTGTGTGTATATTTGTAGTTTTCTATTTTTGCACATTTATATGCTTAAATAGGTGTGCCTTTATCTTTATCAATGTTTATTAAATATTTTTTTATGAATAAACATTATGGATTTATTTTTTATTTTTTACCCATGACAGACAATAATCCATATGCCTTTATAGGGCCCTCATTGAAAGAAACATCAGGAGATGCTGTTAATCTCTGCTGTAAGGACAGTTGAAGGTCCTTGATATATAATTTATCCATCTAGGAACCTGTGTTGTCCAACTAGGGACCATGTTGACCATTGCATTTATTCACATTTGTTGACTGTGGCATTCACACACTTATTCACACACTACAGGCACTTTGGGAGCACCAATTAGCCTAATATGCATGTCTTTAGACTGTGGGAGGAAACCGGAGTACTCAGAGGAAACCCACCAAGCATGGTGAGAACATGCAAACTCCATGCACACAGACCCAAAGGCGGAAATCGAACCCAGACCTTGGAGGTGCAAGGTGACAGTGCTAACCTCCACATCACTGTGCTGCACCACTAATGACACATGTGTTCCGACTCTTTTCTCCCAGAACCAGCATTAACCTTTTTCTCATTTGTGGCAACCCGGTCAGCCTTCACTCCCCACATACATTAATGACAATTGGCCACCCATGCCCCTGTGGCTGGTTCGCTGATTTCCCTTCCTTGGAGCACTTTTGGTAATTCCTGACCACTGCATAGTTTTAGAGTTGGTCTGACCCTGTCCTCTAGCCATCACAATTTGGCCCTTGTCACAGTAGCTGCAGTTATAATATCTCATTAAAATGGTACCTAGAAGTGGGTGGGATTATATTAGGCAGCAAGTGAACATTTCTTTCCTGAAGTTGATGTGTTGAATGCAGAAAAAAATATTGTAAGAATTTGAGCGACTTTGACATGGTAGACGACTGGGTCAGAGCAACTCCACAAGAGCAATAAATTGTCTTAAAAAAAAGGTTTTTAACAGTTTGAATGAGTGCCCTATAAAGGGTTAAGAACTTGTTGGAGGGTTGGAGGGTTCTCCAGAAACCATCAAGGTTTCAAAATGTCCTAGGAGATCTTCATCCTATCAGTGTATACACTGCATATATAGCTGGATTTCTTTCTCTTTCTTTCTTTCTTTCTTTCTTTCTTTCTTTCTTTCTTTCTTTCTTTCTTTTTTGCTAAGAAAGAAAACTTCTCTTTGCACCCATTCCACCCTTAAAGGACACGAGTGTTGTAGTAATGCTAACACTCCTAATAATTAATAAAATTTCACAAGGGTGAGTTAGCGTTATGCAAATGAGGTCATGCTAATCTCTCCAATTAGCTTTCATCTGCTCTTTATTATAAGGACGTATCCCCTTGAAGTGCATAAAGTATTTACAAGACGGAAAGTTAGCTAGTCAGCAGTTTAGCGTGAGGGGGAAAAATCATCTTATCTTAAAGAGAAGAGCAGAAGAAAAGAAGAAGAACAAGTGGCTCGATTAAAAGAAGCGAGAAGCACAGCGAACACTTCACTTCAGCATCGATCAGATGACGCAGAAAAAAGAAACGCAGCGCCTGGAGAAGTGGGGGGAAAGTGAAAGCGGTCAATCTGGATTGTACAAAATGGCCCTGGGATGTGAACACAGCGCCATATGGGAGAGAACCAGTGCATATATTTTAACGCTACCACCAAGTTATGGCCTAGAGCTGAGATAACCAAATTAGCGTCAGCAGCAATAACTGCTCGGGTGTTGAAAGCGAGGAAAACGAAAGCAAGATGACAGGGCGAAGCAAAGGATATTTCCGATTCCACTCAGCATCTGTGTGTCTTTAGGACATGTGAGAGTGAGAGCAGAACCACACTGGAGCCTTATCTCTGGAGAACATTTCTTCTCTCATATATGGAGCAAAAATACAGTTTTCAGGGTTCTATGTAGTAACCTTTTGTAGTCCAGCTAGGGACCGTGGAGGCCAGTGGTCTTTTTCATTGTATTCATTCCCATTTTACAACCTTGGTGGGACCTTAAGTCTTAAACATTTACACATGCTTTCACACTCTATGGGCAATTGGGAACGCAATTAAGATAATCTTTATGTTTTTAGACTGTGGGAGAAAACCGGAGTACCCAGAGGAAACCCACCAAGCACAAGGAGAACATGTAAACTCCATGCACACAGACACTGAGGCAGGAATCGCCACTAAGCCACCATGCTGCCAGAACCTGTATGGGTTTGCCTGAGGGTTACAAGTCAAATGATTATTTAATTTGTTTTGTAGAACCATAAAGCGTTTTTTTTTTCCCTTAGTTTTTCATAAGAAAACATCCAGGAAAATTGGAAACATTGTTTCAGCGTCCGTCCTAGAACCACGAATGATTCACCTACAGAAATCAAATCAAAGAACATTTTACAGTTTAATAATGTTTTCTTTTAGAAAGCTCCTTGTGTGTTCTTTGGATAGATTATTGATTTATTTATTTTTTGGTTGAATTGTCTTTGATAGTGAAACAGTCTCATGTAGGGTTCTGTTGAACAACCACAGAGCTTGACCACAGATACGAATCAAAGAGCCATTTCCCAGATTCCAAAATCGTGAGTTCGAATTGCGAGTTTATGGGTGGCACTAGCCAATCATGGGCATCTGTGAGCTCACACAAGCAGAAAGAACAGATAGCGTTATCCTCCGAGTGTAAAAGATGGACGAAAGAAGAGGAAATACGTCATAGCCTTCAGCCTTACTCCCTGGTTGATGGTTGTAGCTTTGGTATAGAGTGACCTAATGATGCGTGTGAATTTTTACGACCAAATTAGCGAAAATAATCTGAAAAATTTAGAAAGCTATATATATATAAAAAAAATAGGGTTAACTTAGCATGTTTAAATGTTATTAAGCATGTTTGTTTTTTAATGTAAAAAAAACACTTTCACACGTTTTTTTCACAGGATCACATAGTCATGAAAACACGCTTGCGTCTATTGGAGGAACGTATGATTTTTTCCCTTCCTTCCGCGGTTCACAACGCACTCGAATCCATTTGCATAATTTAATGGATTAGTCCAATTATTCATGCGTGACGCTGTTGTTTACTGGGTCTGCTGCCTTGTTAGCTCTCAAACCACGTGTTCCTCCATTCTGCAGAAGATAAAAAAACAGACACTGGAAAGACACACACACAATCTCTTTCTCACACACACACACACACACGCACACACACACACACACACACACACACACACACACACACACACACACACACACATAATATTAACCTACTGTACAATGTAATGCTGCTGTTTCATCATGATGATGACGGTGAGATTTATTGATGCTCTACTCCTGCCTTGCCAATAATAGAATACAGTCTAATGGAAGCAGACAACATGATGCGGAAGCACACACACACACACACACACACACACACAAATGGTATTTCAGTCCATAACCTAACACACACACACACACACACGCACACGCACACACACACACACACACACAGATTGCTGTAGATTTGATTTTTGCAGCCTCATCCTGCCAGGAGGCAATTCATATTCGGCGCTATTTATGGTTCCCGTTGCGGGCATCAATATCGACTTGACACATTTTTGACACGCAGCCAACTGCAGAATCAGAACCGCCGAATAATTTCATGTTCCCTCCCTGCCGACTTTATTTAGCACCCTGACATCGGTTCTGTTTATTTGTTTGTTTATTTATTTATTTATTGAACATGAGGCATCAGCGATATTTCTCCAACAGAGGGCTGCATCTTCTAAAAACGCCTGTGTGATCTGTTCAGAGGTGCGGATTGAGTTGGAGGTTCAGCAGGGTTCTCGGTTCTGTTCGATAAATCAAAAGAAGCGTGCTGTTTCTGCTCTAGAAGGTTCAAAGAAAGAAAAATGAACTTTTTATTAAGCATTTTTCACTAACATGTATGAACTTAAGTGTTTGTCAAGGATTCTACCTTCATATTTCTTTGTATGTTTTATTTAAGGAGACGTGGTTTAAGGTTCCACATAAAAAAGTATGTTCCTCTTTCCATTTTTTTTCTCTCAGATTTTCTCCCTAATTTAGTTGTGTCCAATTTCTCCCCATTACTAGGGGGCTCCACATTAAGGCTACTACTACCACTCAGTCAGGAAGGCCGAAGACTATCACGTGTTTCCTCCAAACCACCTGACGCCAGTCGACCCCCTCTTTTTGCACTGCTTGCTCACTGACCGTTGGGGCGGAGTAATACACTTATCTATCATACTTGATTAATGTGGGAGCACCAAGTACCTCTCATCCCTCCCCTCTGAGAGAGCTCGGCCAATCAGCTCTCTCCAGACCTCCGGCTGTGAGACATTACAGCATCACCTGGGAATCGAACTCGCGATCTCCTGATGATAGGGCGACCACTTTACCACTGCGCCACTTGGAGGCTTTCGTTCATTTTTTTATTTATTTTTTATGAGTTAATAGCTTGGGATCTATAGTACACAGAACCTTTGAGGGTTCCCGAGACGAAGAATCCTTTTAGGGGTGTAGTTTTTATGTTTTTATGTTTTTGCCATTATAATTCATACTCATGCAATAAAATTGAGGATATTTTCCGTTCCACACTCTGCAGTTTACTCTCAGACTCGTAGTGAGGAATCCGTGTTTCGTCACCAGTAATGATTCTCTTTAAGAAACTTTCACCTTCCTAAAACCGAGTGTCTTTGTGACTTTTGTTGGCAGATATTCCAAACGCTTCTGTTAATGCTCTTCCCTGAGTTGTTTCTGCAGCAGGTACACCCTCAGACCAGCACACAAATCACTGCTCGCTGCTCTTCTTTTGTGCAAATCACAAGTAAATTTTTACTCGCACCGCAGTTACAAAAGAACTGATGTAACACGTTCACACCTGCACAGGTGGCTTGAACAGAAAGTGCTGATGAGAACATTGCGGCTCATTTTTGACTCAGCCTCGGATTTTCCTTACAAGTTTTATAGATAAATTATAGTGCTTAGCTTGGCTTCTACAGAGAACCTTTCCAGGTTCCCCAGACTTGTTATATGTTGAATATATATAATGCCGTTATCCCTGACTGCTCCAGGGCTGCCGCGGCTGACCTCAGCCTTCTAACATTTAAAGCTGGGATATACGAAGAATAAAGGACTTTGCTGTGCCGTAACGTACTGTATATGTGATGAATAAAGGCTAGACTTGTCTAACTCACTTTAGGAAAAAATGGCAAGGGTTATATAAAGTACAGGTATGGTAAACTTTATGGGTAAACCCCCCAAAATTTTACAGTTCTACAGTCGATTGACTAAAACCACTGAAAAGTTGACAATAAAATGTTGCTTTTTTGTTGTTGTTTTGGCTGTCTATACAGTATAAATGAGCTGTAATTGTATATTCATACAGTATGTTATAAAAATATGTCTTTTTGCAATTAAAAGTAATTAGCAGTTCTTTCACATATTACAGGCTTATAAGAGAAATCCGGCAATCAAAAATGAACACTTTGTGAAGACCCACAGGATTTAAGTTTAACAAGTGACAGCAATCAAAACTTTGTTGCCCTGACGCCAACCTCAGGGTGTTCAATTCCCCATTGGTTAATACCTGAAACTTTAGACTGAGTTTGCAGTTTATTAAAATCATACATCAGCCTGTGCAGCCCCGCGTATGTTATTTACTTTATTTCTGAGCTCCTGGAAACAGGCTGGTTAAGACATTGCATTGTTTCATAGCAGATGTTTACAACAGCGCTCAAGCTTTCTGACATGTCACTCCTATTTCATCACTTTTTTTTTTGCTGTGGCTAAATCGAGCCCAGCGCCGCCTCCTCCTCCTCTCCATGCCGACTTTGACACCTACTACAGTGCAGCCTGACAATATCTCACTACAGCTCTCACCTAAACAGACTTAATAGGAAATCTGACATATTTCTGCAGGAAAATATTTTGCCCCTGTCAAAGGTGTTTCGGCGGAGTGGCTGAATTCCGAGCATGACACGTCACAGATTTTTGGCGAGCAAATAGCATTAGGCGTCTGAGAATTAATTGTATCCTTGCAGGAGGGGAGGATTTCAAATGCAAATGTCAGCTCATTTTAGCAGGTAATACAAAACTGCCAGGAGGCACTCAGTACGCTGCCTCTCATCTTTAGAACGGAGGGAGATTTATTCACACGAAACACACACACGGACACACACACACACACACACACACACACACACACACACACACACACACACACACACACACACACACACACACACACACACACACACACAGTGCAGTCTGCCTGATTCTCCTTGTCCTCTACTTTCCTAATAAAAAGCCAATAAAAGCTGCGACTCCATCCATTTTGCTATCTTGCCCGCCGCTCAGTGTGCCGTGTCACCGAGGCAGAGATAAGTTTCACGGCTATTTTATCATATTACAGATAATTAGTAAGGACTTGGCAGCTTTCAAACCATGAGATGAAAGAAACCGGAGAGTGTTTATGATTTAGTTTTTCTGTAACATCCAGGCTTTCAGACCTTCACAGAGCAGACAAATTTGATTTCTTCGCTAGGCCACCAGGCACGAACTGTAGCACCTGTGATTTGTTACCAATTAACAAAGATGTATGGTATTAGCTAATGTAAAAGTAATATAACATGGAGAGCTTGTTAGCTAGGCTGCACGGTGGTGTAATGGTTAATATTGTTACCTTGCACTTCCAGGAACCGGGTTCGATTCACACCTCGGGGTCTGTGTGGAGTTTGCATGGTCTCCCAGTTCTTGGTGGGTTTCTTCCAGGTACTCCGTTTTCCTCCCAAAGTTCAAGAATCGCTCATAGTGTGTGTATGTACAGCATGTGTGTGTGCCCTGTGATGGATTGGCACTTCGTGCCCTAAGTCATTTGGAATAGGCTCAATACCCCATGTGACCTTGCAGGATAAAGCAGTACGGATGATGAGTGAGTGAGAGGGCTCGTTAGTTTGTTAGCCCTCTCATATTAAGAGATTCACTTTAAAAAAATATTGTCAGAGAAAAGTATTTCCCAGTTTTTTAAATAAACAAGACAATCATATTAGCCCCCTACTGTGACCTCATATAAGAAGATGCCCTCCCCCAGCTTGTTACTCAGCTGTGTTGTTTTCCTGAAGGGTGTGGCTTAGGACTAGGTCATTAACATAGACCCTGAAATGGCACATTTAAAGGTGAAGTGAAATAATGAAGGAAACTTCAAAGCACTTTTGTAAGTCGCTATGGATAAGAGTGTCAGCCAAATGCATGAAATGTAATAATGTAAATAAAGGAAGTTTAAGGTATGATAAATGCATTATCTGGAGAGATTATCAGGTAGAGAAATTAACACATTCACTTTGGCAGAGCTCTGAAACTGGTGTTTACTTGTTAAAGAAATAGTACTATAGGGGATCTTTAAGTAGAAGATACAACAGAAAGTAAATGCTAAAATAGTGCAATATTTAGGAGCATTGAAGGGAAATATGAAGAAGGAAATATAAAAATGTTTAAAAGTAAAAAAAAATAGTACTTTCATTGTGTGATCTTGAACAATCCCTGGTGACTCATATATTTCTGTTTCATTCTTTAGTTGCTAGACAGGTCTTAATTAAAAATAAATTTAAACGAATATACTTTAGACCTACATTGAAACTAATATTTCAAAAATATTAAATTGTGTACAACGTCGGTAAAACTGCACTAAGTCACAACGAATCACTTTCTGACTTCCATGCTTTTGGATTGGCTTGTATTGTTCATGCATTTGATCTGATCAATTATAACGCAGCTGGAACAAACCTATCCTCAGTTATGATAGATAGATAGATAGATAGATAGATAGATAGATAGATAGATAGATAGATAGATAGATAGATAGATAGATAGATAGATAGATAGATAGATAGAGATAGATAGATAGATAGATAGATAGATAGAGATAGATAGATAGATAGATAGATAGAGTTAGATGATAGATAGATAGATAGATAGATAGGATAGATAGATAGATAGATAGATAGATAGATAGATAGATAGATAGATAGATAGATAGATAGATAGATAGAGTTAGATGATAGATAGATAGATAGATAGATAGATAGAGTTAGATGATAGATAGATAGATAGATAGATAGATAGATAGATAGATGAGATAGATGGATAGAGAATAGATAGATAGATAGATAGATAGATAGATCGATAGATAGATAGATAGATAGATAGATAGACAGATTCATAGATAGATGGATAGATAGATAGATAGAAGAATAGATAGATAGATAGATAGATAGATAGATAGATAGATCGATAGATCGATAGATAGATAGATAGATAGATAGATAGAGATAGATAGATGAATAGATAGATAGATAGATAGATAGATAGATAGACGATAGATAGATAGATAGATAGATAGATAGATAGATAGATAGATAGATAGATAGATAGATAGATAGATAGATAGATAGATAGATAGATAGATAGATAGATAGATAGATAGATAGATAGATAGATAGATAGATAGATAGATAGATAGATAGATAGATAGATAGATAGATAGAATACTTTATTAATCCCAAAGGGTAATTGTATAAATAGCAAAATAATCCTCATCTTTACTAACATTCTTACGAAAAAAAATAAAAAACAACAATTATTTGTATGGGTGGTTTGTTATGTCACTGGTATTTAATAATGATTAATAATCATGATATTTAAAAGATTATTTCAATCCTCTAGTCTCTAAATTAATTTTTGTAACCAATCAGAACGCAGATTTGTATTTTATTTACAAAGAAATAAGTTAAAGATGAAGAAAATGTGTGTAGCAAACTCTCTTCTAACACAGGCCCGGAAATCCTCTCACTCATTTCATAAAAATGGAGAAATAAGAACAAAAGCAGGACAAGCTGCAATGCTTAATGTGAAAAACACGTACACACAACATGACATCATATAAAGTGTCTGTTACACTGAAATCCTAGAAGCAAAAGCTTGGTAGATTTGCACTGATTTATTTCAATGACGTCAAGCGAGTCCCTTTACGCCATTGCACTCTGCACATTTCTGTAATGAGAACTTTAAGGCAGCCTCCTAATCTAAAATCAAACAGTCCGAACCAGGGCTCCTATAGCCACTAAAACAGTACAGATTCTTCAAGGTTTTATTTTTCTGGCCCCCCCAAAAAAGTAAAAGACGTTGCCTAAGGGACAGAGTGGAGTGGGACACACACATACACACTATCTGCTTAATCTCGCTTTTCATCATGAATTGATTAACTGGACCAGTAAAATTAATTACACCCAGACTGCAGTGTAATTACTGACATGATGGCTAGCTCCCAAAACTTGGATTCAATTATCAACGTACAAAGGGAAGCATAGATTGAAGAAGAGATGGAAAAAATGACAAACAGACATGTGATCTGGACATTTGACTGCCGGAAAGCATTAAAGCCTCTTTTGCAGGATCGCTAGCCGGGATGCATATTGAGACCAGCATTTAAAGTCAGTTCTAAACTTTACATCATGTGTATGTGTGACAGATGTTGATGGTGCATGTGATATCATTGTGATGATCCATATGCTTCATAAACTGCATTATCTGGCGAGTGTTTCATGTTGTTGTGCTTCAACAACGAATCACTGCTTTGTTTAGAATCTGGATCATTAAACCCAGAGACACCAGTGGGATCTCATTATATTTTGTGTGTTTTTTTTTTTTAAACTGTTGCTTGATGCGCATACTGAAAAAAAAAAAAACATACCTCTACAATCTCTCCAAGTACACAGCCGCCAGAACAAACTTCCTGAGCTGGTATCACGTGATCAGTTAGTCTACATGCTACCGAAAGAAAGTCTGGCTGCTTCTGAGTTGTTGTTTTGTTGTACTGTATAATTCTATTTTTCTCCTCTGCCTGCTAGAATTTTCTTGTTAGCAGTGTTGGCATCTCTGTAAACCTAATAAACCCAGAATATACAGTGTGTGCGCCTTTAGTAGTGGTGTGTGGTATGATTGTGTAACTGTACAAATATAGGGAGAACTTGGAGAACGTGGGCTGTGTGACTTCTTTTTTATGCTAGAAAACCGACATTGAGGGTGAGTAAGAGAGGTGCCAAATAGTTTTTTTAATAGAGAGTAGAAGGTGAGTGAGTTAGAAGTATCAGGTGGGGTCTTAATTAAATAGTTTTAAACAATTCTTTCCTACATTTTAAAATGTGTGTTTAATTGTGGATCTGTTGTGCTGAGTGAAGCCCCGGTTCCTGTTGGTTGCAATGAGGGAGGCGTGTCCTTTGTGCCTATCAGTCCTATTGAAGGAAGCGGGGTCTCTGTGCCTATCATTCTGTGTAAAGTGGGCTTGTTCACTGAAGGGGTCTTGTATACCTGTAAGTCCTGGTGAAGGAGGCATGTCCTCAGTACCTGTTGGCTGCATTAGAGCAGGTTTATCTCTCTACCTGACTTCTCAGTGAAGTAGCCATGTCTTCATTACCTTTTGAAGAATCTTTGTGGAGGGGGCGTGTCCTCTGTACCTGTAAGTCCTAGTGAAGAAGGTGTGTCCTCTGTACCTTTAAGTCCGCTTAAAGGAATCCTGTAAGTCCTGTACCTGCAAGTCCTTATGAAAGAGCAATGTAGTCTGTACCTGTAAATTCTTATAATAGAGGCATGTCTTCTGTACCTGTACGTAAGTCTCAATGAAGGGGGCATGTCCTCTGTACCTGTAAACCCTTGTGAAGCGGGCATGTCCTCTGTACCTGTAAACCCTTGTGAAGCGGGCATGTCCTCTGTACCTGTAAACCCTTGTGAAGGGGGCATGCCCTCTGTACCTGTAAACCCTTGTGAAGGGGGCATGTCCTCTGTACCTGTAAACCCTTGTGAAGGGGGCATGTCCTCTGTACCTGTAAACCCTTGTGAAGGGGGCATGTCCTCTGTACCTGTAAACCCTTGTGAAGGGGGCATGTCCTCTGTACCTGTAAACCCTTGTGAAGGGGGCATGTCCTCTGTACCTGTAAACCCTTGTGAAGGGGGCATGTCCTCTGTACCTGTAAACCCTTGTGAAGGGGGCATGTCCTCTGTACCTGTAAACCCTTGTGAAGCGGGCATGTCCTCTGTACCTGTAAACCCTTGTGAAGCGGGCATGTCCTCTGTACCTGTAAACCCTTGTGAAGCAGGCATGTCCTCTGTACCTGTAAACCCTTGTGAAGGGGGCATGTCCTCTGTACCTGTAAACCCTTGTGAAGGGGGCATGTCCTCTGTACCTGTAAACCCTTGTGAAGCGGGCATGTCCTCTGTACCTGTAAACCCTTGTGAAGGGGGCATGTCCTCTGTACCTGTAAACCCTTGTGAAGGGGGCATGTCCTCTGTACCTGTAAACCCTTGTGAAGGGGGCATGTCCTCTGTACCTGTAAACCCTTGTGAAGGGGGCATGTCCTCTGTACCTGTAAACCCTTGTGAAGGGGGCATGTCCTCTGTACCTGTAAACCCTTGTGAAGGGGGCATGTCCTCTGTACCTGTAAACCCTTGTGAAGCGGGCATGTCCTCTGTACCTGTGCCCTCTCTGTAAAGGGGGCATGCCCTCTGTACCCCTTGTGAAGGGGGCATGTCCTCTGTACCTGTAAACCCTTGTGAAGGGGGCATGTCCTCTGTACCTGTAAACCCTTGTGAAGGGGGCATGTCCTCTGTACCTGTAAACCCTTGTGAAGCGGGCATGTCCTCTGTACCTGTAAACCCTTGTGAAGCGGGCATGTCCTCTGTACATGTAAACCCTTGTGAAGCAGGCATGTCCTCTGTACCTGTAAACCCTTGTGAAGGGGGCATGTCCTCTGTACATGTAAACCCTTGTGAAGGGGGCATGTCCTCTGTACCTGTAAGGCTTTGTGAAGGGGGCACATCCTTTGTACTTGTACGTCCTAGTGAAGGAAGTGTGTTCTCTGTACCTGTAAGTCCTCTTGAAGGAATCCTGTCCTCTGTACCTGTAAGTCTTTGTGAAGGAGGTGTGTTCTCTGTACCTGTAACTTCTTAAAGAGGAATGTTCTCTGTACCTGTAAGTCCTAGTGAAGGGGGCACATCCTTTGTACCTATAAGTTCTAGTGAAGGAGGTGTGTTTTCTGTACCTGTAAGTCCTTTTGAAGGAATCCTGCCCTTGAATGTATACAGTAAGTGTATGTGAAGGAATCTTGTCCTCCTGAAGGAATCCTGTGCTTGGACCTGTAAGTCTTTGTGAAGGAGTGTGTCCTCTGTACCTGTAAGTCCTCGTGAAAGAGGAATGTCCTTTGTACTGTACCTGTAAGTCCTCTTGAAGGAATATCATCCTCTGTACCTGTAAGTTTTCTTAAAGGAATCCTGTCCTTGGACCTGTAAGTCCTTGTGAAAGGGGGGGGGGGGGGGGGGGGTGTCCTTTGTACTTCTAAGCCCTCATGAAGGAGATATGTCCTCTGTTCCTGAAAGTCTTCGGGACATAGCCATGTCCTCTGTACCAGTTGGCTGCAGTGAAGAAAGGTGTAGCCTTTGTGGTTGTCCATTCTCATGAAGGAGGGAAACTAACATGTTTTTTTCCTTTGAAAATTTAAATGTTCATATAAGCATGAATCAAACTGCACTGCAACAACTCTAAACCATTCAGTACGGAATGACTGACTGTTGTAAATGTAATTTCCTCTCACAAGTCCACTGATTACACTGATTACTTATAACATATCAACTTATCACAACTATCAATTTGCACTACATCATTTTAGAGAGAAAACTATATGCTTCCTATTCATAATCTCCAAAAGCGCCTGATTAAACTCATCACACCGTCATCACACACTGTATCGCACGTACCACACTCCACTTTTACACTGATCAGGCTCTCTGCTCCATCAGCCTCATTTTCCCCCCTCGTACACAGCATTGTTTGCAGCCCTGTTCGGTCCTCCAGTCACAGACTTTTAATTACAAGCCAAGAGCTGTCATGTTTTTGCGAGCGTGGTCATTATATCACGGTGAAAGTTTAACCACAAGACTGCAGCGCGTGGTCATAACTCACAACAGCAGGCTGTCATGTAGGAGGACGCTCATTAAATAAATGTGAAAGTTGTACTGCGAGAGGGATGGGCTGCAGTCAGCAGCAACAAAACCACGTTAATTACATTTTGCCTGACAGCAGCGTGGGTCGACATACGAAGTCAAATCGATGGGTTTTAGTAGCCGTGGAGCTGTAATTTAAAGCGAAACGCGTCCGCACCTGACAAATAGGTGTCACGTTCCATACAATATTTTCGAAAGTTTATGACTCTAGTCATCGATAATGGCGAAAGTGTTAGAATTATACAAGGCACAAAAGTAGTTAGGGTGCATAATCTGATCTGCATGACATATTCTGTTTCTACCACTGTCTGCCTTGACAGCATGTAGGATACACTACTGTATTTAGTCAGCTTGTACACTCCATTTATTTCTTTTCTCCACTGTGTGTAATCTGTCTATGTGTCCACACACACACACACACACGCACGCACGCACGCACACACACACACACACACTTCACCAACCTTTTAGGTAGTTTTTTTCTCTTTTCTTTTCTGTTTTATTTCAATTTACTGCTTGCAAATTTCAATTCCACATTCTACATCCATCTTATTATTTCTATTTGTTGTGCAATCTCATCATACAGCGTATGGCATCTATAAAAAGTTTATTATGCCGTCGACTCATACACAGAAATTCATATACATAAAAACAAATTTAGCCAATTCAGATTCTGAAGCTTCTCATCAGACAAGTTATTTAGCAATAAAATTAACACATTAACCTTGATTCTCAATTATGCCAGCAAACTGATGACAGGATCATAGGCACCCATGGCTCACCAAGCTATGGCGACTGAAGGCAAGCCTGTGTGCTGCATTGCCATAGAAACGCCAATGCAAAACAAATCCCCAGACAAAACAATCAAGATAGTCACAAATTAGGAAACTAGGTAAAGGGCCTGCAAAAAAAAAAAAAACAAACAGATCCCAATCTGATCAAGCACCCATGGGATCCACTGGACAAAACAAGGCCAATCCATAGAGGCAAAAAAAATTGGCCTTCACAACCAACAGCACCAAATGGTTCACTGCCAATGACCTTGAGTGATGCAGTGGTCAGTACTGTGGCCTCGCACCTTTGAGTTTGAGTCCTGCCTCGGCTCTGTGTGCATGGAGTTTGCATGTTCTCCCAGTGCTTGGTGGGTTTCCTTCAGGTACTCTGGTTTCACTCCATGATCCGAAGGCATGCAGATCTTTATCATGGTATACAATACAACCATCTTTATCATGATATACAAAAACTTCCTTACTGTACCACCTATAATCATTTGCTCATTTTTACCATTGTAATCAATCTACCTCACTATATACTATTTGTATATGCAAATTATTCTGCACTGTAAAAATGCACTTCTGGTTGGATGCTAACTGTATTTCATTGCCTTGTACCTACATGTGCACTGACAATAAAGTTGAATCTAATGTAATCTAATCTAATTAGGTTTATTGCCATTTCCAAGTTACCCATAGTGGGTGAGTGAATATGTGCCATGTGATGGACTGGTACCCCATCCAGGGTGTATACCCTGTATAGTGCCTCGAGTCCACTAGAATAGACTCCAGGCTTCCTGTCACCCTGTATGGGATAAGCAGTATAGAGTATAAGTAAATAAGTGTTATGGCTGATCTGAGGCTGAAATGAATGAATGATTTCACTTTTGTATCTGAGATTTGGTGACTACTGTGGTGGATTCCTACAAATTCAGTGAACAATGGAATAACACTTATTTTTCCAGTTACGTAAACTGAAAATTTACTTTTATAAGGCTGTTTGTTTTTCTCTTCCCAAGATACATCTTAAGTACAAGACTCAAACATCTGATAAAAAGTTCATAGAAAAAATAAATAAGGAACTGATCAGATGTACAAGCTCACTGGGTTATCTTTGAGCTTATATATTTTTTATGCTTATGATAAATAATTTTAGTGGCTAGTTTTAGTGTAAAGTAGATGATACAGTGAGAAACATCCTTTAAT
This sequence comes from Clarias magur, assembly GCA_013621035.1. NCBI lineage: Eukaryota > Metazoa > Chordata > Actinopteri > Siluriformes > Clariidae > Clarias > Clarias magur. The sequence continues at coordinate 2,563,734 of QNUK01000009.1, read as the reverse complement.
GCATATAATATTACAGTATGTACTGTAATATGATTACAGATGTAAATATTTTTTTCCAGGATACCACACAAGCTTAAATAAACAGTGTTTATATTGGGTTTAAAAACAAACTCTGTACAGTGTTAAAATGTATTTAGGTCTGAAGACCAACTGAAACATGTAACTCTGTGTTTGTGTGTGTGGGTGACATCATTAGAGTTGAAACCAACCCCTATAAACTGCGAAAATGCAATCGTTAGCGCCTAGACTGAAAATGCTGTTTGCTTTTTCAGACTGTTTTTCCCGGGTTTTGGGAAAATCTGAGGGGTGAAAAAAAAACACTAGAAAGTCCTAAAAAGCCAAGTCACATCTCTATCTGTGTCACCTTTTCAGCTTTAGACCCAGGTTTACTTTAAAACATGTCAAGCTGCAGTAATTTTTCCTCTGTGTTTTTCTCGGTTTTGTTTACAGGAATAATTTTTTTAAAATAGTCCCTGATTAAATGTAAAAAGAGAGATGGATGAATGAATTCAATGTTTAATTTGGCCTTGCCACACTTGTTTCAGTGGATGAATATGAAATGCAGTGCATCATGTTATGGTGGACAAGGCAATTATGTTATACCTGAGGTACCACAAAAGAAACAGGTTTAATATTGTTTAGAAAATTAGAAATTTCAATCAATGTAACGGAATAATTTCCAACTGAATGTTGCTGCCTGTTTGAAAGAGTTTATTGTTCAAGGTGTTTAGTTTGATGGTGATATTGGTGATATTGGTGGTGGTGATGATGGTGATGGTGGTGGTGGGGATGGTGTTGCTGATGGTGGTGATTGTGGTGGTGGTATTGGTGATGGTGGTTATATTGGTGGTGATTGTGAGGGTGGTTGTAGTGGTGGTGGTGATGGTACTGGTGGTAATAATTATTGTGGTCATGGTGATTGTAGATATATTGGTGGTGATTGCGATGGTTGTAATGGTGATGGTTATAGTGGTGATGATTGTGGCTGTTGTGGTGATGGTACTGGCGATGATGGTTATAGTGGTGGTGGTGATGTTATTGAAGGTTGTGGTGGTGGTGGTTAATGATAATTAAAGATTCAATTACTTGTCACATGAACCTCACAGCATATTGAAATCTTTTTTTTGCATATTCCAATTGGGAAGCTGGGTCAGCCAGGATACAGTGCCCGCTGGAGCAGATAGGGATAAAAGTTTTGCCGAAAAAGGCCTAACAGTCGTATCTTGGCGGTGATGGGACTTGAATCCCCAACCTTCTGATCAGTAACCCAGTGAACCACAGCCATAACCGATTGAGCAACCACTGCCCTGTTACAGTGCTGATGTTTATAGTGGTGATGATGTTGATGAAGGTGATGGTGATAGTGGTGATAATGCTGGTGTTGGTGGAGGTGATGTAGTGGTAGTGGTGACAATGATGGTAATGGTGGTGATTGAGGTGGTGATGGTGATACTGGAAGTGAATGTGATGGTAAGAGGCACAATGATTCATGATTTCAGGTCAAATTCCATGCTCAGATGAAAACTGAAATCTGTACCATGGTTAAAACAAAAATCAGAGGTATGAGTGAGTGATATGGCTGAGCGATATGGCCGAACCTGTTCTGACTGCACTTGTCCTTATGACATAACGGCGGAGTCGGTGAGACCTCATTGAGTTCCTAATGATAACGGTGTGACGGGTCAACCATCTATCGCCGCTCCACTGCGGATTTATTTTTTGGGGAGGAAACAGCTGCAAAGAGTCAAACATTCCCTTCCTTATTCACATCACAAATGACTTTTACAAAGCAAAAAAAAAAAAAAAGGCGTCAGGCAACGAAATGAAAAATGGCGTATGAGCCTTATTATATTATATTGTGCACCTCATCACTGTCTTATGAAATTGCATTTTCTCGAGATTTGCCATGGCTGGAGGTGACTGATCATTCGGTTACGTGCGAGCGCTCCGTGTCAAATCTGTGGAGCGGTTCTCCGTCGTTCCCTTACGGCCGAGAGATTTATTAGCCATCCCTAACACCTACGTGAAAGACAAAACTATGCTGGAAAGTCATACATGACCTTGATGAGTATGAAGGGCCTTGGAGACTGAGCGGAGAACCGATCCGAGACGTTGTTTCGACGGAGATCACAGCGATTTAAGCCCCGTTCATTTTTCCCTCCATTTATTTAGCGTCTTTAGGTCGGCTGTTTGTTGCACCCTGTAATCCTGTAGGGCTTGTCATCTCTTACACAGTGCTCTCCTGTGAGCTATCCTACTTCCACACACACACACACACACACACACACACATACACTGACACACACACACTCTCACAGATGGAAGCATGTCTTGCACTAGTTGTCAAATAGAGCATCACATCCACTTTGACCTTCATAATAGAAAAAAAAAGCATATCAAGGGAATGTTAATCTAATACAGCTCGTCCATAATTGATGACACAGCGTGATCTCATGTGCATATAAAACCACGCTGATGTGCGGTACAGTAAAGGACAAAAGAAAAAAAAAAAGCCAGGCCCGAGTCCAAAATGTCTCAGTTTTTGGCAGAAAATTAAATTCATTCTCAGTTCATGTTTATGATCCCACTAATTAACCTTTTTTCCCCACCTAAAATATTTCACTTTAATCAGTAGGTTTTAAAAGTAAATAATTAGGTCTGTATGAAGTCTTTAACAAAATTTTTTCCATATTTAACATATTTCTATTTCCTACTTTAATTTCTGCATGTTTCTTTTAACTTTTGTGTTATTTCAGTATTTTTAGTTTCAGGGGCACATGCACAATATTTAAATATTTAATATAAATAAAAATATAAATATTTTTATTTTTATTAATTTTTTTCCCCTTATGCTTTTCTTTTTTATTTGTCATTTAATAATGATTCATATGTTTATGTTTTGCAAACAAGATGTCAGTTTTCTTATTATTTGTAGATTCTATTTATCTTTTACTTTCATTTCGCCCGCTCTTTAAATAAAAAAAAATATATATATATATATATATATATATTATTTATATATTAATGCCCATGTGCATTATATTGATACTTTTCTCTCCTTTATATAAATTTTTTTAAAATTAAAAAATCCCTTATGCTTTTCTTTTTTCTTATCTTATCTCTGCCTAATGTTTCTTTCTTTTCTGACTTCCAGTGTTTTTCTATTTTTTTATTTAAGTTTTTTCTTTTTATCATTGCATCTTCTTGTCGTCACATGCTGTATTGTTCTTATCTATTTATTTATTTGTTAATTTTTTTATTGTGCACACAGACATTTTTTTAATAACAATTCATATGTTTATTTTTTTATTTTGCTAAGAAAAAACATCATTATTGTCTTCAGTAGGGGGTGGTAATGGGTAGACATAAAGTCGGATGTTGTCATAAGTATTCCTTCATCTAACTGTACAAGTCTTCATTTTCAGCTTCATTTATTTAAAAAAAACTATTCAGGAGGACATGTTGTATTTCAGTGGTTATATTTTAGGATGGTTTTGATGGATGACGCTCCCTCTGTCTGGAGTCTCTAAAGACTTGCTTGGGTTCAGCGCTTGAATCAGGCCTATAGAGTTGACCCACTTTAATGTCATCCTCCAGTAATATGTTGGTGTTATTAGTGTTATTATTACTTGCATTGGAATTATCTGAATAAATCACACGCCTTGGCCCCCGTGGCTATCACGGCTGTGGAACCGGTAGCATGATTTACACTACCGCCCGGCGAAGAAGAAAACACACACTGACCCACTTCGAGTTTCAACTCAGGGCTGTCTTTAACTCAGAGCCATTAAAGCCATGTGCTGAAGTCGCAGTCGATATTTAAGTTGCCTGACAGATGCGGGCGTGGCCACGAGGCTGCGCTCCTTACAGATCTGGATATGATTTAGATCCCAAATGTTCTGGCGGAACAGTTTCGCTGATGCACAATTGCTTAACGGTTCTCAAAATGTTTATGGCCTATTATAAATCTGACGTCATATTTCTTTTCCTTGGGAATGCATTCCGGTGAAATCTGAAAGCAAATTAAAGCCATAATTCATAGATTATATTACAGATACTAGTTCTTCTAAAAATGCACGGGTTCAGGACCACAGCAGAACACACGAACCTTGCAGCTGTTTCCAGGGGCGACATCATTCTTCCGGACGTTCATTAGCGAGAGAGCTGTCTCCCATTAATTCTCTGACAGTTAACATTAACGCTAGAAAACATTAATTAATGCCACAAATTACCTAAAGCCCAGAGGGACGGCGTAACCTCAGCGTGCTGTTTATCATCCATCCTCCCACTGCAATTATCAAACTGTCCACAAACAGGTACACGGGACCGCACAACTGATTGGCTTAAAGTAGCTTGTCAGGTTCGTATTATTCCCTCATTTGTTTGTCGGATCCTTTGTAATTATACAGAGATGATCTGTCCCCTGTGACAGATGATTTAGTGAACACATAGGGAAATTAATATCGAGTATACTCCAGAGAAAGACAAAGCCGAATGACCATCTGCATTCCAAAAACGTTCGCTTACGAAAACTTTATGAATCATGTTCGCTGAGGTCTGTAATCAGATTTAAACCAGATGTGGAAGTGGCCTAAATAATTTGTTTGCCCTTGATAATATGGTTTGTAATTATTTTATTCAAATTGTATAAACAGGATGTTGTAGTAACAGGTTTAGTCTCTAAAGTTTAGTCTTTAAGCTTATCGGGCAAGTTTTACCAATGATACATACCAATTATCCATTTTACCCCTAGGGGTCACCCAATCGGATCATTTTATCCCCAAGATCTGGTACATGTTTTACCCCACATGCCCTTCCTGTTGCACCTCTCTCATTTTCCAACCAGGCTTAGGAAGTCACTTGCATGAAGCGGCTTGGTTAAGGCTTTTGCCTAAGGACCTAACCGTGCAGACGACCCCTGACCTTCCACCTTGACTGCCTGAGACTCAACCGCCTGAACCACTGCTGCTACACTAATAATACGCATGATTTAAAAAAAAAAAATCACCATAAATCACATAAGCACCATAAATATAAATACAGCAGAAATATTTTTAGAACATACTCCAAGCAGGAGCGAAGCTTTTGAAGAAAACTATTCCAGACATGTGACCTTGGTGTGACCTTCATCCTGCTTGGATCAGCTAGAAACTCAAATTAGTTTACCTGCTGGTTCCCGGGATAATTGAACATAAACCCTGCACGCATTCAACCACTAGGTTTAGTTCAAGAGTGGACAGGGTTCATAGAGTCGTTAAGACGTTGGATTATTGATGGGAAGGTCACAGTTTCAAACTGAGCAAGACTCTCAACCTTCAGCCCTCAACTGCTCAGAATTGTATAATGAATAAATAAATGTAGGTTCATCTGGATAAGGGTGTCTGCTTAATGTCAAGACTGTAAATGTTATTGTAATTCTTGAGATATTTTGCTAATGTGGATTTTAGACTAGGTGGCAGAAGTACACAAACTCAAAACTCAAGTAAAATGTGCTTCAAGTACAAAAGTACAAGGGCACCTCAGCATACGAACGTCTGGCATTAAGAATTTTCGTCTTAAGGAATAAAATTTTGCAAGAAATTTGCCTCGGCATGCAAAGTATTTTCAGCCTACGAGTGATGTAGTGAAGACAAAGCACCAAGAATGTAATCAAGGATGGTGACAAGAAGAAAAGGGAGCCGCTTTCAGTTTGGCTTTTAAAGCAGCCGGTGCCAAGAGGAATCATAAATTATGGTTAACTGAGATTTAATGACGATTTATTTCATATTTCACTTAATTTACATGTCTTTTCTAAATGCTTTGGTCGTTTATATATGCAACAAATATGATTATACTGTGGGAAATTGGTAATATTGGTAATATTTTTGGGTGGCTAGAATGTAAGTTATTTAAATTTACATTATTTTCTATGGGGAAAATGCATTTAATAATATGAAATTTCTTATGAATATAAGTATTTTAATCACAATTGAAGTCGATGCTGTTGATAACATGAATGTGTGAGTCTAGTAGAGAGTTGTTTTCTATAGAAATCCACAGTAAATGTTTGTCTTTTTTTTTTAACACAATGAAAGTTTAAATGGATACAGGTAGTCCCCAACTTATGGACATTCGAATTATATTGTATGTAATATTTACAATTATATACAATATTCTCAGAGTGTAAGTGAATGTATAAAATATCTACATTTCGGTATATATTTTATCTGTTGAAGGGAGCCAGAGAAATGAATCGGCCTGACTGGTTTCAATGAATCAGTCCGGGAGCACGATGATAGAAAATTTCTGTCCTGTAAAGCTGTTCTGATGGTGAATAATACTAATTTCAAGAAATCCTCAACAGCAGAGTTCACAGTCCAATACAGTGGAAAACATCTCTGAGACAAAATGGCATCTGGGATTCCTCTTGTGATTCATAGCTGCAGGGACAACACTGTTACATTTACAGTGAGATTTGAGATTTGACATTCATTTCCTTAGGTGCAATCATGGTTTTTAAGTGTCGGGAAAGAGGACAGAGATTCAGTCAAAGGAATTGGTATACTGTAAATTGTACAGTATATTTGTGTCAAGGCCTATAAGACTCACTTTGTCAGACTTAAGAACAAATCAGACTTACAAACGGGCTGCCGGAACAGAACTCGTTCGTAAGTCGGGGACTGCCTGTAATGTATAAATAAATGTATAATCCATCATCTGTATTGGGATTTCTTACAAGTTCATGAAACATTGTAGACATTACAAGACATAAAATGTTTTAGGTCAATAGATTAAACATTTTTAACACAAATTATATTCATTATTTGACTGGTTGCTTTAGACTTGGCTAGGCAGAGAGGTGTGACAGTGCATAAGGTTTTATGTAGATAATACATAGATTATCTACATAAATCTATAAACTAATAGATAGTGCTGTAGTGGTTGGCCTCGGGAAAAAAATCTATCCAGAGAAATGTGCTTCTTTTCTTTTCTTTTTTTTTTTATTTTTACAAAGGTAGATGAAAAATATAATAACTAATTTACAGAAGCTAATGGAAAGGAGGTCCTGGATATAATACCATGACTTATTGATAATGAAAATATCTAACATTAATGAAACAAATGGTCAGGCAGCATTGTTAGTGTCTTTAATTACTTCAGTATATTAGCCAGTGGCTGTTATTGCTGCTTTGTATGAAGCGAGTAGTGTATGCAATTAAATATACACACACTGCAAGCATACAGAATACAATAAGGTTAAAGGACGTGCCAAAACATTATAAGATGTTGTTATTGGCGTGAAACACAAACCAAAGGTGTAAGAGTTCTCAACTCGTTTGCTCAGTATGTTAGCTAATCCTACCAATTTGAGATGCCTTAAAAGGAGCCTATAAGATTACAGTCGTGGGCAAAACTTTTGAGAATGGCACAAATATCAGTTTTCAAAAAGTTTGCTGCTAAACTAGTTTTAGATATTTGTTTCAGTTGTTTCTGTGATGAACTGAAATATAATTACAAGCACTTCATACGTTTCAAAGTCTTTTATCGACCATTACATGACATTTATGCAAAGATTCAGTATTTGCAGTGTTGGCCCTTCTTTTTCAGGACCTCTGCAATTTGACTGGGCTGCTCTCAATCAACTTCTGGGCCAAATCCTGACTGATAGCAACCCATTCTTTCATAATCACTTCTTGGAGTCAGAATTAGTGGGTTTTTGTTTGTCCACCCACCTCTTGAGGATTGACCACAAGTTCTCAATGGGATTAAGATCTGGGGAGTTTCCAGGCCATGGACCCAAAATTTCAAAGTTTTGGTCCCCGAGCCACTTAGTTCTCACTTTTGCCTTATGGCACGGTGCTCCATCGTGCTGGAAAATGCATTGTTCTTCACCAAACTGTTGTTGGATTGTTGGAAGAAGTTGCTGTTGGAGGGTGTTTTGGTACCGTTCTTTATTCATGGCTGTGTTTTTGGGCAAAATTGTGAGTGAGCCCACTCCCATGGATGAGAAGCAACCCCACACATGAATGGTCTCAGGATGCTTTACTGTTGGCATGACACAGGACTGATGGTAGCGCTCACCTTTTCTTCTCCGGACAAGCCTTTTTCCAGATGCCCCAAACAATCGGAAAGAGGCTTCATCCGAGAACATGACTTTGCCCCAGTCCTCAGCAGTCCATTTGCCATACTTTTTGCAGAAGATCAATTTGTCCCTGATGTTTTTTTTTTGGAGAGAAGTGGCTTCTTTGCTGCCCTTCTTGACACCAGGCCATCTTCCAAAAGTCTTCGCCTCACTGTGCGTGCAGATGCGCTCACACCTGCCTGCTGCCATTCCTGAGCAAGCTCTGCACTGGTGGCACTCCGATCCCGCAGCTGAATCCTCTTTAGGCGACGATCCTTAACAAGAATTGAAGCCTTCTTAACAAGAACCTCTTTCCTTGAAGTTCTTGATAATCCTATAAATTGTTGATTTAGGTGCAATCTTAGTAGCCACAATATCCTTGCTTGTGAAGCCATTTTTATGCAACGCAATGATGGCTGCACGCGTTTCTTTGCAGGTCACCATGGTTAACAATGAAAGAACAATGATTTCAAGCATCACCCTCCTTTTAACATGTCAAGTCTGCCATTCTAACCCAATCAGCCTGACATAATGATCTCCAGCCTTGTGCTCGTCAACATTCTCATCTGAGTTAACAAGACGATTACTGAAATGATCTCAGCAGGTCCTTTAATGACAGCAATGAAATGCAGTGGAAAGTTTTTTTTTCGGGATTAAGTTAATTTTCATGGCAAAGAAAGACTATGCAATTCATCTGATCACTCTTCATAACATTCTGCACTCTAAGAAATTGCTGTTAATTTACGGCGGAATTTCAACAGTATATTCCTGTTATGTTTAAAAGCAGTTAATTTCTGTTTTTGTTCGTTTTATCGACAAAGTATAACGGCATATAACTGTATTTAAAACCCGAAAGAAAAAACATTACCATCCAGTATTTTTTGTAAAATACACAGAACATACGTGGATTTTTAACCATCCTCATACTTTTATTTAACTAAACATACTTTTTTTAAACAAAATGCATAAAATTTGCTTCAGCTACTGTATTGTGTATACTGAAACTAAAAATATATTGAATTTTCTCTTTCAGTGAGAAACTCTGATGGTGTGGATTTTTTGGATTGTCATTTACAATTACAGAGTGAGTTGCATACGATAATTAGTCTTCGATTTATATTATCCAAACACTGTTGCTTTAAAAACGCACCATCCTAGTTGATCACTAAAAGTCTAGTGACAGAGGACAGATGGCTCGGTGGTGTGTAGCAGATCCACAATACGCGCAGAGCCCCTCTCTGAATCGGCGTTCCCGTTCTGCAGTGGTTAAGGAGGCGCGCCCTAATTGCATGGGTTCCCCGGCGCCTGTGTTAACCACGGCGGGAGGTGGAGACCCGACGGGTCCGGTAGGTGGAGCAGTGAATGAGGATCGGGCTTCAGAGACTGGAACTTGGGGGAAGAAAGTGGTGGATCGAGGAGCAGACTGATGTAATGGCATCGTGATGGGCGGCAGGGTACGGGGAGCTGGCTTGGGGCGAGCGAGCAGACGTTGGTCGATCCGGAGGGCGAGTTGGATTATGCTCTCCAAAGTCGCTGGGAGCTCTCGTCCGGTGAGCTCGTCCTTTATACGTGAAGCCAGTCCCTCGTAGTAGGTCGTCCAGAGGGCAGAGTCTCTCCAGTCGGTCTGCACAGCAAGGGTACGAAACTCCGTGGTGTAGCGGCTCACGGACGACCCTCCCTGCCGTAGGTGATATAGTTTGGAGTCGGTCTCCACCTCAGCAGCAGGATGTTCGAAGGTGAGTTTGAGTTGGCGGGTGAATTCCGTGTATGAGTAGGCGACGTCTGAATCTGAAGAACTGCCGTGGCCCACTCAGCTGCCTGCCTGGATAGCAACGAGACGAGAAGAGGAATGCGCAGTCGGTCCATGGAGTACCTGGTGGAATTGAACTCAAACACGAGATCCAATGCGGTTAGAAAAACACTGCACTTCCCATCTGTGCCATCCCATTTATCCGGTAAAGCCAGAAAAACATCAGAAGATGGGGAGGGAGTTGGTGGTGCAGCAGCCGCTGCGATGGGCATGGCAACAGCCGGCTGAGCGGCCGCCCCGCGGAGGGTCGCATTCTCCTGTCGCAGCTCCGCCACCTCGCGGCGCAAGACCGCGACGTCTTGGAGCTCCTTGCGGAGAGACGCGACTTCAACACGGAGCTGATCGATCAACTTGCCGTGCTGGTCAACCACATCGCAGAGGCAAGCAAACTCCGCTGGGTTCACTGCTGATGGCTAAAACCCAAGAAAGTGAGTACTCGCATTTAGACGAGCGAAGCGTTGGCGATAGCATGGGCAAACTCAATGACTGAGCAGTGTGCAGCGCCATCTTGTTTCCTTTTATGCTTCCTGAAACCCGACCGTATTACTTCCGAGTCCTAGTGCCGGTCGTGCTACGAGTGTGCATGATAGATGCTGGTCACTGTTGACTGCCCTTACATGAACGAAAGCAAGTCAAGTTTATATATATATATATATATATATATATATATATATATATATATATATATATATATTGTGTGGTCAGAAAATAACCAATGGAGACTTAGCAAAAAAACAGGTTAATAAATGATGGCTTAATTTTGACAAATTAACCATTTAAGAGTTATAATGTTATACACAGTTTTACTTAATGGTCTGTCCTGATCAGCATTGTTAAAATATTTTTGTTTTTCTTTCATTAATTTGTAATCTGCAAATGTCAAATTAATGTTATGCCGATGCTAAAATGGTGTTTATTTTATTTTATTTTATTTTATTTTAAACTTTTAGGTGAAACACCAGGAAGCAGCATCCAGAGTTGGATGATTAGTCTTGAGGAGCACATCATTTGTGAGGGCATCCAACCATCTTTCCTGTCTGGACTCTTTTTTCTACTTACTACACTTTCAATCTTCAATACCAACCAGAAGCTGCATGCACACTGGAATTTATTCAAAGGTAAGATACTTTGATTCATACATTCAATTCACTTGACATTTTATTAGTATATGACTTATTAACATACATATACATTAAAAGCAGCTTTACAGAATATATGTTTCATTTAAACACTTTGCTCTAATAAACAGGGAATAAATATGGAATTTTCTATCAAATGTTTGAGCTCTAATAAGTTGCCAAAATTGACCGGAAATAAAATGTCCATTGGGGGTGAGTTGTCGGTGGAAACCTGATCCAGGACTCTATTTTAGTGTTAAAATAATGACTGTGTTCATTTGTTGTGATAATTTTTCAGTCATCACGACAATATGATATGTGTATATTATGTTATTTCAGTGATTGTACAAAGAGATCTCTTTAATCTAGACTGAAAAACATCATTCAGCCCAACATATCTGAATGCTGGAGTTTTATCCTCTCTTCAAAAGCAAAGTGTTCTTGATAAAATAATTGACTTGCTCTATTTTTATATGCTTCACATTAAATCTGTAAATTTGTTGTGCAGGCGGTTCATCGGGATCAATCCAGAGAAGGGCACCAAGACTGGAGGAGTCATCTCAAAGAGGACGGGGAAGGTCTGTCAGAGGAAGAAAACTGTGAACCCTCGTGTCTCCAGTTTGCTCAAAAAACTGATGGATTTTGAGTGGGACTTTGAGTACTACACACCACAGACCACACATTGTACACATATATTTATTTGCACACTATGTCTTTTGATCAGACATTAAGGTGTTAAAGAACAAATATTTATGTTATAAAATAGCTTAAGTGTTTCACTAAATTGCTGTGTCCACAGTTCATATATTGGACAGCTTGGATGACTTGGATAGTCATCTGAAAGATTTTTTAAAATTCATTTAGTCTGATTTGGGGAATATTTTATGTTTATTTATGTTAACAAATTCTTCCCCTAAAATAGCTGAAATTTCAGTACTTTATTTATCCTTTTCAAAGTTTATTTAAAAGTGTAATAAATCAAGCCATGATTTCAAAAACAATACTGTAAGCTGCCTTTCTTCTGTTACATTTTTAAGTCACTGTTTCAAAGGGTACATTTATATACTAGTAATACTGTTTGTCTTTATATGAATGTTTATTTATGTACAGTATATTGACACACACACACACACACACACACACACACACACACACACACACACACACACACACACACACACACACAAACAAACACAATTATCCTGTATTTGCAAAAACAGTCTTTAACTGTAAATTTCACCAACAGTAAGACAAAGGTAATTTAACAGAACTTTGCTGGCAACCGTGCTGCCAGTTCTTTACTGTTTTTTAAAAAACAGTAGATACCTGTAATTATAATTAACAGTAAATCATCTGTAATTTTACAGCGAATTGCTGGCAACCGTACTGCCAGTTCTTTACTGTTTTTTAACAGGGAAATTTTTTTACAGTGTGAAGTATATGCAAATTGCTATTATAAAAACTTAAGCAGCAACTTTTCCAATTTCCAATATTTATGTAATTCTCAAAACGTTTGGCCACGACTGTAGGTTACAGCATGGTGTAAATAAATCTGTGCACTTTTGTGTGATCGTCATCTGAAAGGTAAGGAGTAAAAGTACAGGTTTTTCATAAAGTAGAAGTAAAAAATATCACATAGGGAAAATTCAAATTAATTCAAAAAGTAAATTACAGATATACAAAAAATACTAAATACAGTAATAAAGTATTTATACTCCATTGTTTGTAACCTCATTAGTGGTTAGCACTGTAGCCTGGCACCTCCAGAATAGAGAGTTCGAGTCCCATCTCAGGGGTCTGTTGATGGAGTTTGCATGTTCTCTTGTGCTTGGTGGGTTTCCTCCGGGTACTCTGGTTTCATCCAACTGTTCAAAGACATGCATAATTAGCATTCCCAAATTGGCCGTTTTGTCTGTGTGTGTGTGAGTGTGTGGATGTGCCTGAGCCTTTAGATGGACTGGCACCCTGTCCAGGGTGTACCCCTCTTCATGCCCAAAGTCTCCAGGCCCACATGACCCCGTAGACATGAACCCTTGCAACCTCTGATCCCAGAATGATGGCAAAGTGGACAGATAGTTAATAGAAAAAACGTTTTGAGATTCTGCACATGAACATGCACTGCATGAGTTAACAAAAAGGAAGTTGTTAAAGAAAAGCACATTCAGAGATGTTCAACCTTGATGCGGCCTGTTTTTTTTTTAAAAACCTGTTTTGAACTTGTCATTACAGCGATAATTCCATAGACATTCTTTTGAGTCACCACGCTAATGAGAACCTTAGATGGACAGGTGGAGAACCTGAAAGCATAAATGAGTCCGTTACAAACACATAATGGAATATGGAATAAAATTTTTAGAATTCAGTAGTATGAATAAATGACTGATTTCCAGAGTGACAAGCCGGGACAGCGTTACAGAGTAAAAAGAAAAACAATAAAAAATCTTGACTGCAGCTATGTATTTGACTTGAAATGCGCACAAACGTGTGTGCGTGTGTATGTGTGTGTGTGTATTTGTATGACAGCTTTCCGAACATCATCATAATTCTTATTACACCCTCGATAGCATGAGCCCTCATGATATAAAGCATTGCTCAACTCTAATAGTTCCATTGTCGGGCTATTGATAGATATTAGATTTCAGTCTCACGTCTAATATCACCCTCAGCCGTCACTGCATGCGATCACAGCCGAGAAATAATTGCTGGCTCTACCTGAGGAGACGTGATTGTCCTTATTATTATTTTTTTCTTCTGTTACGAGCGGGTACATTAAACACATCCATCTTCCATCTTCCTCTGCAGTACACAAAACAGCTTCAGCACTTTCGTTAAGCTTCGTGTTAAAGCTGCTGATCCTGGAGAAGCGTCGTGGTGCACAGAGAGCACTGGAACATTTTAGTGAGCAATGGAGCAGGAATTTTTATTTCAGAAATTTTGGGTCTTAATAAATTATAAATCCGAAATTTATGTAAATTATGCATACCTTTCATTCTGGATGAATAACGCTTCCCTCAAAGTCTGTCTGCTTTATTCCGTATCGCCACATGTTGCTGTCTTTCAAACGTACTTATTAGCCGATTTGTTTAAGTCAGATGTTTGCATCGCAGTCAGAGAAAATGCCAAAATAGTTGCAATACAGTGATCTACTTTGGTAGGAACAAAAAAAAAGCCTTAAACCAACAAACCAAAATCCACAAACCAACACATCATTAATGGCACACAATTATATGGAATGTCTTTGTATTCTGAAGGATAAAAATGAACTTTACGAAAAACTAGAGTTTTCTGCACAGAGCCCTGGCCTCAAGCAAATTGAACAACTTTGGAATGAACTGGAACACCAGCTACATCTCAGGAAAAAATCAGGAATGGGATATGGGTGTGATGTGCAGGTAGTCCACAATTTTTGGCTATATATTGTATCAATCAATCAATCAATCAATCAATCAATCAATCAATCAATCAATCAATAATAACAACCCTAGCTAGCCAATTAAGACCACAGAGTACAATTAGAGAACTTACAGTATATATATATGGCCCTATAGATGTTTAGTAACCATAACATTAGTAGTAGTTTACATATGATAAAAAGTAAATACATGTTTATCATATGTAAATGTAGATGATATCTACTAGATAAACTACTACAAATTTTTAAAATGTAAAAACAATGGGAAATATGCATGAAAGAAACAGTATAAATAAATTTATGCATTTAAAAAATAAATAATATATTTTTCTTCCATAAAGGCAAATAAAAATGTTAAATAAAATAAATAATAATAATAATAATAATAATAATAATAATAATAATAAATTGTCACTTTTGTCCTGTATTTTTTTATTTTTCATTTTTGCTAAAATTATTTAGAGTGTAAACTGATGAGTAAAATTGTCCACTTTTTCAGTCTTTTTTTAAATGACATTTTCAGTCAGTGTGGAAAAAATATATGTAATAAAGATTAACAACACAGTTTTGATAATTAATTTATATAATTATAATTATATAATATATAATTAAATAATAATATGATGAAATATTTGAAATCACACTCTGTCACTCTGGCATTTATACCCAAGTCTAACTAAAAATTCTATAAATTTTACTATAAATTTTACTGAAAAAAACAAAGTCAGCCCCTGATAGTACTGCCATGTAACAATTGATTAAAAAAATTCACTGAGCTAAATAATTTAAAACTCAATCTTCTCATTTGAAAAGGAAAATGTAGCCTTTCAGATGTTCAGTAAATTGAAAATACAGATTTTGGATGCTTGGTGTCCCTCAGGGCTCTAATTTCGTTCCTGTTTTTTTCCCAATCAGTTTTGCAGGAATGGTGCACGATCTGGTTTTATTAATGTCGATATCTCTGTGCTCATGAGAGTATGATCTTGATGAGCGTGAATCCCCTTGATTATATTATTCAGAAGATTCAGGTTTCTTTTACCGCCTGACGCTGATTATGGCCGTTGCGGTTTAGATAATCGTGAACCGCTTTGATTGTGCTTTTCAAAAGATGCTGGACAATTTTTTACTTCATGTAAATCCCAGGCCTTTTCTGATAAAATTGATGTTAAAGCTATCCTTCCTGTTAAGTCAGATACTAACCGGATGAAACTAATGAACAATAAACATTCCAAAAGAACTTGTAAACCTAAAACATTCTGACAAATAAATAAGACTATATTCATTCATTACCATCATCACCAAACTTACGTTGCTTCTTGTTACCATGGCAGCAGGGAAGTCTGAACACTAGAGGAGAACAAGCTCACCTACACATTAGAAACTTTAAAACCCTGCAGAGTGATGGTTTTGCTTTAAAAGTGTTCAAAATTAAATACAAATCTTTCTTTTTTTTGTCTCCTACAGCTTCGAAAATCACTTTCATGCAGAAGATGAAAGATTGTAGAACAAAATGTCCTGATTCTCTAGTTTAATAATGTGCTATATATAGAGATTTTATATTATACTGTATGAGCGATGTATTGTGTCTGGAAAAGGGAATTTCAGTAGCGTGACCTAGGGGTCATGTGAAAGGGAAAAACGACAATGAAACCCACAAAGGGAATCAAATCCACAAACCAACAGATCATTGATGGCACACAATTATATGGAATGTCTTTGTATTCTGAAGGATAAAAATTTCCTTTCTGAAGAACTTGAGTTTCCTGCACAGCGCCCTGGCCTCAAGCAAAATGAACAACTTTGGAATGAACTGGAATGTCAGCTACATCTCAGAGCCTCCAAAATCTAAATCTGGAATGGGATATAGGTGTGATGTCCAGGTGTTCCACAATTTTTGGCCATATATTGTATCAATCAATCAATCAATCAATCAATCAATCAATCAATCAATCAATGGTAAAAACAAGCTAGCCAATTAAGACCACAGAGTACAATTAGAGAACTTACTAAGTGGCGGAAATCCACCAAGCACAAGGAGAACATGGAACCCCCCCCCCCCCAGCACACACACACACACACACACACACACACACACACACGCACACACACACACACACACACGCACACACACACACACACACACACACACACACACACACAGACTAGAGGTGGAATAGCGAGGCAACACTGATCACCACCAAAGTATGAACTCTCTCACGCTGTCTATAACTGCCAAAGTTTTAAAAGCATTTAAAGAAACTTCAAAAAACAAAACAAAAAAACCCATAATTTTAAAATAAGTATAAAATATGTAGAAACAAGAGACAGTAAACAGACCTTTAATACTCTTATTTATAGAATAAGACTAAAAAGGCTCTATATTTGACAGCTGCAGCAGGTTAAGAGGTGATTAAAAGGCCATGTGCTCTTCTGAAACCCATCCTACGCATGACTGCATTCCCACACACTAAACCGCATCCAGCGTTGAACCACATTTAATAAAAGAATATGTTCAAATTATCCACGCTCACATGTGATTTACGGCACATGGATCAGATGATTAATTAGAAATGAACCAGTGTTGGTACTAAATATTGACCGTCTCCGGGAAAAAAAGGATTGAAGTGTCTCTAGTGTCTCTCGTTTCTCACCAAACAGTTGCGCCCGAGATCTAAACACGCAGCAAGATGAAGCACAAACTTTCTGAGAGTCATAAGCAAATAAAATCCTCAGGACTTCTGAGTAAGCTTTGCTTTGAATATGTAGGTCACATCTTTTTAACGGCCCATGAATTTGCACTGTTAAGCAAACTGTCTCATTGCCTCGGCTTGAAGACGGCGGAGAAATTATTTCAGTGTTGGCCATCAGACATGAAGCGGCGCGCTATGAGAAAGCGTACACAGCTGCTCCGCTTCAGAACAAGACCCATTAAAGGTCACTTTATTGAGTCCACATTATGAGCTTGAGTTTCGTCAGCTGTATTACCATGCAGTGACCTGATAAGTAGACCGAAGAGCATTGTAAGTCTGGCGGCTTTACTTTATAAGCAACTCTTATTATAATAATGGAGATGGAGAGGGGATTCACATCAAGCACAAGAATGTTAATGTGTACAGTAAACTGACAGATCGTTAGATCGTTAGTGCATAGGTTGGTGATAAGTCTTACAAGACTACAAAACACTCATGTTTTTCCATATTGTTAATAAAATCAAGTAAAGGTACTAAATGGCTTGTTTAACGTCTTCATCCCAATATTAAATTTTTATTAGTTGTTCTTCGGGAACTGATTTTTTATTTTATTTTATTTTATTATTTTCTGGATTAGAGTAAATCCAGAGCCTGTGCCAGGAAAACTGACATAAACTCAAACCACAAGAAATCCACAAGGAGATTGAAGGACCATATATAATTCAACCTACAGTAAACACCTGAGGTTGCTCATGGTGACTTACTCAAAAGTGTTCGAAGGGCAGAAAGGAATGTGATTCGTCCATCATGTGGACCAACTAAAATAAAAAAGTATGGGGGACATTTAACAGTAGGCAGGACTGAAACGTTTCCCAGAGAAAACTATCCCGAACTTACAGTACATAAGAACAAAAGTAACCCATTGTTATAATATTTTCAATTATAATATATTTTCTATATTACTAGGGGACACATTAGTGTAGTCATCAGCATTGTCTCCAGGATTGTGTCCCCTTGGTGGGTTTGCTCTGGGTACTTTGGTTTTCTTCGAAAGGTCCAAAGACATGCAGATTAGGTTAATTTGCGTATGTGTGTGTATGTGTGTGTGTGTATGTGCCATGCATTTTATTGGCACCCTGTCCATGGTGTGCCTTGCCTTGTGCCCAAAGTCTAATGGGATAGGCTCCAGGGCTTCCTGGAACCCTGTACAGGGTAAACGGTATAAAAAATTAATGAATGAATCAATGAATGATTTATCTATATGATTAATAATATAGTGTGTTTCTTCTCAATATAGTAAAATGTTAAATACAATTTCAGTAAAAATATATGGTATTCCTGCATTAATTTTACGATGTGTTGTCCTAGTTATTAATAAAAGAAACAAGTTTCTATTACTACTTACTTTTCAGGTACTTTTCAGCAAATACATTACTTTTATTTATTACTTTTTGCATAACACTAATATATTAGTATTACTAGTTATTATCTAAATTCTACTGTATAGAGTTACTATCTAAACACATTACTACTGTGTTACTTTTAAATAAATACAATTTGCCAATTGCCATACAAAGACAAAAAGTAAGCACATGCTAAAGAGTACAGTTACAGATGGAGCATGAGCATCTACTGTAACTATCAGTTAATCTCCGGTTGATAGGAGCAACCATGTTACTGCTACACCAATCTTAACCTTTGCATAACATAGTGTTACTAGTTCCTAACAAAAGTAATATGTTGCTATTTGTGGAAAAGTGACATTTTATATGACTAGATACTAACAAAAATATTACGTTGCAGTTTTACTTAATTACTTAAATTTGGGGCTAATTTCTCTGGGAAAGTCTTTCCTACTGTCTGATGTCCCGCCTACTGTTTGATTTTATTGGTCAACATAGTGGATGAAGTAAGTAAATCCCCATGAGTATTACATTTGCATTGAACCCTGGATCCTTCAGCAACATCATTCCACTGGGACTTAGATCCCATAAGACCAATCAAAAATGTTTTGCTCAAAATCTTGAGCAAGGATATGTTCAGTTGGAATTCATTTAGAAAAATCCAACTAAAGTGGTTGGGATTTCAGCACCAGGGACAGTATTGGGTGGAAATCCTTCTGAGAAAATTCCTAAGAATTTGGGTGGCATTTAAAAGAATTCCATTGGGATTGGGTGGGAATGGTTAAAAGTGTCTGTGGAAGAATTAATCAGGAATTCATTTGAAAGCCAGATTGGTGGGAATCACTCCAGGAGCAGGAGGTATTGTTTGGAAATCCTTCGGGACTGGGCAGGACTGGGCAGGAGTGGGTGGATTTTGTCCAGAGTGTCTTTGAGAGCAAGAGGGATTAGGCAAAAATCAATTGGCCAAAACAAAAAAGGATCTCACCTAGATGATACATATAGGATCATATAACACGATTTTTCATATTACTTAATGCTTCTTCAGTATATCCCGATCCATGCTTCTCTTTTAGTTAATATGCATACACATTTATATTTTTATCAGATAAAGAGAAACACATTTGCTTAATACAGTTGCATGCCATTTTATGTAGTGCCTGTAACTTTTTAAAATTAAAATCTTTTAATGATCTTAACTGTCATTCAGATGAAACTTGGCCAATTTTTAACTTGGCCATAAACCTGAAAAAGGTGTATTATTCTAAAATGCTAAATTATTAAGATATTGTAACATGAATGTGACATGGTTTGTGACGTGTGACACATGTACAGATTTTTGGCTTCTTAAGCTTTTACCAAAAAACTATTTAAGCAACAATTGTTACATGTCATATGCTTATAGATGCTTACACCAATTTTAGCATCAATACTCTTAAAGAAATATGAATAATTTGCATTTTAAATGGTTATTGTTTGAAGCGAGACATAATAACACTGAAAAATGGCCATCTTTCCAAAACAGCTGAAGGTACAGCAACTTGAAATTTTTAGAGAAGTGAGATTGGTCACTTCCATGTTGCAAAACATTGGCGACAAATTTTCTGTATTATACAGTACTGTGCCTGTAAGGAAAGCGACATATTACGTGACAGACAAACTGTCTGTAGTCTTCGTCACACTGGCTCCTTTCTATTTTCATGCAAAACTCAGGAGTTTACATTATTGATTTTTTTCCCCATCTGAAAACTGGTCATGCAATATGTCGCTTTCTTTACAGGCATGCAAATATTCTTCTGTAATGTTATTTATTCATTAATTTAGTGTATCTTTGTAGGAAATGGTCTTGGCCATAATAATGCAGACATAATAAACTTATAACTATATAACAAAATTTGTACTACAGATAATATGGTGCCTAAGACTTTTGCTCAGTACTGTATGTATAACATAAAATCAGCACCAGTAATGTGTTTTGGCTGTGTACAAAGTGGGAAAAACATTGGGTGGAATTTCATGTGAAAGCAGACAGGAGTGAGTAGAACTGTTCAGAATTACTTCGGCGGCGTGGGGTTATCAGAAATCTGTTAACAGCAGGTAGAAGTAATTGGAGTAGGTAGGTGAGTGGGTGGGATTAGTCTGAACTCCTGCATGAGTGGGTAGATTTGATCAGGGGAAAAGATAGGGAGGATCGGTCAGAAATAAAACATTTAAACAGTTGTAGACAAACCTCAACTGTGAGGCACCAGCACTGATCTCTGGTTTCTACATTTCTAAAGACTTCAAGTGTGACATATCAAAGTGAAAACCAAGATGACAGGTAAAAGCACAGTACAGTAGAACAACAACAACAACAAAAAAACAGGTGTCTACACACGAAACTCGGAGAAAGAAATCCTCAAGGGAGTATGACGAGACATCTGTTTCATCTCCAAATCTAAATGATGTCTTGATTATGGAAGCACTAGAATTCCACATTAACACACTGTAGATTTAGATGAAAAACAAACTCAGAGTTGAAAGTCAGCCAGACGCTAAATACAACAGTGATGCCAGCCTGACGGGGTTAATTTTATAGAAAAGAGCCCTGACACCATTAGGCAGTCGGTTGACAGTGGGTAGTGTATTACAAGAACATTCACTGAATATGTTTCCGCATAAAACCCCTGCAGCAAAATAATACATCACCACTGGGTGCTTTCTGTCGTAGCTGAAAGAGCGTGGTGTGATTTCGGAAATCTGTTCCGCAGCACACATTGGTTCCAGGCAGTCCTTTAGAAAGCTATCCATCACTTCATTCTCGCTCAGCAATGCTCTCTCTCTCTCTCTCCGTCTTTATTTCACCGTATCTCTCGGCTTCATTGTCGGCTCGACAGTGACACGCTGCTGGAAAGCTCAGGAACAGGGAGCGATCACTGCTTGTCTGATAAAGATCAGATAGGGAAGACATGGTCTGATGTAAAACTGCGAGAGGACAAGAAATCCATCCGTCTGACCTCAAGCCTCGGCGTTATGGATTTATTCGCCTTGAGATTAAATCTCATATCTGTTAATTTCTCAAAATATCATTTGGAAAAAAGTATTATTATTAGTTCTTATCAGTTTGGATCACCTGGCATATCAGGGACTCTGCCTGTGGCCTCTTTTCTTTTTTTAATGGCAAAAATGACAGCGGTCAACGCAGTTCACCACGATGCCAGTGTGTATGAATGATTCATAACCTCTTTAGGGCATAATTTCCTCTGACGTTTTGCTGAGGTTCCACTCAGCCACCTTAATTGCAAACTGGCACACTCACGTCAAGTACACAGTGCCCTTGTCACGCTAATGCAGTCACGGTGCTATCCCTCATGCTAGCGGAAACACTATTATTTAACACTGTTTTTATTGCTCTTATTTTCCCCTACATGGTTTCTGCAGATATTCTTTTACTGCGCATCTAAGAGTTACTTGCCAGACGGAGCCATGCTGTGCGGATTATGTATTTATACATTTTTCTAGCGTCCCTCAGGGGCGAGCATTTGGTCCTGTGAGGTTGTCAACCCGCTCTTCATAACTCAGCAGGAAGTTCACTTTATGATTAGCCAATACTTTTCTGAAGCCATTGCATGTTTCAGGCTCTGATTTTTTCTCAGTAAACACCTGAGACACCTACACATTTTTATGTACATGCTCACAAGTTTTCTTTTTCTTTCCTTTTTTTTTTTTTAAATAGGAACCAAGTGGTGCTGAACGACTTTGCTGTTCAAATTAATCAGACGTCCACTGATTAAAAATAATGTTCGGCTTCATAAAAAATGGCAAGGATTTTCAGCTCTAGGAAATAAGATTTCTGATAATTAAAAGTGAACATAAGTACTTTTTATGTCAGGCAGGATGTCGACGGAATCATAAATCTTTCAGGGCTGCCAGGAACTAAATGTGTGAGCAATACCCTGTCAGATGAGTAGACAGCGCCTGAAATGGGTACGACTTGCTCCTCACTTTGTCATGAGGGACAAAAAGTAGAGGCAGCTCAGGGAATGAAGTTAGAATGGGATGAAAGACCTTGGCAAGCAAGGGCACTTAAACCTGAAATTTAATTTTTTTTTTTTAGGATGGAACAGATCACCCTCTTTCGTAACTTTCTCTAATCCAATTTCTTTAATTCCACTAAAGCTACTGCGTCCGTCGTTCTCATTCCCCGCTTTTGTCATACACACATTAGTGTCGTAGCAGACTGGAGGTAGGGATTATAGAGAGTAATGATTTTTTTTCCAAGGCCCTCCCTCTGCAGTCTGAGGAGGAATTAAATCCTAGTGGGCTACCTGCTGCGTAAGGGGGAGGGAAAGCTGACCGAGCTAGGGAGGAGGGGGGAGGGGATTTCAGACCCTGATTGAATTGCGGCATGCGAAAAACTTAACGGCACCCATTTTCTGTGTCAGTGATCTCATAAATCCCGAAAAGTGATCCCTAGAAGAAATAACAAGTCTGGCCGAGACAAGCCGAGGATTGAGTTTTAATGCGGTGGTAATAAAGAACGTCATTCTACTGTCCTCTGTTAGCCTGCGATCTGCGCCTGATAAAGAAATGTCAATAACGCCGCCAGGGAAAAACACTCCGACCTGAACTCGATAAACATACCCCCAAAGTGTGATGATGTCCGCATAATTTTTTATGATGGCTTTTCATCAAGGTGATGTCAAGGATATTATAGACAAAAGTACAGTACGCAGAACAGCTATTGAAGGATTCATGAAATATGATTTTTTTTGTGTGTATATATACAGTAAAATGAATGGTGTTGAATCAACAGCCACAGTGCTGTTTTGTGCCTGGATGCAATAGACATTAATTCAATCCTTCCACTGATTTTCGCCTGCTGCTTCTATAGATAATCCTTCACTGCGCTCAGCTTCCACTTTGTGGTATAATCAGCACATCTAGGAAGTATTTGCTAGACAGAGTCATGCTGTTTGCAGTGTGTAATTACAAATTCTGTCTGTCTGGCAGCCCTCAGGGGTTAAGCTTTGGTCCTATATGGTTGTAGCCGAGCTATCAGAATCCATTACATTTATGCTGTGTTGCTGCATTTTTTTAGTATACACCAGAGAAGCTCACCTTTTGGTGGAGTTTTGTGGAGTTTTTTTTTTTTTTGCAGAAACTAGTCATTTTAAAATTCGAAATCCTCATGTGTAGCATTTCCTTCCATTCCCTCAACTCTACACTAATGGTGCCTTCAGAAATATTTAACCTGGGGTGGCCAAATTGGGTGTTTGAATGTTTCAATTTTGAATGTTTGGTGTACTAAAAGTAGTTGAAAGATCTCAAAATTATTTCAGCTACTTTCAGGCTTGCTACTTGTAACACCGTATGAGCTGATTACAAAGACAATAACAACACACAACATCTGAAATCGTGCATTCTCCAAGTCAGAAGTCAGGTGCGATGATCCTCTAAAGATAAAGTTGTGCTAACTACGGCTAACATCACAGAAACCAGTTTGTTCTAGTTTTAGAAATGGGCTCAAATAACCCCAGACATTATAAACATGAGGGTATTTTGTTCTGCTTATTAGTACATTTTGTCATCGCTGTACAGTATTTGTATCTGTCCCATCAGTTTGCATAATTGTGTATAGTATCTTCCTATTATTTGTGCCTTTTGTACATTTTACAATGCACTGAGCACTTGGTTGCCATGGTGATGAAAATGCGCACATTCTTTAATCTCAACAACCAAACAGTTATTTAATTGGGGTGCAATATCCACCTTTTTAAAGGGCACCTATAATGCAAAAGTCACTTATTAGTCCACATTCAAAAGGATCTTCATTGTGATTGTATAAAAGAAAAAGAGAAAATAAATCATTCCCTGCTTTTGTCATTTTTCATTTTTGTATGGGTTAAACAAGCAGATTAGATATTTTCCCCCTAATATATGTAGATCCTTTCCCTTGCTTGTTGCTCAGCTCTGCTGTTCTCATGAGAGGCATGGCTCAGGAGTCAGGAGTAGCTCTTTTACGTAAATAGACACTGAAACAGCATGTTTGTAAATATGTTGAATGTTGAAATAAAGGGAGTTTGAGGTACTTAAGTTTAAAAGGGTATTATCTGAGGTGCATTTCAGCTGGAGCATTAATAACACACACACACACACACACACACACACACACACACACACACACACACACACACACACACACACACACACACACACACACACACACTTTAAGGAAGCACGGAAACCTGTAATAACGTGATAAAGAAATATTCAAATCCAAGACCTTTAAGGGACCACAATACAGGAAGAAAGAATAAGAAAAGCAAAAACAGTTTGATTAATATATATATTTTTTTTTAACCTAAACATAATTAATACCAAATGCAGGAAATCAAGCTAAGAAATACTGTAACCTTAACACTAGCTACAATTTAGATAACATAAAAAAAAGCAAACATTTCAAACAAAGAAATTTTAACAAGAATGTTAACTAGCCTTCTTCTAGTGACAGCGAATAGACACTGGAATCCACTCTGCTTGCTGGTAGTCTTTATGATCGTGCTGAAGCGATGTCACTTGCTCAGACATGATATCTAATTGATGTGGTCAGGGGTAGCTCAGTGGTTAAGGCATTGGACTACGGTTCGGAAGGTCCCAGGTTCAAGTCCCACTACCACCAAGTTGTCCCTGTTGGCCCTTGAGCAAGGCCCTTAACCCCAACTGCTCAGATGTATAATGAAGTTGCTCTGGATAAGGGCGTCGGCCAAATGCCTAGATGTAGATGCGGTGCTGTTGATTGTTGATTGCGAAGTGATAGCACAGTACTGCCAATCGGACTGCCAATGAAATCGAACCTTCTCCTTTAAGTTAGTTATAAAGAAACTGTTTAACAGTGAGGAGAACGGCAAGCTTTTTAGAGAAGGTAACAGGGATATAGTAGCCCTCAAAAGTTAGAGACCTTTAGCCGTTATTTGTTTGGCTGATTTGTAATAAACATATAAAGGGCTCAGGATTGTGCAATATAGAGTGACATATCCTTTTTTTCAGCAAAACCTACAGTAGGCAATATTATGAAGCTGAATTTTTATCTCATTTCATTTCATTTATTTCAAGTGTACAAACATAACAAGGAAAAATAAGGGTCACATAAGAAGCACAGATACACATGATCACATGTTTTTCTGGTTGTTTCTGATTGTTTATATAATTTTGAGAGTTATACGTTTTTATGACATCATTCCCATACTTCGGTAGCAGTAAAGTTTACACCTTATAAAAGTAAAAGTAATGATGACTTTCATTCTACCTGACATATCCGAAAATCACCATTTGAACGCACACCAGCAAGGCTATATATCAGCAGCACTGTTTTTTTGTAAAAAGATAAAAAATGCTCTGCAACATACAGTAAAGCTTTAATGTAGAAGAAGACCATCACTTTGTTGTTGAAGCTCATCTACAGACTTCACAAGTTTCCTACAGGTCAGTGTGTGGAGCTATATCTGCCCTCTATCACTCTTACACCAGCTGTGATAAACACATCTCTCGGTCTCTTTCTCTCTAAAAGAAAATCTTTCCCCCCCCCCAAGCCATGTCCTTGGCTTCTCAGGAAAAAAAAAATCCCTTTCTCAGAATCATTCTCTGCTATTATGTGGGCTGGGAGAAAAGCATGAATTTGAGCCATTGTCATTTTTCATAACTGGTGCTCGCAGATTTGTGCGAGGCTAACACGGAAAAGTGTCCTGTCACAGATAAAATATGTTTTATCTCTCAAATAAACAGAGCGTGGTTTGGAGGACAGCATTATAGCCTGTAGGATTTTTGCATAGAGGACGAGGGAGCGCTGCTCTTGACATCACGGTGACTTTCAAACAAAGAATATTGCCGGATTTGCTCTGCGTTAGCAACGGCGCACAGTAATAACGAGCCGCGTGGCCGCGGCGGGGCGACAGGACTAGGTGCTGTGGTTTATATCGCAGTACAAAACCGGAAAAAGCAGGATCAGCTGAGTTAACTTTATTTGCCGTCGTTAATGTCATTAATAATCAGGACCATTTCATTCCCCAAATGTTTTCTCTCATTGTGTTGATGGCTGAGGTGATTAGAACGTCTGTAAAATGAATGAAATATTTTTATGTCTACTCATGATTAGTTCATTCTGTCCAATTAAACACAATTTGCCAAATTCAGACGTACTCGCTCCATGAGTCGGGTGAAAGGCTGCTTTTAGCAGACCAGGGGAAGGTGCTAAGTGTACAGTGCTGAGCTTTTTCTGATGTCTGCCATCTTTGCACATCAGCTTCGTAGCCATAGATGAATTTACTTGAAATGATGAAATAAATAACCTTGACTTCATCTAAAAGCCTGCATCTAAAATAAGATCTCTCAGTTTGTGTGTTTTGGAAATCGAGCCATATTTAGAGGGAAATTTTACTTTTACTTTAACGACAACTGACATTTATTAAAATCTCATTTTGTATCAGAGTTTGCAATGTGAGTCTCTTACACTTAACCGTAATGTGCATCTGTATTATCAGCTGTCATAAAGATTAATGTGAACAATAGAGAGAAATTAAGGAGCTAAAATACCTAAAACACTCAATAGCAGTTTTAGGAAATAGGAAAATAGGAAAAATTATCACTGACAGCGTGTTATGATGAAGTGGAGTCACTGTTAGCACCTCAAATTTGAGCATTTTCTAAATGTACAAAGCTAAGAAAAAGAATGTGCCCCTTCCTGATTCTATTTATTTATTTTCATTTTTATTAGAAACACTTGTTTCTCATATGTTCTTGAATTTCTTTAGATGTGCTTCACTTTGTCAGACAAGTTGTATTAAAGTGATTTCTTGATTCAGCAGATCTGGCAGTAATCAGGCCTGGGTGTGGCAAGTGAAATTTAACTCAGCTTTCCAAAAAAAAAAAAAAAACTTTTTTTTTACCTAGGCAGGTCTGGACAGGTTTTTTTTCCCCTTAATAAGTGAAATCATCATTTAGAAACTGCATTTTGTATTTACTCAGGTTATCCTTGTGTAATATTAAAATTTATTTGACAATCTGAATCATTTAAGTGTGACAAGTGTGCAAAAAATTAATTAGAAACTGAGAAATATTGAATTTCTATGTATATAATTAAGCTTACAGTAATAATAGCTACAATAGCTAGTAAGTATCTCTCATTAAAACCTGGAAGTTTAGCGCTGAACCTTCAACTTCAATGAAGAAAATGCGATCAGAATGATCATGAATGCATGCGATCAGAGATCCCTTAAACGCTTGGTGAAGGTGCATTATAAAAACACTGAGAGAAGAAATCAGTAGTTTGTTTAATAATGAAAGTAAGAGCATTTTCATACACGCACAGTGTGTCTTTAAGACAAACCACTTGTTAGAGAGACTGATCAAAAAACACTTTGGTTTGCTAGGGAGCATAAAGATTGTTCTTTGGAAAATGGTCATGTGACCTGATGAGGCCAGATTGGTCCGATTCCAGAGTGATGGGCGTGTCAGGGTAAGAAGGGAAGCGCATGAAGCGATCATGCATAGTGTCCACTGTACAAGCCTCTGGACACAGTGTTATGATCTGGGGTTGCTTCAGTCGCTCAGGTCGAGACTCAGCAACTGAAATGAAGTCAGCTGACCACCTGAATGTACTGAATCACCAGCACATCACATCTATGGAGGTTTTCTTTCATATTCCAGGAAAAAGAGTGGATCTGGGAACATGAGGAATCATTTTCCCACATGAACTGGACGCCACAGTGGGTGTGCTTTAATCAAAGCTAAAGGAGGTCAAATGAAAAATCAGATTAGCTCCTGGTATTGCTTACATTATAGCGGCTATAAAGATTTACTCCATTAGTAACAGTAACAACACTGACTTAACGACTTGCAAATAATGCCGAACTAATGACCCCTATAACAATGCTGCAAATACAACATTTACTCATAGGATTTATTTTTATTTCTCAACTAAAATACAGTACAGTGAAGTGAGCGTACTCCACAACTGTCATTTAACAAACCATTAAATCAGGAAGCTGCTGTAAGGACAAAAAAAAACAATGAGAATGAGGAAGACCTGGAGTTCAATACTATACATAAATGTTGATAAACGGTTGTTTTGAGGTTTTGCATCAGTTTATAAAAAGAAAAAAAAAACATCATATACAGTACCATCGTTGACAACTTTACACAAGACGAGCTGGGGAACGTGAGGAAATACAGTATGTTTATGGTGTATGTTGTATATTTTAAAACATATTTGTGGACTGTAGAACAGGATCAACTTGTGTGTTCACCAAACACGGCTGTTATTAGTCAGAATTCATCCTGTATAAGGTGGTAACCTTTAACGAAGCGCCGATGTGTCCTCGTTCCCCGGGCTGTGAGAGGAAATAATGCACTTGATTAATAAGAATGCGATTTGAATTGAAGCACAATGTCACGGTTAATTACCAAGCAACTTCAATTAGCAGTCTGATGATGCGGCCTGGTTGTCTGAGCGCGTGTCACATTTCCGTCCGGTGCATAAATTTCCGAGATGTAAAATCAAATGCAGAACATGTTCAGGTGCTCGAATTTGTGCCTGAAGCAGCTTGGGCTGGCTCAGAACTTATGAAGGTAGCTCCAGCTGGATGTGAAGCTTGGGCTAATGAGGAAGGCTGCGAGGCAGGAGCACGCAGTCTTCTGCTCTTTTCTTTGTCCTTTTTCCTCCTGGCTGAGGTCACAGCTTCGGTTTGTTCCGCTCACGCAGAGGTCACGCTCAAGAGCAGCTCCTGGTGCTGTTGTCAGGGTTACCTGTGAAGTCAAGCGCAGAGCGAGTGCGCCTGAATATGTGTGTGTGTGTGTGTGTGTGTGTGTGTGTGTGTGGATCTGAAGGTTCAGTGTCCAGAGTGCTTTTTTGCATGAAGCAGGATACTTTTCACCATCCCATGTGCCTATCCGTGTTTGCGTGTG
Source organism: Clarias magur (assembly GCA_013621035.1). Taxonomy (NCBI): domain Eukaryota; kingdom Metazoa; phylum Chordata; class Actinopteri; order Siluriformes; family Clariidae; genus Clarias; species Clarias magur. The sequence goes on along the minus strand of QNUK01000009.1, from coordinate 2,534,262 downwards.
TGTGTCTCCGGAGGTTCAGTGTCCAGGACGGTCTTCAGGACGAGGGCTTTTTGCATGAAGCAGGATACATTTCACCATCCTGTGTGGCTGCCCGTGTATGCGTTTATAAATGCATATGTGTGTGTGTGTGTGTGTGTGTGGTGCTGAGTAGGCAGAGCCTTTAATTACACACTCTCCTGAGCATGTTATTTTTCCCCCATGCTCAGGCCTGCTGCTCATTCCACAGAACTTTTTTAATTTATTTTATTTTGCCAAATATCTTTAAGATCAAGCACTGAATTACAAAACTTTGATGACTTGATGAAAACGGGTCACGCCCGGATCGTTTTGTTTTTCACACGTCACACAGCTTTGACGTTTTACTGTAAGATGCAGCATCTCTTTCGAGTTTGCGGGTAAAAAAAAGAAAAAAGAAAAAAAGACGTGCATCTGAAGCATTATGCGGACCGGATGGGATTAAGTTTCATTAAGTGGCGGGGTTATTAGAGTATCTCTAAGATTTCAATAGATTCTGTTAGATCATCTTCTCTACAGGAAGTGCTTCTGTCATTCTACATCAAAAAACAAAATGCAACTCCAGTTTAAAACAAAGGACAATATAATAAAGAACATTAGGGTCCAAGGAACACCAATATTTATTTATTTATTTATTTATTTATTTCCAATAGTGGAAATCATGATCAACATTATCCAAGTTCATCAACATTGGCTCCAATAAATAATTTAAATACTGTTCATGAAATAAATCCATACTAACATGGTCCAGGGGTTTATTTGACAGTTAAAGAATTAAAAAAGTCTGATAACCTCTGATATTGATGATACTTAACAGAATGTGTCTGAGAAGTTATACTTCCAGCAACTTTAGAATTTCTCCTACCAGTCGTACCACTTCCAAGATATGGCCGGTCAGCGGACCTAGCATAATTTACATTGCCATGAGTGCTTATAATGAAGATCAAGACACTCACTTAGCATTAAAATAAAGTGTACAATATATAAAATTTCTTTCTTTCTTTATTTAAACTTTGATGGAAAAAGTTGGACTCACTCCCATCTCAGAAGTGCAAAAACATTGAAACGAATCGATCCTAGTCACTACAGACATCCTCAGGTTATGAATTATTCACTGTATATAATAAATAATAAATAAGTAAATTGATCAAATTTATGACCATATCTAGTTTTAAATTCACCAGACTGCAGCTAATGAGACATGCCACTTAATAAGCATTCCCGTATACAAAAATTAGTCCATAAACAAAATACTCTGTCAAATGAAACAAAAAAAGGAAACCCTGATACAGTACATGCTGCCAGTCAAAAGTCATGGCCGATATCTCTAACTTTTGTTGAAGAATCTTGTTTGTTTTTACACAATTTTTTATTTCACTAACACACAGTGCAAACTATTTCAAAATTCTTGAGTAACTTTTAGAGACCACGCAGTACAGTTATCATGCACATGAGTTTGCACAAATGTTTTCTCATGGAAAACTGGTGTACAGAAATATCTATCCTCTCTGGTACGATTAGTTAAATGATAACATAGCTTGTTTTATTTTTATAATAATAATTATTTATTTTAAAAATTATTGAGGATGACAGTAGGATGTTGAGAGATGACCGGAGCAATGTTCATGTGTTCATTGTGAAATTCAAAAGTAATCAAAAACACTAACATGACATAGAGGTGATCACATGATGTGATAAGATGTCACTGCCGTGATTTGATGATACTAATGTTTGTGATTTAGTCGCCTCCAAACGACATGTAATCAACTGTGTTCAGAACCTGCAGTACGTTTTGCTGATGTACAGTGTAGAGACAAATGTAAACAAATCAGTGTTGTGGGTAAATGCTGGGCCTTTTATGACATCAGTTTAAAGGTACAGTATTTGATTATTATCCCCCAAAAATAGCCTGACCAACAAGCCATTGTCATGGGTCTAGCTGGTTGTAGTGCTAGACCGGCTGATGGTGTTGCCGTGGGCATGAAGGTAGGCATGAAGGCAGAGGGGTGTGCAGAAAGAGTCTTTATTTAAAACAGACAACTCAAAAACAGAACAAAGGAACTAAAACAACAAACTCAAACTAAAACTAGGGCTCAGGAAAAACACAGGAACAGGAAGGGATCTGAACACAGGAGACCAGGAGCTGACACAGGGAACCAGGGATGAGGAAACATGGAGCTGGAGCTAACTAAGACACAGAGGGCAACTAAAGACAGGGACTGGAGACTGGAGGCACAGAGACTGGAGAGACAGGACTGGAGGCACAGAGACTGGAGAGACAGGGCTAGACAGGAGACAGGGCTAGACAGGAGACAGGGCTAGACAGGAACTAGACTAGCTGGGTTAGTGAGGTTAGTAGCTACATGTTGTACTGGGGACACTGGAGGCTGACCTAACCGGGTTAGTGGCTAATGGGGTTAGTACTGGCCTAGGGGACCGGAAGACAAAAGGCAGGGCACACATGAGGCTATACCAAACTAGCGGCTAACCTACTAGTGACCAGAACCACTAGCAGTCACTCCCACTAGAGATTAGCCTACTGGAGGCTAACCCTACTAGCCATCAAGGCCTACTAGCGGCTAACCCTGCTAATGGCTAAGCCCTCATGTGGCTACACATACTAGGGAAATGACCAGAAGGCAAAACAGTACTTACACAGGACACAGGAGGAGACACAGCCTAACTACAAATCAAAAATGAAACAAAAAAAGGAACAAAGCAGTGAACAAAGCAGCTCCATGAATCCACAGACACAAGGAACATCAAGAAAACAAAACTAGAGCCCTCTGAAAACTAAGGTTACAAAACATAAACCAAATATAAACTCAAAGTAACAAAAAGGAATGCCCACATGATGGTAATCCAAACAGACAATAACTAACTAACAAACAAACAAACAAACAAACACCAACAGACAATCAGACAATGCTCGACCCAGTTTCCCAGAACAAACTGCTATTTATAGAAGGTTTTAATGAGCCACCTCAGTTCAGGTGAGCCTCATCACCTGACTGAGGTGCCTTCTGGGAAACTGAGTCAACCAACAGGAACTACACACAAAGACAGACAGACATGAACAGTGACCTCTAGTGGAGGTTCCTAACAGCCATCTTCTTATATGAGGTCACAATGGGAGGAAAATCTAACCGTCATTTTTATGCCTCAGTCAATACAAAAATGCTAAAAGTACAAACATCAGGGAATGGTTCTATCACACTGTTTCATTGTACAAGCACACAGGAGACCCATTTGAATATCTGAAAATGAATAAAAAGTTCATTTTGCATCATAGCCCTTCTTTAAAATGCTAACAAATTTTCGACACCTTTACTTTGTAATATTTCGATAACTGGCAGTGATGGGCAAAATTCTGTACTTTTAAATATTACTTGAGAAGATAAAGTCCTCCATTTACTGTACAGTGCATGTACTTGAGTAAAAGTCCAAAAAAGTATTTACTTTTAATTTTACTTATATATTGAAAGTACTAAGCTTCTCAAACTGTAACTGTATATCATAACTGTATTACCTCAAATAGAACATGCTGTTTTTTTTGTCGCAGTCACTTTGTCCAACCATCTCAGCTCCTGATGTTAAACACCTGCTATTGTACATGAAGGGAAGGCAATTCACGCAATTCTGTATAATCGTCAGCAGATGACAATATTACTTGTTCAGATGCTACACACTATTATCGTTATGTAACACAGCACCACTGCATAACTGGTGCTGTAACTGAAAGTACAGATGTTTGCTGTGGGATGTAGTGGAGTAAAAGCAAAAACCTATCCACTAATAATATAACTACTTATGTAAAGTATAGATATGTAAAAACTGTACTCAATTACAATAACAAAGTAAATATACTTAGTTAACTTTCACCTAGCATCGGTTAATAATGAGTTATAGTGAGAAATAATTTTTCAATTGCTGCACAGATTAATTGGTTCTCTCTAGTATTTAAGGACATTACACATTACTACAGTAATGAAAAAAAGTTTCTTCACAAGGTTTAAATTCATCTTGAGGAAGTAATACTTGACGTTCACAACATGAGCCGCCATTTTGACTGGTAAGATTATGACAGGAAACACAGAAAGAGTGAAATGTTCCCCAAGTTTCCAACCAGGATTTCAGACTTATGTGACTACTTCATTACACATTTCCTAGAGGGAGACCACCTTTTTTCCCCCCCCACATCACAACACAAGACAATCATTTACTGGGAAGTGGAACGTCATTAGTCTCATTATTAGAACCAACAGAAAAGCGTACAGTATTTACGCCTCTCTTTCCCTTTTGTCTTACTTTCCTTCTCTTTTGTATTCTAAAATCCTATAACTTGTATATTAGTTTTAATAAGGCATTCTGTGCTGTATATTTTCAAGTCAGTGTGTATCATATACAAGTCACGCACCATGCATTAAACTTTGCCTCTATAACAAGAAATTAATTAGGCATTCATAATTAGATCAGGTCTTTGACCAAGGTCTTAATTAGAAGAGGATTTGCGAAGCATGTTATCATTTATGACTTGTAACTAGACCTCATGTTTGGCCACCCCACATTACCCTAGTGCAAAAAAGTTCAATAAATGATGCCACACTTGATTTAATTCCAGAAAAAAAAAAACACACCAATTCAATAGATACTATTAGTTATATAATGTATATTATTATTGCATACATGTAATATGTGTTACATTTGTGAGCGTGTGCAAGGTTTAGCTATTAATGCTAAATTAATTCTTTAGTGGTTTTTAGTGGATCCTCGACAGATCTTCAAACAGCCCGAAGGTTGTCCAGGTTGGGACTCAATGTCAATGTTTTACGCTTTTCTATAAACTAAACTCTAATTCTGTTAACAATAGTAAGAATAGAAATTTCTAAATTCTGAGTGATTTGTTTGTAGGACAGTCAACAATCCAGCCTCTTCTAAATGAAAATCAGAAATATTTTTGGAGTTACTATTTTGAACAAGATAGGGCTGTTGCGCTCTGAAAAGTAGGAAACAATGAATAATCATGTCAGCTATAATTGTGATGGCCAATTTTTCAGGTATTCATAGATAGAAATAAAAGAAAGGTTTTGTCTATTCCTTTTCTTCAGAACTCGCTCATTCAATGATATCTTTACGTTTCATACACTGGAGGACCAGAAACCAGTGTCAGAAAAGGTTCTGTCTGTCTGTCCAGCCAGATTTTATCACAGCATCACACAAAACTGGCTGGACAGAATTTAATGAACCTTTGCAACACTTAGATCTCTGCCTGAAGATTAACCTGCATCAAGTGAAATCTAAATGTACAGTCATGGCCAAAAGTTTTGAGAATGGCACAAATATTAGTTTTCACAAAGTTTGCTGCTAAACTGCTTTTAGATCGTTGTTTCAGTTGTTTCTGTGTTGTACTGAAATATAATTACAAGCACTTCATACATTTCAAAGGCGACAATTATCAACAATTACATGACATTAATGCAAAGAGTCAGTATTTGCAGTGTTGGCCCTTCTTTTTCAGGACGTCTGCAATTTGACTGGGCTGCTCTCAATCAACTTCTAGGCCAAATCCTAACTGATAGCAACCCATTCTTTTATAATCACTTCTTGGAGTTTGTCAGAACTAGTGGAGTTTTGTTTGTCCACCCGCCTCTTGAGGATTGACCACAAGTTCTCAATGGGATTAAGATCTGGAGAGTTTCCAGACCATGGACCCAAAATTTCAACGTTTTGGTCCCCGAACCACTTAGTTCTCACTTTTGCCTTATGGCACGGTGCTCCATCGTGCTGGAAAATGCATTGTTCTTCACCAAACTGTTGTTGGATTGTTGGAAGAAGTTGCTGTTGGAGGGTGTTTTGGTACCATTCTTTACTCATGGCTGTGTTTTTGGGCAAAATTGTGAGTGAGCCCACTCCCTTGGATGAAAAGCAACCCCGCACATGAATGGTCTCAGGATGCTTTACTGTTGGCATGACACAGGACTGATGGTAGCGCTCACCTTTTCTTCTCCGGCCTTTTTCCAGATGCCCCAAACAATCGGAAAGAGGCTTCATCTGAGAATATGACTTTGCCCTGTAGATGCGCTCACACCTGCCTGTTGCCATTCCTGAGCAAGCTCTGCACTGTTGGCACTCCGATCCCGCAGCTGAATCCTCTTTAGGAGATGATCCTGGCACTTGCTGGACTTTCTTGGATGCCCTGAAGCCTTCTTGACAAGAATTGAACCTCTTTCCTTGAAGTTCTTGATGATCCTATAAATTGTTAATTTAGGTACAATCTTAGTAGCCACAATATCCTTGCCTGTGAAGCCATTTTTATGCAACGCAATGATGGCTGCACGTGTTTCTTTGCAGGTCACCATGGTTAACAATGAAAGAACAATGATTTCAAGCATCACCCTACTTTTAACATGTGAAGTCTGCCATTCTAACCCAATCAGCCTGACATAATGATCTCCAGCTTTGTGCTCGTCTACATTCTCACCTGAGTTACCAAGACGATAACTGAAATGATCTCAGCAGGTCCTTTAATGACAGCAATGAAATGCAGTGGAAATTTTTTTTTCGGGATTAAGTTAATTTTCATGGCAAAGAAGGACTATGCAATTCATCTGATCACTCTTCATAACATTCTAGAGTATATGCAAGTTGCTATTATAAAAACTTAAGCAGCAACTTTTCCAATTTTCAATATTTATGTAATTCTCAAAACTTTTGGCCACGACTGTAGGGTAAAAGTGATGTTATGAACAGTTATGTGTCGGATTTAATAATCTATTTAAAATAAAAAGCTACTAATGCGCTACTGTCTCAATGTAAACAAACACCTGCACCAATAGATGTTAATTAGAAAATCTAAACTGAATATTTTTACTGGGATTAGTTTTATTATATTTTTTATTTGGCTGAAATAACAGCGCCTCCAGGGTCCGGGTTCGATTCCCGTGTCTGTGTGCACTGAGTTTGCATGTTCTCCCTGTGCTTGGTGGGTTTCCTCCAGGTACTCCGGTTTCCTCCCACAGTCTAAACACATGCAGATTAGGCTGATTGGCGTTCCCAAATTGCCCATAGTGAATGAGTGTGTGTTTGTGTATGTCTGTGTGCCCTGCGATGGATTGGCACCCTGTCCAGGGTGTACCCTGCCTCATGCCCTAAGCCTCCTGGGATAGGCTTCAGGCCCCCCGTGACCCTGAATACAGGATAAAGCGGTATAGACGATGAAAGATGAGATGAGAGAGAAGTGAATTTTAAACACGCTGGAGTCGTTTTAAGACAAAACTTAATCTTTATCTGATCTACTTTTTCCATTTCTCATCTGTGATTCACTCTCCGATTACCGAACAAGGAGTGTGTTTGACTGACCACGAAAGAAATACAACTTAGTGTAAACAAGGCGCCAGATACTCAACCGTACAGAATGTGATTTCTGTGTGTTAATAAGTTAGACAGAGAATTTTGTCATGTACGTGAGCTTCAACCTGAAATCATAATAATATCACTGATTACATTAAAGATCAGCAGATTATTTTTTAGATTGAACCTTTTAGCTATTTCTACAAACTCTCTAACCTCCAACGATGGGTACCACTAGTTTTATCCTAAAACTATGGGGGTCTACATACTTCTTGGATTTCTGTGTATTAATGCCCGACATTAATAGTGCTAATTGTGTATGCCAGTGGTTCTGAGCTCCGCTCCTGGTGGACCACCTGCTCTGCATAATTTACAGTTTTTCCTGCTCAATCACACTCGCTTCAATTAGGGAAAAGCTGTTAATTAGCTGATTAGTTAAATCAGGTGTGTTGGGAGCTGGAAAAACACTGAAATGTGCAGGTGGTCCTCCAAGAACCACCCCATGTATAATGTATGTATTTGATGTTAAAGCATAATGCCATTACTGTACAGTATGTGTAGTGAAATAAAATGTTTATGAGTATTGTGATTAAATATTTAGTATAAACTAAAACACTTATATGATTATTAAAAGTACTATAAATATACAACAGAATATATCGCACATGGCTTATAATACATGATGGTTATTAAGCTATGGCTTATAATACAAAATGATAATACATAAAAGAGGAAGCCCAGAATATTTAACCCACAATGCCTTAGTTTTACATGTATATATATTTCCAAGCCTGGTAACTCTAAATGAACCTCTCCTCTGCAGCAGAGGTAAGTTACAACAGAGGTAAGTTTCTCTTCCAGAACAGCTTACTTTTGTGTTTTAGAAACTGACTGTTGTTGTGGGTGGCATGGTTACATAGTGGTTTGCACTGTCACCTTGCATCTCCAGGGTCTGGGTTTGATTCCTGCCTCAGTTCTGTGCTCATAGAGTTTGCATGTTCTCCCCATGTTTGGTGGGTTCCCTCCGGGTACTCTGGTTTACTCCCACCGTCCCACCGACGCTGATTCATTACACTAATTAGTGTTCCCAAAATGCCTTGCCGGGGATTGGCACCCCATCCAGGGTTGTACCCCACCTTGTGCTCTAAGTCTCCTGGGATAGGATCCAGGCGCATCTGCAAACCTTGATACAGGATAAATCAGTATATACAATGAGTGAGTGTGTTGTTGTTCTTACTCACTTACCTAATGCTACTGTATACACTATATGTTGTTTCATTTAGTAGATTTTCATGAATTCTCCAGTATTGTTCTAGAATAAAGAAAATAAATCACAAAAACAAATTGCTGAATTAAAAGGTTTTCCAAACTTTTGACTGGTAATGTCTTGAGAAATAGTTCTCCAGGCTCCTTAAAGGGCTTTTCTGGCTCTAATTTTTGGCATGTTTTTTTCCCTCTGGATTTCAGTTCAGTCTCTGCATCTGGCCATTTTCAGAGTAATGTTTTTGTTTGTTAAGCCACACAGTTGTTACGCTTTCGGCTGCTCCCGTCAAGGGGTACCCGATCTGCACAGTTTTTACACCAGACGCCCTTACTGATGCAGTCCTCCAATTTCACCCGGGCTTGGGACTGGCACTGCATCCAGTGGCTGGGGTTTGGGCATTGGGTGGGAATTGAACCCAGGCCTTTCGCATGGCAGATGAGAAACCAACAGTACCACTGAGCCACTGATATCCTTTCTTCAGCCATACACTGACATATGAATCATTCAAGCATAAAAACATCTAACTTAAGGCAGAAACAGGTGCAGATGATGACATATGATCAGGCTGGTGATTAGTACAGTATACTGCCGATGCTGAGTGGGTGGAACAGACGAGAGGGGAAATGAGGTTGCTGCAGACGTTGCTAATTTTAAATAGTATCTTTAGGCACTTTGTCTAAGTACAACATTTGTTCCCGTTTCTTTCATTTAACCTACTCCACCTATCTATCTATAGAAAGGAGAGAAATATTCAAAGAAAGCACAATGTCTAGTGTGTAAATACTCTGTTGCAGGAACACTTTACGTTTTTTAAATCAGAAGGTCCGAAGAGCATGTGATCTTGATGGTGCCAGCGATTCACTTGGTAGACAGCTGTGCGTGTTTTGATTTCGTCTCCTGTCTTTGATTGACACTGGCATTTTTGTTAATTGCATCTTTGCTCCTCAGCCGCGTCTCGATTGTCGCCCTTTCCTCGGCTGTCACAGAGCACTTAGACATCAGTGTTGTCAAATTATATTGCTCATCCAGGCTCAGTCCTCAGTAATAGAAATCTGAAAACAGCGCCTGAGTGAAAGCAGCCAGTACGAGAACACATGGTGTACGGAGGAGTAATAACCGAATCAATATCAAGTGATGATGGCTGAGAGATGACAATTTGACTGCTGTTTACTGCAATGTTTGATTATTTTTTAAAAATCATTTTAGCATTTCAGTGCTTTACCCCAATTATAAAGTGAAATTGAATCCATTCTTAATGAGAATATAGAATACCTAAAATCGATTTGAGGAATTGAACCTAGTCCCCTACATCTCAGGTTCCCAGGGCCCCTCTGTGTCAGTAGTCACACTATCATGTGACCGTAAGAAGAGAGGGTAGTACTTTCATACAGTGTGTATAAATTTTTTTAGGCCCCTCTGTGTATTTGTGTCTAACATACAGCATATTTGACTATTATTAATATGATTTGAACTTCCACTTGACTCACAGTGAACTCCAATTAAAACCACAAGAGCGAAGCGTCCATGAGTTGTTCCCTTCAGTCATGACCAATTAAAAAGTTTGACCCTATAATCGGCTTCAGGAAGCGTTCTCCCTTCAGAAGTCTTTGACTTGTGCACTGATTGTGAAAAAAGTTTGACGCTAGTTTGCAATTCCACTCCAGAGCGCTGTTATTCAAACAGCACATGTGTGTTACTGTACGTGACCTCAGGAGCAAAGATCAGTGTCCAAAGAACATGTCGAGTTTAGTTCTCTCATGACTACAAAGAAATCTGGACCTTATCAGAGGTCAGAATAAGATCTGATACAGCTCCAGTACAAGACATTTAATGCTTATGAATTGAACCCTTATCTGTTTTTCTTTGGGGTGCGACTCAAAACGACAAGGATGCTGGATGTACAGAAGTTTATGAAATTTTGCTCTACAACTAGAGCACTATGAGGAAACTACTTCCTTCAAAGCAAAGACATCAAACTAAGCTGGACTGTACGCTGTGGTGTACAACACTACAGTACATGCAGTACAGTATTAGTAGTAAGAATGATAAGGTTTTAAAGACCAATGGTTTTTCTAATTACTTGTGTGTGTATGTATTGTTTTATCTCCTAAAACAGCAACCTGTGCTCACTATGTGTATAAATTTTCAGAGCAAAATATCTAATACTGCTTTCATCTCACAGCATACGAATCCTCGTCAGTCTCGAATAATGAAATATTGTTACAAAGCATTTCCTTTTCAAATACTGAATTACAGCGCCGACATTTTAAGCTTTGATCTGGTAACTAAATCAAAAGCAAGCTACGAGGGGCCCAAATCGGTGTTGTAGTCCCAGACTGCGAGGAACAAAACCGCTCACACGGGGCGCCAGGGAGACAAAAGCCAGGTGAGCAGCATTACAGGGCTCTAATGTTTAATAATGCATGTCGTTTTCTGACAGTGGGGAATGATTAAGAGCAAGTGTCTGGCCAAAATGGAGCGGCACTCTCGCCTCCGTCACCTCAGCGCTCTTTCCATCATAAATCAAGCCCGAAATGTGATCAACGCGGCACCCCCTTAACCCCCCCCCTCCTCTTTGCTTAGAGGAATACTTCATCCACAGATGTTAACGTTGGCAATAATGAACAAAGGCCAGTTAGCATTATGGAAATGAGTTCAGGCTTTTTACCTCGGATGGAGCCGGGAATGTTAATAACCGAACTACAGAATATGCAGAAATTCAGCTTCACGCAATTTCTGCAGGAACATATACAGCACCTGCGTACACATACAATAAGTCGTCTCACGTAAGCAATAAAACACAATGGTGTGGCTGTGTACACATTAGTTTAAGGAGATTTATTACTGGAATCTCAGCGGACAGTTTCGCATCCAAGTTTCCGTCAGTGAACAGTTTGTATCCTCAACGAACGAAAGACATGTCCTGTTAAACCGTTGTTCATCTGTCACAGCGGTCATAAAAAGGATCTGTTCCTCATAAGTCATTCTTTCTGGTATCACCCAAATGAGACCTGGTTCTCTTTTGACTCTCAAGGTTTCCTCCTCATGTCGTCTCAGGAAGGGTTTCTTTGCCAACATATGAAATTATCCAAGCTGTAAATCTATTAATTGTAATACGCTGTAAATCAGTAACTTTTATTTCTGTGAAGCTGCTTTGCGACAGTGTCCTTTGTTAAAAGAGATATAGAATAAAAATCCAGTTGAATCGAATCAGGACACGGCATGATGGCGTAGCGATGAGTGCTGTCGCCTTGCACCTCCTGGGTCGAGGGTGCTTGGAGGGGTTCTTCCAGGTACTCTGATTTACTCCCACAGTCCAAAGACATGCAGAGTCGTCTAATTGGCATCTCCAAAAATTCGCCGAAGTATCTGTGTGCTTGTGCCCTGCAATGGATTGGCACCCCATCCAGAGTACCGAAAATCCCCTGAGATAGGCTTAAGGCTTCGTATGATGTTGAAGAATGAGCAACAGTGAGAGAAAGAGAAAAAGCGAGAATTAGCCCAGTTGGGTTCTGATCAGTTGACCGCTTACAGAACACCCACATACTGTACATTACATTACTGATAATATATGATATTTTTAGTCATCTGTATAAATATTTATTTATTACAACTGCTGGCAATTTACCTGAAGAGAACGCTTGTGTTGCACAACTCTTGCACAACCCCCTTTCGTGTTTTGCACAGTTTTTCATCTGCTTGCACATATTGTATGCAGTACACAGTATTTACACAGTGGGGAATATAATTATTTGATCCCCTGCAGATTTTGTAGGTTTGCCCATTTAAAAAGAAATTAAGGGGTGTATATATATATATATATATATATATATATATATATATATATATATATATATATATTTTATCATAGGTTTATTGACCAAAAATCCAGAAATACATTATACAAATGTTATAAATTGAATTGCATTTTAACAAGGAAAATAAGTATTATAAAACGATTTCAATCCATGGCGGCATATTGGTTTACCAGTGGTTTGTTTGGTGACTGTAGTTGCCTTGGGATCATTCACAAGTTCCTCCCATGTAGTTCAGGGCTGATCCCTCACTTTTCTCATGATTATCCTTACCCCATGACGTGAAATCTTGCATGGAGTTCCAGACCGAGGACAATTGATGGTTATTTTGTATTTTTCTAATTTGAGAATAATCGTTCCAATAGTTGTCTCCTTCTCACCATGCTTCTTGCTTGATAGTCTTGTAGTCCATTTCAGCTTTGAGCAGGTCTACCATCTTGTCCCTGATGTCCTTTTTATTCAGTCAACCTCATCCCAATGTCAGTTTAACCTTCACAACAATGCTGTCACGACCTAAATACAACTAGTATATATGACAACGTCCTATTATATATATATATATATATATATATATATATATATATATATATATATATATATATATATATATATTTAAGACGGTCCGATCAAAAAACTTCTTATTCGAGGTCCAAATTTTATGTTTGCATTAGAATTCAGATCTCTGTATACACATCCATTGTAAGTCTATAAAAAATAATAATATTATTTTAAATAATTTAAATAATTTTAAATTTCCATAGCATTTGAATAATGTTTATTGTCAATTTTCAGTAACCACATTTAACATGTGAACAATTTAAACGTTTATGTCCATTTATATAGAATACAAAAAACAAACTTTAATCAATCTTTAGTGAATCTTCATTTGTACACTGATGGACTGTAAATGAATGTGAAAGGATTCTGGTTGCTCTGTCATACCGGGCTCTCAGTTCAGGTATTTTACACGCCCTCACCTCAGACTGATATATTTGCTCTAATGACTCTTTATGTCATAGTGAAGCTTCACATTACTGCTTTTTATCTGCTACAGTATTATTGCTGTGCTTTCAGAACATATGAAACAAACTGGGAAAATAAACATATATTGAACATATATCATCTTTAAAGGTTCGGTTTTCATGGTCTACTTTCCTTTCTGTTGGAATAAGTCATGCTGCGTCATGCTTTTGTTTCTGTTTCTTTTGTCTATACGCGGTGAACGATCATGTTGGTTGGCTCTGTTGAGTGACACATATAGCCGTGCAAGTCTCAAAGGGAAAAAGCGCTAGATTACTGGTATATTAATTATTCTCATTCATCAAAAAAGTATTCAGAGGCCAGATAGAACCGTCAGTCCGGGTCGGTACTGCAGTCCGTCATTTAGTGATGCTTGGCCTGAAGTATTTATTTCCCCTAGCAAATTACTAAAGACAAAAATCTACCACTCTATTAACAACAATTAACCTTTATAGAACTTCTTGAACCCTCTGTCAGGGGCAGATAGTTTTGAATGTCTAGTGAATGGAGGAAACTAGACACCTATAAAAACTACCATCCTGTGATTGGCCTTCATAAAAAGGATGGGTTAAATTAACTGTTTTACAACTGAGAAGAGGTGGGTACAATATAAATCCTGAACTGTGTGCAAGACGAGGTACTTAGTATTCAGTGCCGTACGGCTGACCTTTATGAGATTAATGACATTTTTGTCACTAAACTTATCCATCTTTGCTGGCGGGCATCACATCAAACTGTGTCAGAGGCGTGAAATAGCGTAATCTGCATGGCTCAGGTGTTGTTCTCCGAGCATGTTCAATGTAGGTGTGTTTTTCTTTCCAATTCCATGTAGATTAAAAAAATATTTTTTTTCACATGATGTACTGTACTGTATAAACACCGGTGTGGATAGTCGTTGGCTTTTGTTGTCGCTGTTGTTATTACTGTTAAAAAACAGTGTGTCGTCAAATTAGTCCTAATGAATAAGGACATGGCTTAACCTGTGATGTAACCGGTGTAGTGTTAAGAGGGAAATGAGCTTGAAGGAGGAAAGGGCGTTTTAATTTGCATATTGTTGCATTCACACAGATCCTTGGAATTTTCATGAGGGCAAAGGTGTTTGAGTACTCGACAAAAACGGCAGAAAGATTTTGACTAAGATTTGTGCTGCTTTGTCTACATTGTCTGAGTTTGACTTGTATTGCTTTTTTCACTCGATGGAGTGTTTACAAGGGAGTTGACTGCATGTTGTGCTGGCTTTGGAGTTGTATAACAGGTTTTTTTGTGCAGCACTGTTCTATTTTTCTTTATTTTCCCTGACTTCAAAGAGATTTAATAGTCAATAGTTATCAATAGTCTAGTAAAAATAATTTGTACTAAAAGCCGAACCACATCCTGGGTTCATGTGCAAAGAACCAAAGGTAGCAGGATTGAAGAAATTGTATTCACGGGTAGAAGTTTATGAACCAAATTGCAACCCAATTGGGTTAGTTTGCAAAAGGCAGATATTTTTCTCTTCATGCTAGGTTGAGAAAAGAAAAAGGAAAAAAAAAAACAACAACAACTACAACAACAAAAAAAAAAACACTTAATGCTCCTCTGGGCAACTTAAAATAGATGGACTTTTAGCCAGCTAAAATGTGAAATGAAAAAAAAAAAGACTGTAGTTTATGTATTCTAGTTTACTAAATATGAATCATTGTGACTTCTGTAGCATATTATCTACTGTGGTTTATCCAGTCATATGCACTTATCTAAGTTATAACAAGAGGCAAGCTTTAAATAAAAAATTTAAGCCAATGTGGAAGTACCAAAACATGCAGTTCCTTGAATAACCACTAGAGTCTTTTCTGGCCCTTAAAGTGAGTCAATCCCCATAGAGCACGATGTTAAAATGTCTTTAAAACCTTTACAACAGAAATAAACAGACTGGTACGAAAAAAACTGTTTTCTCCACAGCTAGACTTTCCATTCATGACACATGTACATGGGTGAATTGTTATTTAACTCATCAGTTAAAATTACAATGAGCAACAAATTTACGCATAATAAGCGCCGTGGCTGATTTGAGTGACAGCTGCATTGCAGGTGGCAAACTGATAGCTGTCTGCTAAGCATCACTTTAAATAACCATCTAACTAGAATTTTAGTAGTAGTTTAACTCACCACAGGAAATGTAGGAGCGTCCAGTGACAAATTATTTGATGTAAGACATTCACACCTGCACTGCAATGACTGGGGAGACAGGAGCCTTGAATAGAAAGCAAACAACAAAAGTTTTAATATAACCGGGTATAGGGCAGGGAATTTTGACTTACCCATACATACATACTGAACATATATAATTTTAAGTTCCAAGCCAATCTGAGTCTCTAGCTAACATTTTGTGGTTCAGTATTAAAAGGTACCTATTCATTTCTTATCAAAATCTTTGTATGAAAGAAATTTTATACAAGTTAGCCTTTGATCTGTATGTTGTTGGTTTTTACTGTTTTTTTGTTTTTTTTTCAGAGCCAAAATGGCGTCTAAGCTTTCTAAACATAAAATGGAACAGAACCAGACCTAACAAAAGTCGACTGTTTTTCTTTCGGTTTGTCCGAATCGGCCCAGAACGATTTCTGCATTAAAGGTACTGTAGAAATACATGGAACAGCATCATTCCTGGTACATTAAGAAATGTGTAACGTTCTTATATTCAGTGTATACAAAAGTGCTGCCAAGTCAGAGGCTTCAGTTTCAGCTCTGGATTATACTTTTATATATATTTAACTTTTAGGTCACACTGTTTAAATACAGTAACTATTCTATGATGTTATGTGAATATCCCAGATCTAAAATGACCAATGACCAACAGCCAAGAAGAGGTTAAGGGATTACACACACTTTACAGGTGCTTCATTTATCTTGAGGAATAAACAGTCAGAGAGTTCAGTGTATGGCTTGAGAGCTCAACAGTAGCAGCTTTACCGTGCTTTACTGCGCTCTTAACCTTCCAGTCAGAAACCCATAACCTTAACTACTGAGCCTTCACTGTCCAGCAATAGAAGAACTAAAAGAATTCTTCAACACATTTTTTCCCATTGCTTTAAAATGACACAGTCTGTTGTAATCTAATACAGCGTAAAAGCTTGTTAGCTCAAAATGCTAAAACGTCAAGGGCAAATTGACAGGACATTAAAAAGACCCAACTGCACTCCACCAACTTTGGTTTGAGATAAATAAATATAGGTTTTGCAAAAAGAAAAAAGTACCCCTAGGCTTTAGTTGTGCTTGCAACACAAGTCCTAAAAGCTAACAGGCTGCAGAACAAAAGTAGGGAACTGTACACCCACGATGGCAGGCGGAGAGGAGGAAGAAAATCGAGAGGATAGCTGAAGAGTCGATGATGCAGCCTCCTGCCCTGGAGTGAGCCACTTTTACTGACTCAATAACAGTGATTTAGCACCTGACCTCCGGTCAACTGGTGCTACAACGGGAAGAGAAGGTCTTCCTTTTTTCGTTTTTGCTTTTTTTTACAGCCTATGGACAAAAAGTAAACTCATAATTTCATAAACACTTGGAACATGAGCTAGAAAATATGATTAGATTCTGGACAAACTGAACAAACCCTTACATGGCATCACCCGAAGGTTTTGTGAAAGCGGTTTTGAAGCTCAACTTCGGGAGCTCTGGTCTTGGAGCTGACTTCGCCTAAACCCCAGTTATTCCATAAAGGAGCAAATGGACGGAATGAACAGATACTGGCTGTTGGTTGTAAGACGCCAACTCGCCTCTGTTAGCACACACTAGGTAGCTCTGCTAAATACTAAAGTAGCTAATGTTAACTTATATGCTAATAGTACTTTTCGAATAATGTCGCACAGCTAGAGGAAGTTTGCTATTTAGAATTAACAACAAATTTTGTAATAAGTGTATTTAAGTTGTAATTAAATTGTACAAAAACATGTATTAAGTATACTTTTGTGTGCTAAAGTAGAACAACCTTAAGTATACTTAGTAGTATATGGCTGTGTGTGTACTAACGTACATACCTGACAGTAATTAATAAAATTTAATTTTTAAGTACATTACCATATTTTTATTGTGTTACAAACACATTATTAATATACTCTGAATATATTCTTATTGCAGCAGTAGCATGCTGTTATACTTCTGGCCAATTACAAATACAGCACTAAAAAAGTACACTTTGTAGTTAATACAAATATACATGTATTATACAATACACACTGTCTTCCATAATACTGTATTGAAAATGTGTTACTAGAACACTAAAGGTGTTTAGGCTCATTTACACATGCTGAATGCATTTTCTACACTATTACATGTTTTTGAAACAATGTATATCAGTAATTATGAGGCAGATTTTATTAATGAATTCAACAGATTTAATTTGCACAAGGTTACAAAAAAAAGCCCACAGTACTATAGTTTATTTGTGTTAAACAAAATGTCAGATTGTCTAACAAACACACAAACTAAAATTTAAACTGTTGTCTAAATCAAGACAGACATTAGTATTACAATATACAGGTGCAGTATTAGAATATAGAGGTACAGTATTAGTTTAAACCTGCTGTGTTCATTCTATACCAGAAGTGAAGTACATACGACTTAGCAATAACACTTTCGACAATACATTCTATAGTTTAAACTTTATACTTAATTACAAACTACCTAACAAAAAGCATGAATTTTACCTCATGCCGTTTAAAATAAAAATAATAACGATACAAGTTAACGCACGCAATGACGCAGCTTCCAGCCGTGAATTCAAACTAGGAGCGGAAGAACCGGGGAGCCAATCAGAAAACAGACAGTCCAAATCTGCCCGCCTCCAGTTTCTGATTGCCTGGTGTTGCGATTCTAGTCTCTGGTTGGCTGGAATAGTTGCAGCGTTCTAACGCTGCTGCAGTTAGTGCAAGTGTAGCTTTATGATAGTGAGCGCGCAGAAGAGAGAGAGAGAGAGAGAGAGTGCAAACACATAAACTATCTTGAACGCGCAATTTTCAGCGCGCAAAAATGATTTTGAGAGCGCGTGCGCGAGAGAGAGAGTCAGCGTGCAAAAACGCTGCGCACGAGAGAGTAGTGCACTAAATATAAGCATAAATAAGTACATGAATAAGTACATTTAAATTAAACTGAAAATATACTGAGACTATCTATATTTAAAATTTGTATTCTAAAGTATACTTTCTGCATTTGTACAATAATTATTTTGAGCATTTTTTTATATACCAAAAATAAATTGAAAAAAAAAAAAAAAAAAGAAAAGAAAAAAGTTTAAATAAGTGTGCTTTGCCAATTAGACCAAGCTTTCACTTATAGTATATTATCCTATAATATATTTTTGGAAAGTGTACTATAATAAAATTATTTTGAAGTATGTTTAAAGTTAAATTCCAAAATTTTATAACCCCACGATGTTAGTATGATTTTTTTATATATTAACTGATGGTACAACCTTTTTTTTTTTTTTTTTTTTTTATATTTGCAATCTACTATCGAAGATTTCAATATATTTGTAATACACTAAAGTGTTTTTTTTTTTTTTTTTTTTTACTGGGGAGTACTGAATACACGTAGTTTGTTACTTAATTGATGTACTTATTTATATACTGAATACTGAATATGTATACTGTACATATTTCACATATCTGTACTTCACTTGAGTTTACTTTAACTCCTCTCAAAAGCAAATACCTGTACTCCTACTTTAAATACATTTCTGCACCGTGTTCCGTTACCTAACTACATCGGTGTGTAGTACTTGAAAAGGGATTTTTGCTGACTGTTATGTGTAAATGTTTGTCTTGCCTCCTTTTCGAGACACAAAATAATAAAGTACTGTAAGAGGTGTTTGAAATCAAAAGTGGAGCTGGTTGCAGACGGCGACAAAAACAGCATGTTGAAAATATTTGGTATGAAAAAGGTTAATGTGAGCTAGTAACAAGCCCTGTACTTGAAGGTGAATACTTTTACTCAAGTGCACAAATAAATGGAGGACTTCTACTTCTACTTGTGTACTGGAACTAGTATCTACTATTACTCAAGTACAGGATTTGTGTACTTTGCCCACTCTGCTGATGTATACTTGTCATGAATGGGGTAATCTAGTTATGGAACCCAGAATATACCAGGCTTTAAACATCGTTATTTCAGTTTAAGTTGGACGTTTTACTGTAACATGGGGCTCTATGGGAATTGTTTCACATTTAGTCGTTTGAGGAACTGCACATTTTGGCACTTTGGATCATTTTTCAAAACAGGAAGTTCTCCCCGTGTCTGCGTTTTCTCTGTGTGCCACATACCAGATAAAAACATCATCTATTAGAAGACAACGCTTGAGTGTCACAAATAATTGTATCTTTTGCAAATACAAATGGGCCATTCTTGTTGTTCCTGTTTATATCCGGAACCCCTTAATAGCTTTGTATTTGAAACATCAATTTCAAACCACTAAATTGTAAAAGAAACGGTCTGAATATGAATTTTTAAAGACTACACTGACCTTTCTGTGACACTATGAGCATGTCTGCCGTCTAGGCAAATCCACGCTCAGGTTCATTAACTCGTTTTCTGTCACAGATGCACTAACAGTGTGTCAAGACCTGAGGATGTGTAAGGTTTATACATGGCAGTAAACACCACAGCAGAGCCGCGTGACTGTCTGAGAAACAGACCATTACCATCCTTAACCTTTTCAAAAAGCCACGTTTAATAAACCAGCCATAAACCGTATTACATGCTTCATTGTTGAATAAATTTGGTGGCATTACAGTACGTGGTCCGGCTGAGCGATGAGAAAGGGCATCCAATAAAAAGCACCAGGCATGATATGAGGTCAGAGCCCTGTTTCAGAGCGATTTAACCGAGATCTAAAACCTGCCTCGGTGCTCTTCACACTTACTAATGTTGTAGGTCGGGCATCTCACAAACAGACATAAAGCGCTATCTGTTTCTGCGTGTGCGTTTAACCTTCACAGTTTGTCAATCGGAATTACAGAAGACGAGCAAGATTCGTCCTGGAAAAAGACCAAGTCATGAATTTCAAAATAGTTGGCTGGAAAGAGAATCAAGACATGAGCAGTTTGAACCGTACAATTTGTTATGTTGCAGAGAGTCCAAAAATCATATAAAATAAATGATTGCCAGCTGTAACATTTCCAGACTGTATCCACTACCTCGTGAATACCACATTAGGATGAACATGGCTGGAGTTAAAAGGCTAAAAGTCTCTTGAATCAGATATTTTATTTCCACTGTGGACGGGTTTGTAATATATAGTAGTGCATGTTTTCTGTTTCACAGTAGGAGTAAAAAAAATAATAAAAATACAGCTAAAGATGAATACTTGCTGTAAGCACTGGATGTTTTTTGTCAATTTTCAAATGTCAAAGTAATACTTGAATGAAATTTTAAAACAGCCAATTCTTCCATATAATCATGCATTAAGATGTAGACAAAAAGATTCATACAGTACAAGGTCTAGCAATTTCAAATTTGTAGCAATACTCATTACTTTGGTGCAATATGGGTTGTTTTGTGGGCGTGGTTAGAACTCTGGCCTTTTAAAAAAAAAAAACTTTATTTGTAATGCTTTTTGAAGTACAGAGATTATATTAGCAAAAACGAAAAGAAAAACAGTTGCTTAAATTACATATTTTTATTTTTATAGTAAGTATTACTCAAGCAATTTTATGCAATAAGCATCAATTATCAAATATACTTAAATGACCTATACGGTACAAGGGGCATGATGTGTAAATGATTGTGTGTACAGTTCTCACAAACAGATATGTCTCTCTTATGTAAGTTGGTGACAAGTTATCCATTGTTTTTCCATCGATTTTCAAAAATCAGGCGTTCTACTCACAGGATCAACTGCATGTCAATTGCATGGATGATAATTGGTTTTACGCCTTCATTCTCTATTCCAAAGCTTTGCATGAACAGATAACACAATGCATTAGGGGAAAGTAAAACCCAGGTCCATGTGATTCATCCAGCCCTAGTTTGGGCATGTTAGCTGTACTTAGCAGGCACAAACGGAGGAACACAGCTGATTATGTCTTCCTTAGAGTTTCATTACAATTGAGGAACGCTTTAGTGCTCGGGGGATTACGGTGGTCCCGAATAAATGCGGCAGCCAGATAACTGTTTAAAATTCATCTCTTTTTTTTTGTTTGCCCACCTACTCATATTCCAGCTCAAATGCCAAAACGATAAAGCGGAGTGGTGGTACAGCACAAGAGTGGGCCGCGGGCACATGGCACAGCTTCAGTGGCTCAGGCTAAAGCACTTATTCTGTTTTCCGAGGATGATGCGGTCCATTCCCAGTGCAGCCTGCAGTAAATCTCAAGTTCTGCCTGTACTGTAAAGCTGGTTTCATCACACCAGCTGTGGGCAAGGTTTATCCAGGACCTTAGAAGGACCGTGAGCATGTATGTTTACATGCAATGCTACATGCAATTACACCTTTCCAAATTTGCAACAACAACAACAATATTGTGGCTAAATTACTTGTTTGCATTTTCATTTAATAAAACTGTTTAAAATGTTGTTCTTTTCCCCACCCTAACTCAATATTGACCCTGTTAAATAAGCTGTTTAGCAGATAAACAGCAACAGATTTCTAATAGCAGCGTGCTGATCACTTTCCCCAGGGAGGCTTCATGTTTGAAAAGTGTGATATCTTCTCATCACTCCCACATATTTACAGGGCTTTTATAGTTACGTTTGTTTTTTTTTCTTTTTTTGCCTTTTTTTTCCCAAGATAGATTTGCTTTTCCAAAAACGAAAGGGCTAATGCCGACACATAGTACTGACATTCCACCTACTGCAATGTATTCATGACAGTTGAACTCAAGATTTATTTCCACCACTTCAAGTTGACTAAAACAAGTTCTGCAGGCTTTTGGACTTGCAAGACCCAAGACAATCAGATGGGCCTTTTCATAATGTAATGAAAAAAACAACAAAAATGCTAGAAACATGACCTGGAGATGTCATGGACATCTGTGGTTTGGAATAAAACCTTGACTCAATGGGTGTGAACTCTGGATGGTAGGGTTTGAGACCATGGATCCACTTTCTTTTGGGGTTTAACGGCTTGGAGATCTTGGAGGCTCTATGAACGTGTTATGGACACTACAGATTTGGACCATGGACGTGACTCGGATTGATGTCTCGGGTCCCATAACTTGCACTCGATTACTTATGACCCAGTGATGACCAAGACTATACAATTTGAAATACAACATCTGTGCCTTGGATCTCTGAAAAATGTCTTGACTTAAATGTCTGATTCAAGGTACTGATTGTACTTTTATTAAAACTTTGTTTTAAATGGCTTGTTTTCAATGGTGTTTTCATTTGGCTTGGAAAGGACATCCATGTAATTCTACTTACTTTTTATAGGGTTTAAAGCGCTAACTCAAGTTAGGAAAACATCTTAAAATGCCAGCATGGAGGACAGCTTGCTTCACTATATATTCAATGATCTCAGCATACATAGATCTTTAAAATAAAATGAAAGAATATGGTTTTCAGGCTTGGCCCAGGGAAGAAAATGTCTAGGAAGAGAGCTGGATGATTCCAAGGTGGACTGGAAGGTTATTAAACCCATGGCTGTTAACTGTTTGAAAGCAACACTGTTCAAGCAAGTAACCCTCATTTTCACATACGACTACAACCCCTCAAACCAATGCAATAACTGTATCCAAAACAGTAAATCACCCACTGCACTGCACCCCATCCCATTGTGTATGGGGTCCAGCAGACAAAGAGTTCAGGGTTGTTGATCTGGCTTGCAAATTCTCAAGGTCAAAATTCCATCAAGCATCCATGGAGTGACCCGGATAAACAACTCCGATTCACGGAGGACGATTCACCCTGCAACACACAGCACCCAAAGGATCTGCTGCTAATGTCAGGTCCTACTGTAGTGCCAGACACCACAGCACACCCCCCTAGGTCATGTAGAGTCATGGCCTGAGGGATCAGAGCTTCTCTGGCAGCACAAGGGGAACCTACACAATACTGGTTTTCATTTTAATGTCATCGCTGATGGGTGTATATTGTGTCTTGTTTATTACACTACACACGGCTACCTCTGCTGACTGAAGGGAGAAAGGGTCCTACAGAGCCTGTTACTTAGGGGAACTGAAGCTGAAATCTTTGAAGCGCTGACACCAATGTTTCCTCACTTCCTGTATCCAGCAGTGCTCTGGTCAGAAGTGTTTGTCTTCAGTAGATCTGAGGGGTATAGCACACTCATCTCTAATTACAGGTGTTGCTCTGTTGCTTTTTCAGTCTGTAGAAAAAAGAAGCATGGAAATTGTCCAAGACGGGCAAACAGACTGAGTCAGTATCACGGTGCCTCTGAGAGAGTCCTCATCAGCCTTTCAGAAAAGCCCTTTCAACTTGCTGGGTAGCTATTCTGCCATTCTGCCATTGTCTTTCCTTTTCTACCCCCTGCAATTTCCCGAAACACTTCTTGCTTGCTAAATGGCAGGCTTGGGAAGATAAAGGCGCACAGAATCGCTGATGCTGTGCAAAATGGCTGAAGGCGACTGAGGACGAAGAGAGAGATGTGTTATGCTTTAGAAATATCGCCGGACAGCAACACAGGCACCGCGGTCGCCTCTGGCAGTGCGCAGAGTTTGCCTTTTGTTCCTGATAGATGGGTGTCTCCAAGCTGCAGGATGGCACTTGCATTATTAATGGCAGAAAATGCGTCATGTAATTGCTGTAATATGTCATATTAAGCGCTGCATGCTTGCAAACACGAATTTGGCCTCCTTGGTGATTACAGCGGCGCTGTCCGGATGGGAATATCTCCTCACAACTCAACACAAACGAGATGCAGAAATAAATCTTGATGCTGTGCAAGTGATTTTCTTCTTTTGTTGTTGCATGGGATGATGGTAGAGAAGCTTTAATAAGCATCCATGGCCTCATCTGGGAATATTCAGACCATAACAGTGAAAATAATTTATAATTCTGTGCTTTGTTTGAGAATGAAGAATGGGTCAGTGAATCAGTGCTGGAAAAAAAAAATGGAATCGGAGGAGATGCATACTGGCCTTCACCTCTCTGGCTCTCTCTTTGGCTCTGACAGCTGTATAGACTGCTGTAGTTGTCTTTCTGTGGGAGTGTGTCAATCATTTCTGTCTCTCATGCACTTCCTGGAGTCCTGACCAGCATAAAAGACAAGGACAATATATCCCTTTTCCAATACTGCACTTTTTCTGGCATCCTCTTAAACACAGAATTGAATTTATTATTCTGCTTGTTTTCCCCAAGGATGATTTTTTTTTTGATCTCTTGCCAAGTTCACGCATGTTTGACTGCACGCTTGCTTCAACAGTAACATTAATGAACAGAATTGAAAAATCCTCTTGTATGTAATTTCATTTAGTGCATCTTGGGCAGCTATTTAGTTTACAAATGTTAATAATAATAATAATAATAAATTTTGTTAGCATAATCCACCCATCTAGAACTAGCATAATCAGTACAATCCATAAAAATAGAAGAAAGGTTTTGTCTGTACATTGGTCAGAACTCGCTCTTTCAATATCTTTGCGTTCCATACAGTACGTTGGAGGACCAGAAACCAGTCTCATGAAAAATTTCTGTCTGCATTACTGTCCAGTTGCAGCATCACACAATGCAGCTGGACAGCATTTAATGGAACTTTGCCTGAAGTTAAATCGGCATAATAAATTAAATCAATACACTGAGTAGAATGGATGTTATGAGCATTCGCCAGATTACGTCACAGCATCCAGTGCATTTTTTGCACTTTTTCCCTCAAGGTGTCACAGAGTATGTGGAGGACACAGAAACGACTTTTATGCACCTACTGTACCAGGTGCCCAAAATCTCACAAAAAACAGGCAAAAAAAAAAAAAGGTAAGTAGTCTGAACCTTCAAAAATGAATGGACAGAAAAATGTATGTTTGTTCTTCCTACAGGAAGTTCAAAACCAGATTGCTATATATGTTATGAAACCGTGGTGCTAATAACAAGCAGTAATGTGGAACGCCACTATGAGATAAAACACGCATCGTTAGAGTGAACATATCTACAGCAGCCCGAGGTGAGGGCGTGTAAAACACCGCAACTGAGAGTGCAGTGTATGCTCTAAAATCTAAACGTAGAGTAAAAGCGATGTGTTCAATTTAATAACCTACTTTAAACTATTAGTAAGATACTGTCTCAATGTAAACAAACACCTGCACCAATAGATGTTAGTTATAAAAGCTAATCTGAATATTTTTACTGGGATTAGTTCATATTTTCACTTTGGCTGAAATAACAGCGCTGAAGTGGTATAAGTGAATTTTAACGTGCTGAAGAATAATCTGTATCCAATCTACTTTTTCCATTTCTCATCTGTGATTCACTTTCCGATTATCGAACAGGGAGTGTATTTGTCAGACCACGATGGAAGTAGAACTTCAACAGCGTAAACAAGGTGTCAGATACTCAACCTTACAGAATATCATTTCTTTAGACAGAGAGTTAGACAGAGAGTTCTGCCATACAGAAAGACGTGTACGTGGGCTTCAACCTGAAATAATAATACTGCAATGATTACATTAAAGCTCATCAGATTATTTTAGCTTTAACCTTTGAACTATTTCTACAAACTCTTACTCTAGAATAGTGGATATATACAGTAAGCTAGTATGATAGTGCTAGTATTTTAACACTGATGAGCATCCTCGCTCAGACATTTCATCAGTCTCTCCCAAATTAACCAGCTTGAATTAATTTTATTTAAACAGCTACAGTAACAGCTTTACTTTGATTTGTCACCGTCTGTACTGTACGCTCCTACAGTAGCGACTGTGTGCTTTTGCATAATATCTGTTATTATGTTAAGGTAGTTTTGTTCGTTCAGTTCTTTTCTTACTTCCTACTTGTCTTTTGTTGACTTTTATATTGTTTTGCTTGTTTTTGCCTGAATTAATTTTGACCTTGCTGTGCAGCACTTTGCTTCACCGTCTGTCGCTTTCAAATATACTTTCTTTGTGTGGTTGATGTTCTCATAAACTTGACTCTACTTGACTTCATTTGGCAACCAGCGCAAGACAAACTACACATATATGCTGGAAATTAGCTCCAACTAACTAGGTGGAAAAAATGGAGAATAATAAGTAATATGTTGTTGCAGAACGGTGTGTAAACATGAAGATGATGAATATCAGCGTTGGCGTTGGCAAAAAAAAGCCATTAGGCTTCCCGCAGGGGGGCAAAGACTGTAGTTTAACAAATGGCTTAGTGTTCACACATGCACACACACACATGTAAACACGCTTTATATTACTGTAGCTGTGCATGCCGTAGCTAATCGATGTCTTAATGTCATACACTCACATAGATGCGTTTTCACCAACAAATCGTTATCAACCATATTGTCCCAGTCAATCCAGCCATATTACTACCAAAACACATTTTGAACAAACTGATGCAATGGCATGATATTACACACCGGACAGCTTGTAAAACTCTGGACTGTCTTGTATTTTCGTCATAAGCGCACAGGCATAAGTCAATTAAAGAAGGATGGAATGTCAAATATGTAAGGCACGGCATGCATGTTTTTAAAAAATACAACAATCTGAACAAAGTTATAAGAATGCTGTAGGGATAAAATACAAGACACAATCCAGACCTGGTGTTAACATTTTCCTACACTAAGTATCATATGAACGAGATTCAGTATTTAATCCATTTCTGGAGGTGATGAATGATGTAATGTGGTCACATTACATTTGTAGCTGCGAAGTCTACAAATTTTTTTGGTGTCCCAAAATATACTGGTGAAAAATCCTTCAGAGTAGAACACAATCACATTGTACATTTACTACATACTGTATGATACTGTAATACATTATAATACACAGGATATAATGTAATGACGTTTTTGAAAGGTATACAGGTATGGCCACATGTAACGTTTTTTTTTTTCTTTCTCAAAATTAGCTGTTTAAGATTTATTACTTTACCTTTTGTTAGTTTTTTCTGAAACTTTCCTTATATGGCAATACTTCATATCGTTCGTTCCCCTCATTTTGGCTCTCATGTTCACATTACCAGCCTGAAGTGACTCAATTCTGATGCATTAGCAATATTTGCTCAAACAGCTAAAGCACGGTGTCTGGCTTTCTTCCTTCCTTCCTCTGGACATTAACAAATACAGCTGACTAACTGTGTGCCATTTCAGAGGACAGACGCGTCCACATTAGAGTCAGATAAAAGTGACTTGTAATTATGAATGAGTTTTAACATTTTTGGGGGTTGAGCTTGAATGACCTTGAATGACCTTGAATGTGTTTTTGTGTAAAACTTTGGGTAAAAATGACAATATGATAATGATAATAGCCAGTCTTTCTTTGAGGCAAATTCAACCTCAGACAAACAATAACATTACTTTTTTTCTCCATGCCATTATTTATTTACCAAAAATGAAGCCAAAAAGGAAAAAAGAAATATACAGGTAATACTAAGAACCCCAATTAATCAATAGAGTTACTTGTAATTATGAACCTGAACTGTCACAAAATGCAAATCCAATCCAGGAAAAACGGAATTAAGCACGTCTTTGACTCAGGAAATGGCTGCGGACTTACAAACCTCTTTTTCTGTGAATAAACTAGAGCGCATTCAGAGACTTGCAGTGTGTGTCTTTGTGTACTGTATGTGTTTGTTTCGGCCACCATGTCCAAGCCGATCAGCAAGCGTGTCGCAGTTCAGTGGACAGATCAGGAGGTTCATTCACTCATCAATTTTAAATGAACACAATTTATTTGTGAATCCAGAACATACCCTGTGCCTGAAGAAAAAAAAAAAAAAACAGTACAGAAAAAAATTACATAGCTAATTTGCCTTAGAGGACATTAACAATAGAACTTAGCATTTGATTATGGTGGTTCTTCAGGCAGTACGTTATACTGTATCTACTTGTACATACTGATTGAAGAACCAATGCTAAGTTCAAACGCTAATGTTCTAAACTGATGCTGAGTTCTATCACTTTCCCCCCCCCCCCCCAGATTCTAACATTTAAAACCTCAAAATGACAAAAAGTTCTAATGCTAAAGAACAATTTGAAGTTCAAACTGAAGTTCAATGGTAATATAATTTAACACTAATTCTGTCAATCTAATGCTACGGTATGTTCAAACTCGAATATGTAACATGAATCCCCAAAAAGCCATTTTAGCTTCTAACACTAATGCCTTACATTGATTCTAAATTCTAATGTTACTGTTTTTAAAATGATGCAAAGTTCTATAAGTAACATAACTAGGTTCTAACACTTAACCGTCAAAATGACGTCAGGTTCTAATGCTTGTTAAGTTGCAACATGAACAAACTGGAGTTTAAACTGGAGTTCTTACGCTGATATCATTTAACACTAATGGCATCAACCAATGTTCAAAATCTAATGCTGACTAATTTTTAACACGAACCCTCAAAATGCAATTCTACTTTTTATCACTAATGCCATTTAAGTTCTAACACTAATGCCCCAAAATTATGCTAAATGTACATGTCTTTAAAATAATGCAAATTTCTAATCGCTAACACCCCCTAGGTTCTAACACTTAAATCCTCAAAATGATGCGAAGTTCTGAAGTTAATGCCCTCCAAGTTCTAATATTACTACCAAAAGCGAAGTTCTCAGGCTAATATCATTTAACAAACCAATGCTACAATCGAATGCTAATGTCTCCAAACCAAGACAAAGTTCTAACATTGATGCCATATACTGTACTCAAGTTATAACACTAACAAAACCAAAAAACACCCCTTAACCGGTGCGCAGTTTTAATGCTACTGGCTATTAGGTTCGAACACTTATACCATCTAAATCAGGGGTGTCCAAATCCAGTCCTGGAGGGACAGTGACCAGCACAGTTTGTAATTCACCAACACCTAAACACACCCACTGAACCTAGTAATTAACAGATTAGTTAAATCAGCTGTGTTTGAGAAGAGGAATCACCAAACTGTGTTAGACACTGGCCCTCCAGGACTGGATTTGGACACCCCTGATCTAAATGATGCAAAGTTCTAACATTACTGCCTAAGTTATAACACTAATGCACCCTAAGTTCACACCAGTGCCAAGTTCTAATGCTAATGACCACAAACCAAAGCTAACTAGTACATTTAAAAGAATTTTGACGAACTTTAGCCCCGGTGGAGTTTACACGGAGTTCAGGCAATTAAATGTAATTGGTCAACTTTGCCTTCCCAAAATGCAACCATGATCACAAACTTCTCTCAGCAACGGGTTCATTAACCTCTTAATAAGACGATCCTATACTGAAATGAGAATGTGAAACTGTGAAATACCGAAAGCGCTCTGGTGAGAGAAGCAGTGACAGCTAAACCCTCTTGACCTTTCGCTCAGCCCATTATAACAGACCGCCAGCACCTGCCGGGTAATTAATGTGCAAATGTGCATGCACACACACACACACACACACACACACACACACACACGCACACACACACAATTCCTATCTCACCCCCCACCCCTTGCACTCTTTTCTTCTTACTACTACACCATCCCCATCTTTTTCCATCCTCACTCGCTCTCAATTAGGATGCAGCCTTTTTAATGGAGATTCTCATTACCGAAAGCAAATTGGTTTTAAATTCCAAGTCCATCAAAGCCAAAGTAATCAGGAGTCTGTACAGGAATGCTAAAACAACCCATCTTAAAGCTTCTTTTGTCTTTTACTAACAAGGTTTTATGCTTGTGTTTGCTTTTTCTTGTTTTGTGTTTGTGTGTTTAATATTGACGCACTATCACCTGCATGTCAATGTTATAAAGTGGAAAATTGGTTTATAATATATGCGTTTATTTACAGAACTTGTAAATTTAATACAAATTCACGGGCCTACAAGGTCACGATCTATGTAGGTTTCAAATTACCTTTTTTTTTGCATGAATACATACGCAGTACGACATGCATGCTATAAGTCAATTTTATATTTAGGCCAACTTGCTAGCATTAGCAGAAAATTAAAAATGACAAATTTTTATAATTCTTAGAAGTCTAGTACTGTATTTACCTACGTTTGAACACTACCACCTTCCAAAAAGACCTCTTGCACAGCAAAACAGCGTTCCCAGTCTTCTTTTTGAAGCATTTCAAGCACCTTCTGCAATTCGCGCCAACAATCACATTGTTTCTGGCAAGTCAACATTTCTGGGGGTTGAGCTCATTGAAGGTCTCGCCAAGGTCTTGGCATTTGCTTATGCATTGCTCTCTTAAGGTCTCGCCACATCATTTCAATTGGGTTGCGGTCTAGATTTTTTTTGTTATTTTGATATAAACACATATCCTCACATTTGCCTCTTGAATACTCTGTAGTACAGTGGAGTTCATGGTCGACTCAAGGTGACTGCAAGGTGTCCAGGTCCTGTGGCTGCAAAAGCAAGCCCAATTCATGACCCATCCAACATTTATGAGTTTACCTTAAATTCTTTCCAAACCTTTGTCAGGTTACTCCATGTTAACAAGCTAGCATTAGCAGCGACGTTTGTAACATTTATGGATATAAATTTTAAATCACTTCCTCAATCCAGTCAACCTGCATTCATGACACAGGCTAGCTAGTGAAAATCCTTCTAAAAATACACCTCATGCTACAGTAGCTAATGTATGCTAGGTAGTGTTACCCAGAGAGTTAGCTAGCTTGCTAGCACAAGAGGTCCAAATTAGGACCCTCACTTATTTTTCTTTTTCAAAACATACCATAACCACTCATAACAAAAAACAAAACAAAACAAAACAAAAAACTTAATGTGAGTTAAAATAAATTCTAGCATTGACAGTTTATACATTTTGCATACATTAATTAAAAATCCTCTCAATTAGCTTGCAGGCTAACAAAATGCATACATGGCTTGCACACACAGTCACGTTGTTATGAGTTCAAAGTCTCCAGCCAGGCCAGCTAGCATGAGCTAACATCCATAATAACCTCATTAGCATCCATTATAGGAGCAGGACACACAGTGAGAGTAAAAAATTCCTTTAATTTTCACTTTTTTCACAGCTGTAACACAGAGAAAGCGAAGCATTCATACTTTGTTCCCTATGGTGAGCTTAGATGTTGGGCTGTGAGTGGAAGATGAAGGCCTGGTGGTGGGCGAGTAGGATGAAGATGGCTGAAAGGGATTTGGCACGGCAAGCGCTCCATCACAAGCCTGCTAACTCAACGGAGCGAAGACTTTAATCCACTCCAACGAGGATGAGAGCATTTGCCAGTAAGCAGAAAGAGGTAGCCCTGATGATTTTTGCCGTGTCACTGCCTTTTTGCACTCCTTCTGGTTCTGGTCATAAAATCTTTAAGAAAAAGGCCATTGGTTTTAGGAGTACGTAGGTCATGTACTGTAGAAACTTTTAAACTCTCATCATCCTAAGAAATCCACCCTTGATGGGAAGCACGGTGGTGGAAGCATCATGTTGTGGCAATGGCTTGAAATAAGAAATTTGAGTCTAATAAAGGAGTCTTTGGAAAAGACTTAAGGTGGCGATCTACAGCAGAATAAATCTAACCCTGTATTTTCACTGGGAGCAGATCTCCGACATTGCATTTGTTTTTTTGTGTCATCACCTTCATGCCACACCAAGAGTATTTCAGTCGCAGAGTGAGTAGACTTGACAAATGTCTGGGTATGAATAGTCATGAGGAAAACAAACCAATCTTAACTCTAGAGTGTTTTAGAGGCCATTGATTAAATTGCCAAATACTTTTATCTAAATGGGAGAGTTTGTCCAGACTGATATATAGCTTTGGTTTTAGATGGTTTACCCCAAATTATATATATATAACTGTCGCCTTTCTAGTATTTAAAGAGGCCGCAAAGCAATCAAGCTTGTTGATCTTATGGAGACTGACAAAAATGTGGAAGATAACAAGAAATTGATTCATAGAAAGAACTGTATTGTAAAAATAAACAAATTATAAGCCATTCGTATGGTGTGGCTTCTGTTCATTGTGAATAGCTAGTCTAATAAAAAAAAAAAAAAAAAAAAAAAAAAAATATATATATATATATATATATATATATATATATATATATATTATTTTCTTATTATTATTATAACATTAGAATCACTTACTAGACTTTGTCTTTAATTAAAATAACATTAATAATTAATAAAACCCGCTATCGCAATAATCAACCTCTCCTCCATTTTGCTTGGGAACTAATGTCGCCGGAAAAAAGTTACAGGACTGCATCGGAATCCTCTCAGCGACCTTTTAATTGTTGCGCTCAACGTCATAGGTCATTACCTAAAGTTATATATATATATAAGATGGATTTTTTTTAGAAGTGTACTTCTTATTCCTGTGTCCAGCAGGGGCACCATTACACACACACACACACATATATAATATATATATATATATATATATAATATATATATATATATATATATATATATATTATATATATATATATATATATATATATATAGATAGATAGATAGATAGATAGATAGATAGATTAAAAAAAAATCACCTCTGTGAAGCATGAAGGTGGTACCGTGATGAAACTGATCAGGCTTGAGGGAAAGATGGAGGAGCCAAATACAGGCCAGACAAAAACCTGTTCCAGTTTGCAACAGACTTGAGATTAAGATGGATTTTTTCCCCCCGGAAAGCACAACAACTCTAAAACATGCTGCCAAAGTAGAGAACCATGTGTATAAGCGTATTAGATTGGCTGAGTCAAAGCCTAGACGTGAGTCTAATAAAAAATTTTGTCATAACTTGAACTTTTTTTGTTTAGTGGCAGAATAAATTGAATTCCAGAGTCTAGCACTACAGAACGTGGAAAGGTTTAAGAGGGGGCAAATATTTACGCAAAGCCACTTACATTTCTAAACGTTAACAAATCCAACTTATTTACTCGTAGCACAAAATGAAAAAAGAAAAATATTACCAGTGCATGTTTGACTCCGTGGAGCAGAGCGTGTACTTAACAGCAGCCACTTAATATCAGCCGCTCAAGGTCTTTTCAATGAGTTTTGAATAAAGAGCAGAGTAATGGAGAACATTGAGACACTCAAGTGTCTTTTTTATGAAAGAATCCATGGATACATATAATTAATTGAATCATTTACATATCAAAACATTCATTTCCTTACGATAATGAAAGAACCTGAAGTGCAAAAGCACCTGGTTGAACATAAAGGCGGGCGGAATTGCTCTTTTTGTGCACATGGATTTTTTTCTCTCTTTTTTTTTTTTAAGAAAAGAAAAAAAAAGAATCCTACGCATTACCCTTTTACTTCGTCAGATGAACCGGCTGTTCCAAATGGCCACGTAATTAGTATCATTACTGTTGGATAATGCCACGTTCTCGAGAAACCACCACAAGAGCAGGCATTTAGAAGGAGCTAAAGATAACATCGAGACACTGTGCGGCTTTGTCCGAGTCGTGTCCTTAAACGAGCCTGAGAATAATCAGTGTCGAAACTCTTTAAAAAAGAAATGAAAAGGGGGGGAAAAAAGCGTTTAAAAGAGTCATTGTGGCAGAGTGAAGGGCCATATGGCAGCTCTCGGTTATTTGATTACGTTATGACTAACCTTGACTGTGGTTAATTTTTTGTCTTTAGCTTTCAATCTATGACAGATGTTCGGTCTCTTATGTGAAGTCCATAGGCAGCCTAACGTCATGCTAATGAACACCTGAAAAGCAGCTGCTGGTTAAGACATAATGGCTTCGTTCCACAGTGACTTTGGGATTCGTTGCACATCCTTCAGAAGGTGTTATAGTCTGTTTTTTTAATAAGTGCACATAAATAAAAGTGGAAATTAGCTTTAGTCTCTCGAAACAACACCTTAAAAAAAAAAAAAAAATTATTTGTCTTCTGTCTTTGACTTTCTGTCTCATAGACGTGCCAAGGTGACAGGCTTGAGGCATAATCCTGGAGAGACTTCTCAACTCTTTTGGAATGTTCAATGCTGAATAAAATCATTTTCCACCACAGCCCTGTTTTCATAGATCAGAAAGTGTTAATTAATTAAATAACAACAACAACAACAACAACAACAACAACAGGACAAGAAGTTTGTCCATGCTCTGCAACATTAAGAAATGTTATATAGCGCAGTCCTATATAAATACTGTATATACAGTATACGGCGGCGCGGAGGTAGTGGGTAGCATTGTCGCCTTGCACCTCCAGGGTCCGGGTTCAGTTCCCGGCCAGGTTTGATACCCGTTTCTGCATGTTCTCATCGTGCTTGGTGGGTTTCCTCCGGGTACTCCAGTTTCCTCCCACAGTCAAAAGACTTGTAGGTTAGATTAACTGGCATTCCCAATTGGCCATTGTGTGTGTGTGTGTGTGTGTGTGCCCTGCAATGGATTGGCACCCTGTGTACCCCGCCTTGTGCCCTAAGTCTCCTGGGATAGGCTCCAGGCCTCCCATGACCCTGAATATAGGATTAAGCGGTATAGATGTTGAGTGAGTGAGTGAGTGATGAGTATATATATATATATATATATATAGACGCCTTGCACCTCCAGGATTCAGGTTCTAACTTCGGGGTCTGTGTGCATGTTCTCCCCGTGCTTTGTAGGTTTCTTCGCTCAGTACAAAGATATGCAGATTAGGCTAATTGCCATTCTTAAATAGCCTCGTAGTGTGTGAATGTGTGTGCATGTTGTCCTATCATGGTTGTAAATATAAGAATAAATACAATGGTCCCCAATGGCATCCTCGGTCCCAAGTTGAACTACAGAGGTTCCTAGATGGAGATAACCAATACAACAACTACAACTACAGCAACAATGCACACAATATGTACTCTATGTTATTATTTAAAGAAGTCCTTTGAATGCAAAATTTACTTTTTGATTCATTTTTAGAAATGCAAAACAAAGTGAATTTTCGGTCAGGCTCTAAACAAGCCTATTCAATGAGATTACCCTATTGTGACCTCATATAAGAAGATAACATGCCCCTTTTGAGCTTGTTGCTCCACTCTGCTCTTCTCTGCTAGCTCATTTACATACAGTAGACACTGAAACAGCGAAGTGAAATAAGAGACATGAAACACAGACATGAGAAAAGCACTTGTAGAAAACAGCTTCAGAGATTTTTTTATTTATTTATTGAAAATACTTTTGTCTGTGCCTCCAGTTTCCGCTACTATTTCTTTGATCACCTGACAAGATTTTGAAAATGATGTGTGAACCGGCTTTCTGAATGACATCATTGTGAATGACACCATATTATACCCCTTATACCATAATGTGTTTGTCATCACTTGCTCCAAAGCCAAAAGTGTGACGATCAGGAATAAATTCTGTTAATACTGTCAAGTCAATAAATTAGACTCTTACGCTAAAGAGATGCCACATTAAAGCCAAAAATTTAATCGTTTCTCCCTGCTGGCATCGTGATGATTAAGAACTAACCTGCTGTTCCAGTGGGGGGAAAAAATCCCTCTGAGACAGAATTGGGTTTCTTGTTGAATCGTTTAACGTGTTTAAAGATGGAGGTGAGATTTTTACAGGGTTGTTAAAGTATCTGTAGCAGAGAGCAGAACTGCAGAAAAAGTATCTTTAAGACTACACACAGATCGATGTCTAAGAGTACCTACTGATCAATAAGAACTCAGCATGTCTCCGGCTCAACCGCGCTTTTATCATTATGAGTGAGGATGCCGGATATGTGCAACTCTTTCTGCCTGTCAATCATCGCAAGCGCATCTTTCAAGCTGTTCGATTTTAAAGCAACATCTCCCAACATCTATTATTAAAATCCAGTTTAAACAGACTGGGTTAATGTTTTTGCTCTCTTTTCACCAGTGATGCTTTTTGATAGAAAGACCAAACACAGAAAAAACTTTCATCTTTCATCTGACTCGTCCAAACAACATAAATACAATGACTTGTTCAGGGGTCTTGACATTTTAAGACTAAGCATTGACGACTCAATCTGTGTGTTATCAGTGCAATAACACACTGTACAACTTCAGCATTCGATTTCTTCTACAGTAGATTATATAATAGATGCATTGGAATATGAATAATGTCTTTCAGTCTACAATGTATGCTTTCTACCAGACTCCTTTTGGATATTTATTGTTTACTCAGCGAAATGTTTAATTCATTTTTTTTCATTACATTTTATACATTGATTGTCACCTTGCACCTCCGGTGTCCGGGTTCGATTCTCGTCTCTGTGTGCATGGAGTTTGCATGATTTCTTCTTGTGCTTGGTGGGTTTCCTCTGGGTACTCTGGTTTCCTCCCACAGTC